>CM053742.1:79726477-79754753 GCA_028658305.1 Pachyuromys duprasi
TCATTTGATACTCTTAGTGGCATAAAAAGAATGATGATTGCTGTATGTGTTTCAATTTTTTAAATTAAAATTAAATTGTGAGCCAAACTAGTCACTATTTCATGAAATATCATTTTATAAAAAGGAACAGTGAACAGAGCAACTGTGGTTTTTTCAAAACATCCACACTTTACAGACATCTTTCAAAAAAATTGATGGGATTAACCCGTTACTTCATGGCAAACTGTTGAAAATATTTGGGACCAATGATGAAATTTAAGTTTTCAGATTAAAATTAGAATTTTGGAAAATTTGTTCCCATTATCTTAAACTACATAGCTTCTTGATGAAAACGTTTGGTAATATTTAATGAGGGTTTTATTTTTAAGTTGTGCAATGAAATGGGGAGATCTACATAACTCAGTAGTTAATATAAATGTTCAAGCAATGCTTATGCATGTGTAACTATGCACATGTAAAACTGATATTCAAAGAGAAAGACGGAGGCTTCTGGGTTCTGTCTTGGCATGTAAATAACTTAGGAGTCATAACTGCATTCTAAACAATTACGCAAACTGAAAATCAGCAACATATCTTAGATAGAGGAGAGAACTGACATGCTGTTGAAAAGCACCAAGCCTTAAACTGAATCAATGTGGGAAATATAGAGAGTCACATCTTAGCATATAAGAGAATTTCAAGTAGAACCTTTGTGGAAACCAGTCCTGATGAAGAAAACCTGACCATGTGTCTGTAATAAAGAACAGGAAAAAAAATAGTGGGCAAGAAAAGAACTTAACCTTAAGTATATATCAGTAGAAACTTCCAGAAAAGGAAAGCAAAAGGACAACAAAACAAAATGAAAATAGTAACAGCAAAAAATCCCACAACTGAAAACTAGGTAGTGTAAAAAGAAAATTCAAGAACTGTGGGGCAACTAAAAGTATGTATGCCGAGTGCAAGTGTTAAAAAGTGAAAATAATGGAAAGAATATTTGAAGCAAAATGACTAAGCATTTATTCAAGTTAATATCTGAGTGCAACTAAATGCCCAAACAGATGGGAGAATACCAGATGAAACCAAACAAAGTTAACGTTAGATGTGTCATATACAAACCATGGAAAAATAAAGGTATGGAAACAGTATTGAAAGAAGTCAGAAGAAAAATCGACCTTATTTAAAATATAAGATTTAAATCTGACTTTAGAGAAACCATGAAAGCAAGAAGGAAGAATAATACAATTTAGAATTCAAGGGACATAAACCACATCAAAATATAATTCTAGCCCTTAAAATTGTTTTTTTTTTTCAAAAATGAAGGAGAAATACTTTCTTAGACAAGCAGAAATTAAAGGAGTTTGTTATCCGTAGTCCTACCCTGCTAGAAATAATAGAGGTTTCTTTAGAGAATGAAACACCTAACTAAATAAAGACAAGACCACATAGCTATACCAGAACACCACAAATGTCACAACTCTAGATGCCTTGACCTAAGTGCAAGAACATGAACAACCAAGATAATGTGTCCAAAACCAGAAACTCTGTTGTAATATGCCTTGAGAAAAGCAATTTCACTGAAGCACAAGACAAGGACTTCACAACATTGATTATGACTATGCTCAAGGCTTAAAGAGGGTATGAATAAATGCCTCAGTGAAGACCATGAAAAGATGAACAGTTGAATGAAACGAGGAAAATAATTTAAGATATGACTATAGAATTTAAAAACAAGATAGAATTCTTTTTTTTAAAGAAAACAATAAACTATTATTTCAGGACTCTGGGCCCTACTATAGTGCATGCTATTTAACACAGAATATAGTTGAAGGATTTCTTGGCACAGAAGAGAGAATTTCAGGTCCTGAACATAAGGAAATGGATAACTCAGTCAAAGAAAATGTCAAATCTAAAATTTTATCAAGTTACAAGAGGCAAACAGTACACCAGATCAACAGGAAAGAAACTCTCTACCACATATAATAATCAGACATAAAATGTAAAGAACAAAGAAGGGATATTGAAAGATACAGGGGAAAAAGACCAAATCAACTATAAAGGCAGACTTATTAGAACAACACCTGAATTTTCAATGAAGACTCCAAAAGATAAAAGGGCCTGGAGGGATGGTGTACAAGCCCTGAAAGACTACAGGTGCAAGCCCAGACTACTATACCCAGAAAAAACAATCACAAATAACTGAGAAAGAATAACATTTCATGATGAGAACAGATTTAAACATCTTCTTTTTTTAATTTAATTTTATTTTTTAAGTAATTTATTTATTTTTATATTAATTACAGTTTATTTACTTTGTGTCACAGCTGTAGTTCCCTTCCTCATTCCCTCCCACTCTCCCCATCCCTCCCTCATCTTTTCCCTGCTTCCCCCCAAGTCCACTGAGAGGGGGACCTTCCCCCCTTCCATCGACCCTAGCTTCCCCAGTTTAGGTCTACAGAAGTCACTGGAAGGAAAACTTCAGTCTGGAGAGGAAGTTAAATGCACCTAATAAAACATAAGAGCAGTTCGTTGAAAGGGGGAGGGATTGAAGTAAGACCATAGGAATTAATTAAAACTTCTGACTAATAACTATCAATAAGTGGTCTCAATTAATCAATAAAAGACATGGAATATGGAATAACAGACTAAATTAGAAAAAAGTATCCATTTTTTCTGCTATGTCCAAGAGATACACCTCACCATCATGGACAGATATCACCTTATTGTAAAAGGATTGACTAAAGCTTCTTCCAAGAAAATGCAACTGAGAAGCAAGCAGACCTAACTGTTCTAATATCTGACAAAATAGACTTCAAGCCAAAACTGATCAGAAGAAATAAGGAAGAACACTACATACTCATCAAAGGAAAAGTCCATCAAGAGAAAATTACACTTGTAAATATGTATGCATCAAATAGTAAGGAACCCAGCATCAGTGAAACAACAACAAACGCTACTGTATCTAAACGACACTTGTTGACCTCAACAAGGTAATAATGGTTAACTTTAATGACCCACTCTTGCCATAGACAGATCATCCAGACAAAAACTAAACAGAGAAACCTGGATGTAAATAATATCATAAATCAAATGGACCTAGCAGATATTGACAGAACATTTTACCCAAACAGAAAAGATTATACCTTCTTTGCAGCAGCTCATGGAACAAAGTTGACAACGTATTTGGACAAAAAGTCTCAACAGATTTAAGAAAACTGAAATAATGCTCAGGATCCTATCTGACCACCACAGATTAAAGATGGATATCAAAAACAAATAGAAACGTCAGAAAGCTTACAAACTCATGGAAACTGGACAACTCACTACTGAATGAAAAACAGGTCAAGACAGAATTGAAGAAAGAAGTTAAAAACTTTTTATAACTGAATGAAAATGAAAACACAACATGCCCAAACCTACAGGACTCACTGACAGCAGTTGTTTGAGACAAGTTAATGGTACTAAGAAACTACATTTAAAAAAACATTGGAGAGATCTCATATTAATTGTTTAATGATACATTTTAAAATTCTAGACAAATAGGAAAAAAATAACACCCAAAAAGAATAGGTGGGAATAAATTATCAAAGTGAGGGCTGAAATCAGTACATTAGAAACAACAAAAAGTACAAAAAAAAAACCAATGAAAAAAAGTTATTTGAGAAAAATGAACAAGTTTGACAGACTTTTAGCAAAATTAAACAGAGAGAGAGAGAGAGAGAGAGAGAGAGAGAGAGAGAGAGAGAGAGAGAGAGAGAGAGAGACTAGATATGGAAGGGAGACATCATAAGGCACATGAAGGAAATTCAGAGAAAGTCTGTATTCCACCACACTGGAAAGCCTAAAAGAAAATTATTTCTTGATATATATGCCCTGCCATGCCAAAGTTAAATCAAGATGAAATAAATGACTTAAACAGACCCATAACTCAAATAGAAATAGAAGCAAAAATTAAAATTTTCTAACAACAACAAAAAGCCCAGGGCCCTATTAACTCAGTGCAGAATTAAACCAGACTTTCACAGAACTAATGCCAGCACTTCTCATATTATTCTGTCAAATAGAACCTGAGGGAACACTTCCAAGTTCTTTTCATGAAGCCATTATTACTGTATCTACTAAAGCCACGAACAAGACAAGACTGTCCACTCTCTCCATATGTACTCAATGTAGTACTTGAAGTCATAGCTACAATAATAAGACAACTGAAGGAGAGCAAAGGAATACAGATAGGAAGGGAAGAAGGCAAAGTATCCTTATTTGCAAATGATGTGATAGTATACATAAATGACCCAAAAACTTCTGCCAGGAAACTTCTACATTTTAACCAAAGTAGCAAGTCACAAAATTTTTATGCAAAACATATAGCCTTTATATATGCAGATGATAAACATACTGAGGAAAAAGTTGGTGAAACAGTGCCTTTAACAATTACCTTAAATATAAAATAAAACATCTTGGACTAACTCTATCCATGCAAATAACTACTCATATAATAAAAACATTAAGGAATTGAAGAAACTGAAAAAGATGCTTTTAGATGGAAAGCTCTCTTATGCTCATGCACCAGTAGGATTGTGTGAAAATGATCATCCTACCAAAAGCAATCTACATATTCAGTGTAATATCCAGCAAAATTCCAACCTGTTTCTTTTGTGAAATTAATAATATCATATTAAACTTGATATGGAAACACCAGCCTACCACAGACTGCCTCTGAAAGACTCTACTGATCGAGGTATCGAAGCAGAGGCTGAGACACATAGCCAAATGTTGTGCAGAATGCAGGTAATCTTATGAAAGTAGGTGGAGATAGAAAGACCTGGAGAGGACAGGTGCTCCAAAAGGAGACCAACAGAGCGAAAACAAACAACAACAACAAGAAAAAACATCAACCAAACAAAAACTGAGTCCTGAGGGACCTGCAGAGACTGATACTCCAACCAAAGACAATGCATGGAGAAGGCCTAAAACCTCGGCTCAGATGTAGCCCATAACCTCAGTCTCTAAGTGGGTTCCCTAATAAAGGGAGCAGGAGTTTCTCTGACATAAATTCAGTGACAAGCTTCCTGATCATTTCCCCCTGGGGGAAGCAGTCTTGCCAGGCCACAGAGAAAGACAGTGCAGCCAGTCCTGATGAGACCTGATAGGCTAGGGTCAGATGGAAGGGGAGGAAGTACTCCCCTATCAGTGGACTAGGGGAGATATATAGGGCGAAAATAGGGAGGGAGGCTGGGATTGGGAGGAGATGAGGGGGGACACAGTCAGGATACAAATTGAACAAGTTGTAGTAAATGATAAAAATTAAATTAAATTAAAACATTTATTTTTAAAAAAGCAAAAAAAAAATTTCTCAGAATAGCTAAAGCAATCCAGAATAAAAAAGAACTGGTCAGGTTATCACCATCTTTTCAAGCTGGTATTACAGAGCTATAAAAATAGAAACAGTAACTATTGATATTTAGAATACATCTATCAATGAAATCGACTTTAGACCCTAAAGTAATTCCACCACCTGGACACCTGACTTAACATATAAGCCAGAAATACGCACTATAGAAAAGGGAGCATCTGTAGATTTTTGTATGTTTATCATATATTATATGGCTAATAGCCACTTATAAGTGAGTATGTACATACCATGCATGTCTTTCTGCTTCTGGGTTACCTCACTTAAGATGATATTTTCTAGTCCAATCCATTTGCCTGCAAATTTCATGATTTCCTTGTTTTTAATAGCTGAGTAATATTCCATTGTAAAAATGTACCACAATTTCTATATTCATTCTTCAGTTGAGGAACATTTATATTGTTTCCAGATTTTGGCTATTATGAATACAGCCATTATGAACATAGTTGAGTAAATGACCTTGTATGGGTGAGCATCTTTTGGATATATGTCCAGTAGTGGTATCCCTGGGTCTTGAGGAGCTAAACAAGAAGGAGAACCCTAGGGAAGATGCTTAATTCTCGTTCAGAAGGACAAACAGGATAGACACGGGAAGCAGTAAAAGAGAGGGAAACAGGGTGGGAGCCTAACATTTATGTCCTCTGAAAGACTCAACCCAGCAGGGGAAGAAAGCAGATGCAAGGACTTACAACTAACCTTTGGGCAGAATACAAGGAGTCATGTGGGTTCGCTAGACAGGGGATCAGGGGCCGTCTTTGACATGAACTCAGTTGCCTACACTTTGATCACCTCCCCGTGGTGGGGTGGCCTTACTGGGACACAGAGAAAGACTAGGGGAGAGGGAGAGGGAAAGAGGGAAGAAGGATAGGAGAAGGAAGAGATGAGGGAAGGGCCTACATCCAGAATACAAAATGAATAAGTTTTTAAAAATAATGTTTAAAAAAAAAGAAAAGAAAAGGCAGAATCTTCAACAAAAGGTGATGGTCCAACTGGATGTTTGGATATAGAAGAATACAAATAGATCTATATTTATCACCCTGTATAAAACTTATCTCCAAATGAACAATGCCCTCAAAATAAGGTCAGATACACTAAATCTTATATAAGAGAAAGTGAGGAATTGTCTTAAACTCATTGGCACAGGAAAGGACTTCTGAACAGAATAATGATAGCATAGTTATGACCAACAATTAATAAGCAGGGCCTCACAAAGCTAAAAAGCTTTTGTGCAGCAATAGACACCATCATTTGGGCAAAGCATCAGCCTACAGAAATGGAAAATATCTTTTTCAGCTATACATCTGGTAGAGTTTTAGTGTCTAGAATATATATATAAATGAATATTCAATCTGAACATTAGCACTGTATACTATTATAATATTAAAATATATAAAGAGCTTAACTGAACATTAACTAAACAAATACCCCAATTAAAAATGGGGTACAGAATTAAGCAGAGTCCTTAAAAGATAAAACACTAAGAAACACTTAAAGAAACGTTCAACATTATTAGCCTTTAGGGAAATTAAAATTAAAAATACCTTGATATATTTTACAGTACTCAGACTGAACAAGATCAATAAAACAAATGACAGCACATCCTGGTGAGGATGATGGGAAAGAGAAACACTCATCCATTGCTGGTGAGAGTACAAACTTGCACAGCTGCTATGCAAGTCATTATGGAGTTTCCTCAAAATGTGATAAAGATCTGGCTAACTCACCCTTGGACATACATCCAAAGGGCTCTACTACAGAGACACTTGCTCATCCTCATTCATTGCAGCATTACTCATAACAGCCAGACATCGGAAACCAGGTCATCCATCAGCTGATGAATGGATAATGAAAATGTGGTACATTTACACAGTGAAATATTGTTTTGGTTTTTTTGTTTGTTTTTTGTTTTTGATATTTTAAAAATTAATTACACTTTATTCACTTTGTATCCCCCTGTAACTCCCTCCTTCCCACTTCTTCACCCATGTCCTTCCCCAAGTCCACTGGATAAGGGAGGTCCTCCTCTCTTTCCTTCTGATCCTCGTCTATCAGGTCTCATAAGGACTGGCTGCATTGTCTTCCTCTGTGGTCTGGTAAGGCTGCTCCCACCTCAGAGGGAGGTGATCTAAGAGCAGTTCATGTCAGAAGCAGTCCCTGTTCCCATTACTATGGAACCCACTTGGACACTGAGCTGCCATGGGCTACATCTTTGCAGGGGTTCTAGGTTATCTCCGTGCATGGCCCTTGGTTGGAGTATCAATTTCTGAAAAGACCCCTGTGCCCAGATTTTTTGGTACTGTTGCTCTCCTTGTGGAGCTCCTGTCCTCTCTAGGACTGACTATCTCCCCCTTCTTTCTTAAGATTCCTGCACTCTGCCCAGTTTGGCTATGAGTCTCAGCTTCTGCTCTGGTACCCTGCACAGTGAAATATTACTCAGCTGTTAAGAAAAATGAAGTTATGAAATTCAAAGGTAAATAGATAGACATAGAAAAGAATATATTGAGTGAAGTAACACAGATCCAGAAAGACAAATATTTGCATGTTTTCTCCTATATGTGTGTGTGTTAGTATTTAGGCTTTAGGTTTTATTTAGGATTACCACAAAGGTTAGGTATCTTGTAAGGAACCAATGGGAGAGAGAATGGGATTTTTCAAGGAAGTGGAAGCAAAATACAGTGTTGTAAAGAGATAATGGGGAAACTAGAATAAGAACATTATATGAAGATGAGGATGGGAAAATAGAGTAAAGGGAGGAATATGGGGTGTAACTAGTAACAGACGCCTTGTGAAAACCCATATAGAAACCTACTTTACAGGCTTTCTAAATAGATACATATATGAATGTAATTTAAATGTAGTTAAAATATAATAGGGAGACACTGTGTTTCAAATATCCATTTTAATCTACTAACTTAACCCCTTCCCCAGTGCTAGGAATGAATTACATCTTGCTGAGTCTTTGGCTAAAGGGTTCATAGAGAAGTTCCCCAGTATTGCAGGCTGTGATGGTAAACACTATTGCTGATAATAACAAATATGTCATTGAACATGGAGAAATTCATCTGGTGTCTAACTGGAAGCTTCACCCCTACTCATTAGAGTTCATGGTGCTAGAAGCAAGTGTGCATGCTATCATAAGAAAGTTGTAGTCATCAATGTCTCCCAACTACAAAACCTGTGACCTACAGCAGAGACCAGCCTGTAAGATATACTACTGTAATAGTAACACAAATATTATGGGAGTACCCACTGCTTTTTAAAAATTGAATTTAAAACCCAGTCCGTGAGATAAAACCCATACCTGACACTGGTAAAGTATCAAGAGCCTGAGACTAGATAGGTCACAGGCCTTGAGCAAAACCTACTACTGTCATTCTGCTAAAGGATCATGGCAATAAAATGACTCCCAATGATATAATTGTTATATACATAGGGAAGCATAGCACTAAAAATTTATTATAAAGAAGCTTCTTTTTGTAATTGGTGATAATTAAATACTGGGCAATGTGCAGACAGTGAGAGCCTTTGGAATACTGAGCCCTAAGTGGGTGTCATTATCACAGCCGTCCTCAAACATTAGGGATCTAAGAAGAGGAGGATGCAGAAAGACTGTAAGAGTCAGAGGTGGTGAGCAATCCAAGGAAACAGAGTCTTCCAGACACAGCAAGACTGATACACATATTTACTCACAGAGACCATGACATACTTACATACACACATATATACATGCATACATACTTGCCATACTCTAAGGCAGGCCCCTTGCTCAAGAGTACTTGTCTAACACAAAACAGACTCTAAGTTTTGTTTTGTTTTTATAATTTTTTTACTTTGTTTTGGCATTTTTTTCTCATTTTAGTTCTTGTTTTGACTTTTTAATACATTTTACAGATACAGAAAGAAGAAATATGAAGTCAGGTAGGTGGCAAGCTGGGGAGTATTTGGGAAGAATTTGAGCAGAAAAAGAATATGATAAAATAGACTGGTAGAAACTTTTAAAAAATCTGGTAAATGCTTAAAAGGTAGTTATAAATGTAGAAAACACATTAATAAATGTAAAATTTTTATTAGTTTTTGCATAGATCACAGTGACAAAATCTATACAAATGAATGTTACTTTGAGTCTTCTAAAATTTCCAGAGTATAGAGTATTTCTTAGACCAGAATTTGAGAATCCATGTTGCTCTTACATATGTTTGTAGACTTCCAACCAGTATTTGGTAAGCATACACTCTTTTGTCTATACGTTTGTTGTTAAAATTATTGAAAACGGCAGGGCAAGAATCCATTCTTGATATGTCTGTGGATATATTTTACCAAGCTGCTAAAAGTTTGTTGATCTAATCACTTACTTGTATTCTATCCATTATAAATGGACCGGGGTATTGTGAGAAAAGTGTTAAATATTTAACTGAAGAAGATGTACCATATCTCTGCCTTGCATTTTTTCTTTCAATCTAATAATACAATATAAATAGTGTACTTTGGCTTTGTCATTTGTTTGGCTTGGCAGTGGCTGTTGTGAAGTACTAGTTTTCTTCCCGTGTTATTGGTAAAGCCTTAACTTCATTATATTGCTGACCCTTTATATTATATTCACCATTTTGAATTATGTATAGCTTTTCTTTTTCTTTTCTTCCCTTTAGATAACTAGGACTTTATATTTACTATTCAGGTATTTTCCACATTTCAAAATTGTAGACTTTTTATTTATTATAGTTTATTCCCTTTGTATCCCATCTGTAACCCCTCCCTCATCTCCTCCAAGTCCCACCCTCCCTCCCTCCCTCTTCTCCCATGCAGCTCCCCCAGTCCACTGATAGGGGAGGTCCTCCCCGTCCATCAGACCCTAGCCTACCAGGCCTCGTCAGGACTGGCTGCATAGTCTTCCTCTGGGACACCTGATTTTTGACAAAGAGGCCAAAACCATACAATAGACTTTTTAAAAATGGGAACTGTGGAATTTGAATGAGATTGAACCCTATGGGCTTATATGTGTGAATGTTTGCTCCCCTGTTAGTGGAACTGTTTGGGAAGGATTAGCATGTGTGTCCTTGTTGGAGTAGATGTGTCCTTGTTGAAGGATGTGTATCACTGGGACTGTGCTTTAAAGTTTCAGAAACCCATAACTCCAGGGCCTGTCTCTCTGTCTCCCTCTCCATCTTCTGTCATCTTTTCCTGCTTCCTCTTCCTCTCCTATTCTCTCTCTTCCTGCAACTTGTGGATCATATGTGAGCTCTAAGCTATTCTAGTGCCCCCCCTGCCTATTGCTGTGTTTCCTACCATGATGGTCATGCACTGTCTGGACCCAGTGGACCTAGTCCTCTCTAGACAGATTGGGCTCCAACCCACTGTTTCTTCCATTTATATGCTTCCAATTACTTGGCCTGTTATGTTGTTGGTGAGTTTAACCTATAAGATTAAGAAACATGGTAAGAGGGGTTTGAATTTCAGCCTATGATTAAGGTATGTGAGAGACATGTTTACAGAAGCAGAAACTGTTAACTGTTAACTGTCTGTTTCTAACCAAGTGAGGGTATTTAGCTTATACAGGAAGTGAGATTACAGAACCAAAACATAGCAAATATTAGTCATAGCTAAAAGTACAGTGAATTTTTAAGGCACTTTAATCTTCTTTATCATGTCCTCACCTATCATAATAGATTTCAGAACTCTGTTAGCCATGTTTGTTTTACTTTCTCTGGTTTATTAATCATTCCCAGAGAAAATTAAATAAACCAGAATTTAAGTAATTCTGTCTTTTCATCTATAATGAGCTGAGTACTCAGAAGAGTGAATATATGACCTACGTGCTTTTAGTTCTGATTATATGTATGAGATATTTTATATTAGTATTAACATCTTTATGAGACTTCTTATGTTGGGCTTAGCCTCTGTTATAACAAAGGATAGTTATTATATTGTGAGGTTTTTAGTCTCATCATTTTTGAACATCCTCCCTTTCATCTTTTACTCATTATACATGAGGTGTGATTTCAAACTTTTAAACCATAACTCATAGTAAGAAATGTATTTCACAATCATGACCAAGTACACACTCACATGTGCAACTAAAACAGTGCACAGTGCATATTGCTTCAGTCTGAGCCCAATCAAGATACAAAAAAACTCTACAAAGATTACTATTTCTGTCTGTGTCTCTCTTCCTCTCTCTTTTTCTCTGTGTGTGACTTTTATAGTGTATTTACTTTCAAGTAGTGTTATATATTTTTATTTCCTATTGTTCCATGAATTATGAATATTTTTGTTTAATGTTCAAATGCTTAGTATTCAAATATGTGCTTAGTATTTTGCTTGTTTTTGTACTGTTACTGTTTTCTATATTATTGGTTGTATTTGTAAAACACACTTAGCATGACTTTTGCTCTTTCAGTTATTTTTTGGTTTGTTTATAAACTATCCTAGTACATATATTTTAGCACTTCAAAAGAATCTGTATTCTTCTATTTCGTGTGTGATAGTCTAGAAAAAAATTAGCTCCTGTTGGTTAATTGGTTAATGATGTTGTTGAGTTCTCCTATTTCTTTATTTTATACTTTTCTGTTGCTTACTGAAAGAGAGATGTTGAAGATTTACCAGTAATTCTTATTTCTCTTTTTATTTATACTATTATTTGTTTCATATATTTTTCCAACTCTAGTCTTTGCTACATTTACATTTGCAGTTGGTGCGTTGTCATGGTAAATTTTCCATTTTTCCAATTATGTAATTTCCTTCTGTTCTTTGTAATTTGTTATTGTGATACTTCATTTTATATCAGTATTAAAAGTTGCATTCTTCTGATTATTTTTTTATGTTTAACCTCTTTTCCTCTCTTTATTTTAACTTGCAAGTTATGTTTGAAGTGATAATCTTGAGGAAACCATATAGTTGAGCTAATTAAAAATATTTTATGATTTAAAAAATTTTGATATGTTAATATTATTTACATTTAATATAACTTAAGTATTATAATTGTGTTAATTAATTAATTCATAAATTAATTTCTTGCTCTCTGTGTATTCTCCATTTTTTTCAGTTTAACTTTCTTGCCTTTTTGAGTTATGCTTGCAACAGTTTTTAGAATCCATTTATAGTAGTTTTGTATGTTTACCTTGGTCTTATAATTTTAATGGTTGTTCAAGTGTATGCCTGTATAGAAGCAAAAAAATGACAATATGTTGTTGCTGCTTTGCCAATTTTGCTGAAGTAACTTTTATCGAATTTCATTACTTAATTCTTCCATATTTATACTTTTAAATTAGGTCCTATTTAAACTATGAAACTTAATTTTACAAAACTCAAGAGGAAAAAGCAAACCTATTTAAACATATATTTTTGCTTACTATGCTGTTTTTCTTCCTCAAAGTCAAAATTTTCTTCGTTAAGAATTTTTTCCTTCTGTTTCAAACAATGTTCTTTTAGGCTTACCTATGCTTGCTTTCAGGATCTTTGTCATAATTGTTGCAAACTTAATTATGATGTGTCTTGTAATGGACTCACCTTATTTGAATTTTTTCCCAGCTTCATTAATCTGGTAATTTATAGCTCTGACCAAATTCACAGTACTTACAGCCAATTGGATTTATTTATTATTGTCTTGTTTTGAAATTATGATAGCATGAATATTAATTAGGGTATTTTCTTGTACCTCACTTTGCAGTGGCTCTGTTTGTTGTTGTCTTATTATCTTGGTGTTGCTCTGACTGAGCAATTTTTATTGTTCTATTTTCCTGTTTATTGAATTTCCTCCCTCTCTGACTTATAAATTTCAATACTGAACTCATTTCACAAAGCTTTTTCAGTACTAAAACTTGTATCAAGAACCAGAGAGATGCCATAAGGACCCAAGTTTAGATCCCTAACATTTACATAGAAGCCAGATGCAGTGGCATGGATCTATAAGCCCAGCAGAGGGTATGCAACTAAAGACAGTGATTTCCCTCTCCAAGAATCCATCAATAGCCAGTATTTTCAGAGGTAACGGGTAGTGTCTCACTATCCCCTCCCTCTCTTTGACTGCTGATAGTGCTGACTTTGCCCAGTATATGTAGCAACAATTGAGGTGAGTTAATGATTGCACTGGTTATATGGAGTGGAGGGAAAGACATTTCATAGCCCTTCACTCCGTTTGGCTTTTGCATAGTGCCTCCTCTGCAGTGTTCTCTGATCCTTACAGGGAGAGGTAGAAATGATTTGTTTAGGGCTGAGCCCAGTTCAGTGATTCTTGGACATCTTGACAGCCATGAGTTTCCCTATTCACCATTGTTTATTTTAAGAAGAGGCTTCTTTGGTTAAGGCTAAGCTTTGCTATGGGAAGAAATATAGACAGTTTGCTTAGTTCAGTCTACCATCAGAAGTGTATTTCTGCCATGTACTTACAACCTCAGCAGACCTGAGTTTTATCCAGGCTTACAATAGTAGGCATTGGTCCTACGGGTCTTAAATCCATTTAGAGGGGAGTCTTTTTATCAAATCCTAAACAAACAAGCTGCTATTGTACAGATCCTCATATAGTGTTTAAAAATGTTTTTTAAAATATATCTTCCATTTATTACTCCATTTATCCTGGCTAATTCTCCATTTATCTTGTACCCTCATATCCCCAATTTCCTTTCACCACCTTCTTTGATAAAGCTTCTACTCACCTATGTTCTACTATTCTCCATACTGAAAATAACTCTTCCTCATTCCCTTCTTTGTTTCCTGGCTTGCACAGGTACTCCATGTTAAACACACCATACTAAGAAATTGAGACTAGGAACTTCATATGAAACAGAACATTTGATTATTGAACTTTGAAGCCTGGGGCTTATTCATTTAGAATATTTTTTCCAATCTCATCCATTTCCCTGTAAATTGCATAATTTTGATTTTTTTCAGCTGAGTAATATTCACGCACCAGTCTTTATTATCATTATGGTAGTGACATAAATTTCACATAATGAAACTGGTGCATGCTCTTAAGGATTAACATAATGAAAATGGCTATTCTGCCAAAAGCAATCTATAGATTCAATGCAATTCCCATCAAAACACCAACACAATTCTTTACAGACCTTGAAAGAAAAATTCTCAAATTCATATGGAGAAACAAAAACCCCAGAATTTCCAAAACGGTCCTGTACAACAGCAGATCATCTGGAGGTATCTCCATCCCTGATCTCAAGCTGTGTACTACAGACCAAGAGTTATAAAAACTGCATAGTACTGGCATAGAAACAGAATGGTGGATCAATGGAACTGAATAGAAGACCCAGAAATAAACCCACACACCTACAGATTGATTTCTAAAGTGGTTGTACAACTTTACACTCCCACCAGCAATGGAAGAATGTTCCCATTTCTTTAAATCCTCACCAGCAAGTACTGTCACTTGAGTTTTTGATCTTAGCTATTCTGATGGCTGTAAGATGGAATCTCAGAGTTGTTTTGATTTGTATTTCCTTGAAGACTAAGGGCACCGAACATTTCCTTAAGTGCTTTTCAGCCATGAGATATTCCTGTGTTGAGAATTGTTTAGCTCTGTACCCTATTTTTTAGTTGGTTTGTTGGTGTTTAATTTCTTGATTTTTTAAATATATTTTGGATATTAGCCCTCTGTTGGATATAGCGTTGGTGAAGAACTTTCCCCAGTCTTTTGGCTGTCGTTTTGTTCTGTCAAGAATGTCCTTTGCCATGTAGGAACTTCTCAGTTTCCTGACCTCCCATTTATTGTTGATCTTAGAGCTTGAGTTGTTTGTGTTCTGTTCGGAAAGTTGTCTCCTATGCCAATGAGTTCAAGGTTTTAACCTACTTTCTCTTCTAATAGATTTAATATATCTGGTGTTATGTTGCAGTCTTTAATCCTCATGGACTTGAGTTTTGTGCAGGGTGATAAATATGGATCTATTTGCATTCTACATCCAGATATCCAGTAAGACAGCACCATTTGTTGAAGATGCTTTCTTTTTCTTATTGAATGGTTTTGGCTTCTTTGTAAAAAAAAAAAATCAAGTGTCAGTAATTGTGTTAGTTTATTTTTGAGTCTTTATTTCGATTCCATTGATCTACCTGTCTGTTTCTATGTCAATACCATACAGGTTTTATTACTATTTCTCTGTAGTACAGCTTAAAATCAGGTATGATGATACTTCCAGAAGATCTTTTATTGTACAGAATTGTTTTAGCTATTCTTGTTTGTTTGTTTGTTTTTTTCTTTTTCCATATGAAGCTAAGAATTTCTCTTTCAAGGTCTGTAAAAGCAGCTCGGTGTCCAAGTGGGTTCCCTAGTAATGGGAACAGGGACTGTCTTTGACATGAACTCAGTGGCCTGCTCTTTGATCACCTCCCCTGAAGAAGGTGCAGACTTATCAGGCCACAGAAGAAGATGATGCAGACAGTCCTGATGAGAACTGATAGACTAAGATCAGATGGAAGGGCAGGAGGACTTCCTCTGTCAGTGAACTGGGAGAGGGGCATGGGATGAGATGAAGGTGGGAGAGTGGGATTGGGAGAGGTCTACAGCTGGGATACAAAGTGAATAAACTGCAATTAATAAAACAATAAATAAATTTTAAAAACTGTTGGAATTTTCATAGATATTGCATTGAATCTGTACATTGGTTTTGGTAAGATGGCCATTTTTACTATGTTAATCCTACCAAACCATGAGCATGGGAGATCTTTGCATCTTCTCATATCTTCTTCAAGTTCTTTCTTCAGAGACTTGAATTTTTGTCATACAGGATTTTCACTTGCTTGTTAGAGTTACACCAAAATATTATATTATTATTATATTATATTATTATATTATATTATTTGTGGCTATTGTGAATGGTGTGGTTTCCCTAATTTCTTTCTCAGCCCATTTGTATACAGGAGGATTACTGATTTTTTTTCAGTTAATTTTGTATCCATTCATGTTGCTGAAGGTGTTTATCAGCTGAAAGAGTTCTCTGGTAGAATTTTTGGGGTCACTCATGTATACTATCATATGGTCTGCGAATAGTGATACTTTGACTTTTTCCTTTCCAATTCATTTCTCCTTGATTTCCTTTAGTTGCCTTATTACTTTGGCTAGGAATTCAAGTATTATATTGAAGAGATATGGACAGAGTGAGCAGCTTTATCTTGTTCCTGATTTTAGTGGAATTGCTTTAAGTTTTTCTCCATTTAATTTAATATTGGCTCTTGTCTTGCTGTATATTGCCTTTATTGTGTTTAGATGTGTGCCTTGTATCACTGATCTGTCCAGGACTTTTAACGTAAAGGGGTGATGAATTTTTTCAAAGGCTTCTTCAAGCATCTAATGAAATAATCATGTAGGTTTTTTTCTTTCAGTTTGTTTACATGGTGGATTATGTTGATGTATTTTCATATATTGAACCATCCCCGTATCCCTGGGATAAAGCCTACTTGATCATAGTGGATAATGTTTTTGATGAGTTTTTGGATTTGGTTTGTGAGTATTTTATTGTTTTTATTTTTTTGCATCAGTATTTATAAGGGATTCGGTGTGAAATTCTCTTTGTTTTTTGGGTCTTTGTGTTGTTTAGGTATCAGGGTGACTGTGGCCTCATAGAATGAGATTGGCAATGTTCCTTCTCTTTCTGTTTTGTGGAATAGCTTGGGGAATATTGATATTAGCTCTTCTTTGAAAATCTGGTAGAATTCTGCACTGAAAAATTCTGGCCCTGACCTTTTTTGGCTGGGAAGCTTTTAATGACTGCTTCTATTTCTTTAGTGGTTATAAGACTATTTAAATAGTTTGTCTGGTCTTGATTTGACTTTGGTAAGTGGTACTTATCTAGAAATTCATCTATTTTGTTTTGACTGTTCAATTTTGTGGGGTACAGGCTTAGTGATTCTTTTAATTAAGACCTAGTGATTCTTTGGATATCCTCAGTGTCTCTTGTAATATCCTCTTGTAATATTCATTTCTGATTTTGTTAATTTGGATATTCTCTCTCTGCCTTTTAGTTAGTTTGGCTAAGGGTTTTTATGTCTTGTGGATTTTCTCAAAGAAACAGCTCTTAGTTTTCTTAATTCTGTGTATTGTTCTCTTGGTTTCGAATTTATTGATTTCAGCCCTGGGTTTGTTTCCTGCCATTTACTCCTCTCAGGTGTGTTTCCTTCCTTTTTTTCTAAAACTTTCAGGTGTGCTCTTCAGTTACTAGTATTGGATCTCTCCAATATCTATTTGAAGGCACTTAGTGCAATGAACTTTCCTTTTAGCACTGCTTTAATTGTGTTCCATAAGTGTGGGTATGTTGTACCTTCCTTTTTCATTGAATCTTAGAAAGTCTTTAATGTCTTTATTGATTCCCTGACTCAGCAGTCATTAAGTAGAGAGTTGATTTGTTTCCATGAGTTTTTAGCCTTTCTGTTGTTTCTGTTGTTGTTGAACTCTGGTTTTAATCTATGGTGATGTGATAAGATACCAGCGATTATTTCAATTTTCTTGTATCTGTTTGTTTTTGTTTTCTTTCGTGTGTGTGTGTGTGTGTGTGTGTGTGTGTGTGTACTAACTATCATCAATTTTGAAGAAGGTTCTGTGATGTGCTGAGAAGATGCTATATTCTTTTGTGTTTGGGTGAAAAATTCTGTAGATTATCTGTTAGGTCCATTTGATTCATGATGTCTGTTAGTCTTCTTATTTCCCTGTTTAGTTTCTGTTTTGATGATCTGTCCACTGGAGAGAGCTGAGTGTTGAAATCTCCCAGTATTAATGTGTGGAGTTTGATATATAACTTAACCTTCAGTAATATTTCCTTTACAAATGTGGGTGCCCTTGTATTTGAGGCATAGATATTAAAAATTAATATGTCATTTTTTTGGATTTTTTTCTTTGATGAGTATGAAGTATCCTTCCCCATCTCTTTTGTTTAATTTTGGCTGAAATTTATTAGACATTATAATGGCTCCTCCAGTTTTTTTCTTGGGTCCATTTGCTTGGAAAACCTTCTTCCAGCCCTTTACTTCAAGGTAACATCTATCTTGTTGCTGAGGGGTGTTTCTTGCATGAAGCAATATGGTGGATCCTGGTTATGCATCCATTCTGTTAGCCTGTGTCTTTTTATTGGGGAATTGAGTCCATTGATGTTGAGAGATATTAATGACCAGTGATTGTTAGTTCCTTTTACTTTGATGTTGGTGGTAGTACTGTGTGGAGAGTGGGGTGGAGGTGGGTGTGGAGGTGCATGTAAGTGCTTCATTGTTTTGGTTTTGCTGCAGTAGAGTTATTTCCTGTGTTTTCTTGGGTGTAGTTAACCTCATTATGTTGGAATTTCCCAGTGTAGGGCTGGACTTATACATCGATATTTAAATTTTTTGTTTTGGAATATTTTGTTTTCTCCATTTAGAATGATTGTAAGCTTTGCTCGTTATAGCAGTCTAGGATGGCATCAGTGGTCTCTTATGGCTGCAAGACATTTTGTTCAGGCCCTTCTAGCTTTTAGAGTCTCTGCTAAGAAATCAGGTGTAATTCTGATGGGTCTGCCTTTGTAACTTACTTGGCCCTTTTCCCTTGCAGCTTTTAATATTCTTTCTTTGTTCTGTATATTTAGTGTTTTGGGATGTGGAGGGAGGATTTTCTTCTCTGGTCCAATATAATGGTATTCTGTAAGATTCTTGTATGTTTATAGGCATCTCTTTCTTTAGGTTGGGGAAACTTTCTTCTATGATTCTGTTGAAAATATTTTCTGGTCTTTGGAGCTGGGACTACTCACCTTCTTCTATTCCTATTATTTTTACATTAGGACTTTTCACAGTCTTCTAGATTTCCTGAAAAAAATATTTTTGAATCAGGAAATTTTCAAATTTGACATTTTTTTTTTGCTGACATATCGATTTCTTCTATCATATTTCCTACTCCTGAGAGTCCTCTATTCCATCTCTTGAATTTTGTTGGTGATGTTTATCTTGGTTGTTCCTATTCTCATCCCTAGGTTTTCCATGATTCCCAGTTTGTGTTTTCTTTATTGCTTCTACTTTCATTTTCAGGTCTTGAATGGTTTTATTTATTTCTGTCACCTGTTTGATTTCATTTTCCTATATTTTAAAGGGATTTATTTCTTTTCCAATTTAAAGGCCTCTGCCTGTTTGATTATATTTTTCTGTATTTCTTTAAGGGATTTATTACTTTAATATTTAAAGGCCTACATTATCTTCATAAGAATAGATTTAGAGTCTTTTTCTTGTGTTTCATTGTGTTAGGATATCAAAGATTTGCTGTAACAGGATAGTTGGGTTCTGGTGGTGCCATATTGCCCTAGCTCTTGTTCACTGGGTTCATATGATGGTCTTTAGCCATATGGTTGTTTCTGATGTTTGCTGTTCCTGGTGCCTACTGGACTCCATGGGAAGGCAGATAGAGCCCTGGGCCAGAGGCTGGATGTTCCTGGGGCCTGGGGTCCCTTTTCATGAAGGTGCGTAAGGTTGTGGGACAGAGACTGAAACAGGATGTCCATGGGCGGGTCTCCTTGGGAAGACAAGTAGAGCTGTGGGCTGAAGGCTGGATGTTCCTGGGGCTTGGTAGTCTTTCTCAGGAAGGCAGGTAGAGCTATGGGCCAGAGGTTAGGTGTTCCTGGAGACCCTGGTGTTGGCAAACTTTAACAAAAGCAACAAATTTTTTTCCAAGTACATTATCTTCTCGAATATTATAAAAACATAGACACTTTGCAATCCTCATAACTTGCATCATAATTTCTGTATTTCCCTCCTCCTTACAATATCTTTCTATTCGTCATCTTATGCCAATATTTTAATAGCAAACTAGTACCCAGACCCTTTCAGTGGGCTCAATGTAATCATCAGAGGAACACTAGGCGCTAATCCACAGGATTACTTATTGAAAATTCATACATCTTGCTTTCATTAAAAAAATATCTTGCTGTCAGGAATGATGGGGCATCCAAAATCTATTAAAACCTGTTGGGTCTCCTCAGACATGTTTACTTAGATTTAAGCATTAAGCAACATATAAGTATGTTTAATTATCATATGTGAGCACATCCATATGTATAATTTTGTGATCTTATAGATTAAACAAAAAAATTTAAGCTAAAAATACTAGGGCTAAAATTTGTATAGGAGGAGAAAAGAACGTCTGCATCAAATGCTTTCTGATGGATTCAATGAACCTGAGTCAGACTAATAAAATTATACTGTGACAAAAATCACTCACAGGGTAACAAGCAGTGTGTCACTATCATGTAGAACATGAACAAATGGTGTTTATTATAGTGTTGTATATATGACATTTGAGTGGTGTAAAAAACATTTTTTCTATTAACTATATCCCATCCATTTTACTCTTTACTTTAGTATTTATGCAGTCATGCATTCACTTCATTTATTTTTCAATAGTTCTATTAAGTAGATGTCACCTTTATCTTGCTAAGTTATGTGTATGTATGTGTATGTTTGAACTAGTAGAAATGTCTTTTTTTTATTTTGAGGCTGTATTAATGTTAGGGATATAATGTGAGGAAACAATTATTATAACAACTTCAGTATCAAAATTAAATGTTTGTTAAATGATGTAAAGTAAGAAAAAGCTTATATACAAGAGTTATATACAAAAGTTATATACAAGAAAGAACTGTATTATTCAGAAATGCAATGTCATGAAGATTAAGTTTAATTCTGTGAAGAAGCAGGAACTTCCAGGAAATCCATCAAATGGCCCCCTACAGTTTTAGAATGTAAATCAAAACTTTAAACCTCAGTGAACAGGTTTCCTTCTTAAAATCTTTAAATGTGAGCTGAAGACCCTATTCAGGGAAACAGGGACTGTTTCAGTCATGATCTTGATGGCTGACTCTTTGACCCTCCCCCTTACAAGCCAGGGAGTGACAGACTGGCTAGATCCCAGGGGAGGACTTTGCAGCCAGCCCTGAGGAGACAGGATAAGCTGGGGTTGGATGGAAGGGAAGGAGGTCCTCCCCTGTTGGTGGACTTGGAGGGGGCGGGGAAGAAGGAGAGGAGGGAGGGAGTGGGAAGGTAGGAGGGAATGAGGGAGGGGGCTACGCCTGGGATTCAAAGTACCTAACCTGTGATTGAGATAAAAATAAATAAATTAAAAAAAATCTTTAAATGTACCACATCATTATTGTCTACATTAGCTGTGAGGGCTGTACATCACTTTCTACCTTTTTTAACTAGAAAGCTCATAGAACATTTACATTTCCTGAGTCACACCTTTCTCCTAGTTCTGAGATTCTGAAATGGTTGATTGCAACTAGAATCAGTTTGGAGTCATACTGTTCTAAAAAACTCCCACCATTGCTTTGGAGGATTAGAGTTGTGTTTAAAATCTTAAGAATGTTTAATATTAAAATCCTTTCTATTTAAAAAACAACAACAAAAAGCTTTTATTTACATTTCTTTTATCTTTTTCTCCCTATTCCACCCCAATCCCTTTCGACACCCCAACAGCACGTAGGAGAGAGAAAGGGTTAGTAGAAGAGGGAACACAGTTTTCTTTCTTAGCTGCTTCCTGCGGTTAGGGTAGTTGGGTTCCTTGGAGCCAGTCCAATCTTCATTTCAGGAGATCTCCAACTCCATGTCTCACAACAGCAACCAAGAGCAGCAAGGGGAAAGCAGGATCAGCCTTGTTCTTTCTTGGAGCTCTTTCTCTGGTCTCTGGCATTTATTCTCTCTCCAAAGTCCTCAGATTTAAATTATCTGCATATGGAAAATAGTTCCTGTCAGAGCCCACAGGAGGCAAATAGTCTGCTGCTGTGGACTATATGAATAAGTGCCACATCCCACACCTGGGACCAAAACAAAAACATGTTTATATCCAACAAAGATGAAGCTTGTATGGACCTGAAACTAATAATTTTGAATGTACTTTGTCTTTATAATTCCTTCCTTTAATACTGTATTGTTTCTTTTACAAAATTGGCTAATTTATCATATATTCTAACATTTTGAAATATGTTTTATTTGTACTGTTAGTTAACAATAAAACAAAACCCATCTATCCCAACATAAATAAACAATATAAAATTTCAAAATATATATATACAGTGTGGTAGTGGCACAATTGAACTGATTCACACATGTATCACCTTGTGCATGCTTATTTTTGTGGGTGAAAAAATCACATCTAATCTCAGTGATTTTCAATAATATAGAATTTTATACAGATGCAAAGACACAAGAAAATTATGTCATGCGGGCGCCTGTTTCTGTCATCATGACCCAGTAGCTTAAAGTGCCAGAAAATATTTCCCACAATCGAACACATTGCCTCCCAGTACATCAGAGATGCAGTTGTCATAGCCACTGGGCAAAGGAACACTAACAACCTGTTCTAGGTAGTTTCTTACAGAAGCTGCATTGGTGAGGACCTTAAAGAAGCTGACCCTAATCACCACTGCCCCTGGGATTGCCTGTAATACCCAAGCTGGAAACTCAGGAACAGCTCCCAGGAATAACATACCTGTCCTGAATGGTACTGCGGCTACCACAGCAAAAGAATCACCTATTCCACCTTGTCACGGTAATGGCTGTTGGGCTGCAGTCATCTCAGCCATTCCTAAATTTCAGAACCCCCGGTGTCAAGATAGGCTTCTAGGATCCAGGGCAAAAAAACACAAAGAATCTCCAGATGGAAATCAACAATCGCGCTAGTCAGTTTTCATATTTTGTATCTTCACCCATCTTTCCCTCATATACCAATTCATTGTTTATAAAATATCCAATGTCACTTTAGCTGAGTGTCAGTTTCTTCTTTTCTCTGATCTCTTTCCTATTCTTTGCTTCTCCTTGAGAAAATAAGCTGAGTTTGAAGGATTTCTGCAGTTCAATCTCTTTTCAGGCCACCCTGAGCCATTCTTCCCATATCCACCACCTCACTCTTTTTGCACCTACATTTGCTACTCTTAATTTGGGGGAGGGAGTAGGGGCTGTCGCAAAAGCCGTCTGTGTCCCTCTTTCTCAGTCAGTTGTGAGTTTGCAGTCATCAAGACCACTGCAAAAGTAGCTTCTTTGCCCCTTTTACAGTCAGCAGGAACATGGATCATGGACTTTGACATGGCTTCTGTCTGCAGCACTGACCATGAATGTCCTGATGGTCTCCAGAATCAGCACATGCCATGGACCTCAGCATGGTCTTCAGTGGCGGTACAGACCAGAGACATTAACAGAGCCCACTGATGCAGCACGGGCCATGAATGTCATCAAAGCACTCAGTGGCAGCACAGGCCAAGAACAACAACATTGCCTCTGGAGCAACACCAGCCACAGACAAAAATATGGTCCCCAGCAGCAGTCTGGCAGATGGACATTAACATGGCTTCAGGTAGCAGCATAAACCATAGACATCCACATGGCCTTTGGTTGTAACTTCGCCCAAGGATACCAACATGGCTTCAGGAAGCAGTACAGACCATGGACATACACCAGGTTTTGGGGAGTAACATGGGTCATGGATGTCAACACAACCTCCAGTCCAGCATGAGTACTCCATGGACCCCATCAGCATGGCCCTCTGCTACAGCACAGACCACAGACATCAACATGTCCTCAAGTTGTAGCACAGGCGACTCATATCAGCATGGCCTCTGGTGGCATCAACAGTTCTTCATTTCAGACATTGAGTTATTGCTCAGATCCAGAGCCATCATGTGGCTGGGCAGTGTGTTGAGGAGTGGTCAGTCTGCACAATGTCCAGTCTGCTGCACACTACCCTGCCAACCCTACTCTGCAACATGTTTTTGACCACAGCCTTTTTTCACACCTGTCATCACTGTCATTCTGCAGCTGTTCCTCTTACCACATCACACACCACTCAATTCCTCCAACTTTCCAAACTTTCCATCTCATATCCATTCTTTATAGTGGCATATGAAACTGCAGTGTCTCACACAGTGTATTTTTTTTTTTGTCCTAACAGTTTTATGCAAATATTCATTGCAGTGAGTCGGTGGTCTGGCTCAAGTTTGCTGGTTTCTGACACACCGTAAATACTGCACCATCATTGAAATTCATCTTGGATACCCTGCTGTTGCCAAGAGTCAGGGTGATCTTAAGCCAGTAGGACATCTGTCAGGAAGTTCCATGTTGCATCATACCTCCCTCCATCAATGTTGGCTGCCCAGAGGCTCCTCAGCTTAACCTTTGTGCCATCTCCCAGAAGAGCAAGCAGTACAGGCTTCAGCCACAGAAGTTCCATGCTGGGGGCCTGACACTGAGTAGATGTTGGAGTGGATTGACTCAAAGTGTTCGATCTGGGCCCAGATGACAGCTGAGTTGGTCAGCTTGAGATCCCATTAACTGTGTTTTGTAAAAAATTCATTACCAAACAAAAATAATATTCGTGTAGGTCTCCAGGTTATTATGATAATACACTGACATGTGGTTAGATATTTAACACTAATTTTAGGTAAAGCACACTTGGAAAATGTGAGTAATTATGAGACAGGCATCTTTATTAACCACCTCTACTCACTAACTTTTAGGTTTTAAGAATAAAACCACTTGTGAAACATTTACAAGTAAAAGTTAAAGGAAAATCTGTAAATTTATTAAATTAATTAACACCTTGAATTTGGTTAAGATCCTTTCCCAGTCTGTAGGCTGTCATTTTGTTTTGACAACAGTGTCTTTTGCTTTACAGAAGCTTTTCAGCTCCATGAGGCTCCATTTATTGATTGTTGATCTTAGAGCCTGTGCTGTTGGTGTTCTGTTCAGGAGGTAGTCTCCTGTGCCAATGAACTCAACGATCTTTCCCACTTTTTCTTATAAGAGGTTTAGTGTGCCTGTTTTTATATTGAGGTCTTTGATCCTCTTGGACTATAGTTTTGTGGAGGGTGATAAGTATGGATTTTTTATATGTATAAAAAGACCAGCACCAGTTGTTGAAGATGCTATATTTTTCCACAGTATGGTTTTGGCATCTTTATAAAAAATCAGATGTCCATTAAGTATGTGGGTTTATTTTTCGGTCTTCTATTCGATTCCATTGATCACCATTCTATTTCTATGCCAGTTCCATGCAGTTTTTATTACTGTTGCTCTATAGTACAGCTTGAGATCAGGGGTGGGAATACCTCCAGAAGATCCTATATCTGACAGAGGGCTAATATCCAAAATATATAAAGAACTAAAGAAGTTAAAAAACAACAAATCAAGTAATCCATTTAAAAAATGGGGTACAGAGCTAAACAGAGAATTCTCAATAGAGGAGCATCAAATGGTCAGGAAGCACTTAAAGAAATGAATGCTCAACATCCTTAGTCATCAGGGAAATACAAATCAAAATGACCATGATATTTCACCTTACACACATCAGAATGGCTAAGATCAAAAACTCAAGTGACAACACATGCTGGAGAGGTTGTGGAGAAAAAGGAACCCTCCTCCATTGCTGGTGGGAATGTAAACTTGTACAAACATTTTGGAAATCAATCTGGCGCTTTCTCAGACAATTAGGAATAGTGCTACCTCAATCTCCAGCTATACCACTCTTAGGCATATACCCAAAAGATGCTCAAGTATACAAGAAGGACATTTGCTCAGCCATGTTTGTAGTAGCGTTATTCTTAATAGCCAGAATCTGGAAACAACCCAGATGGCAGTTGTGGAATGGATACAGACATTATGGTACATTTACAGGATGGAACACTACTCAGCAATTGAAAGCAAGGAAATCATGAAATTTGCAGGTAAAAAGTGGGATCTAGAAAAGATCATGCTGAGTGAGATATCCCAGAAGCAGAAAGAGACCATGGTATATACTCACTTAGAAGTGGATATTAGACATATAGTATAGGATACTCACACTAAAATCTGTACACCTAAAGAAGCTAAACAAGAAGGAGTACCCTGGGTAAGATGATCAATCTTCATTCAGAAAAGCAAACAGGATGGACATCAGAAATGGGGGAAAACAGGGAACGGGACAAGAGCCTACCACAGAGGGCCTCTGAAACACTCTACCCAGCAAGGTATCAAAGCAAATGCTGAGACTCATAGCCAAACTTTGGGCAGGGTGCAGGGAATCTTGTGAAAGAAGGGGGAGATGGAAAGACCTGGAGGAGACAGGAGCTCCACAAGGAGAGCAACAGAACCAAAAATTCTGGGCCCTGGGGTCTTTTTTGAGACTGATACTCCAACCAAGGACTATGCATGGAGATAACCTAGAATCCATGCACAGATGTAGCCCATGGCAGCTCAGTCTCCAAATGTGTTTCCTAGTAAGGGGAACAGGGGCTGTCTCTGACATGAACTCAGTGCCTGGCTCTTTGATCACCCTCCTCCCCGATTGGGGAGCAACCTTACCAGGCCACAGAGTACAACATTGCATCCAGTTCTGATGAGACCTGATAGGCTAGGGTCAGAGGAAAGGGGAGGAGGGCCTCTCCTAGCAGTGGACTGGAGGAGAGGCATGGGAGCAAATGATGGAGGGAGGGCCATTTGGGGAGAGAATGAGGGAGGAGGCTACAGCTGGGATTCAAAGTCAATAACTGTAATTTATAAAAAATAAATTTATTAAAAATAAAATATTCCTAGTTGTCAAATAAGACATTTCTGAATTAATATGGTATAATGGTATTTTCTCTGAGAAAAAAACAAACTCTCACTTTGTAGCCTAGGCTGACCTCAAATTTATGGTCTTCCTTCTTTAGCCTCCAAAATACTAAGCTTATAGGTATATATGTTCCACAATGCCTTAGCATTGTGATGTTTTGGTACATGTACACATTATAGGAAGATTCAATTGAGTTAATTAATATTCTTAACATAAGCTTCTTGTTTTCAGTATATTTCTAATGACTGGATAACAAAGTGTAAAAATAACATGTAGAAAATTACATTTATTTCTGCAAGCACTTCCTCTTTTTATTTAATGTTGCCTCCCTCTTTCTCTGTTGCTCTAACAAGAATTTCTGTTCTTACTCATCTTATTTTTCTTTCATCCTACCTTATGAAATTAACATTTTAATGTTTGATATACTATTCATGTTTCTTTATTCCAAAGAAGTTATTGGAATTGAAAGCATGACAATATTGATTATTACTGTACTAGCATAGTATACCTATTTATCAGTTATTGTTGCTTCTGTAGTTAGTATTCTGTTATCAGATTGGTACTGGGGATTGGGACTAGGGGTATGAACAGGTGTACCAAGGACCTCCCTCCTGAACTTCGTTCCGAGTTTAGTGAGGAGGTCCAATGCCTCAATCATAATGTGGCTAGTCAAATTTTAACATTGCAAATAATTATACTTAATACTTACATAATAAAATAATATATTCTTAAAAATCTGACCAGGGAGATAATCACAGGTATGCAGTTACTAATACAGAAACACACATATACGCACACACACACACACTGAAGGAGCATGAATCCTCTGAAAATCACTACTTCCACAGTAATGGATTTCATTGAGACTGAAATAGATGAAATCAGTATAAAATATTCAAATTTTAATGAGAGAGTTTAATGAAATCAAAGATGACATAGGTGAACTCCTGAGTTAATTCAAAGCAATGAAAAATGTAAATGAAATAAGAAAGTTAACACTGGATATTTGTTTTTAGTTTTTAATTTTTTTTTACCATGCCTCGCTCTTTTGTCTTTTTTTTTAATTAATTTATTTTTATCTCAATCACAGGTTAGGTACTTTGAATCCCAGGCGTAGCCCCCTCCCTCATTCCCTCCTACCCTCCCACTCCCTCCCTCATCTCCCTCCTCCCCGCACCCTCCAAGTCCACCAACAGGGGAGGACCTCCTTCCCTTCCATCCAAGGCCAGCTTATCCTGTCTCCTCAGGGCTGGCTGCCAAGTCCTCCCCTGGGATCTAGCCAGTCTGTCACTCCCCGGCTTGTATGGGGGAGGGTCAAAGAGTCAGCCATCAAGATCATGACTGAAACAGTCCCTGTTTCCCTGAAA
>CM053742.1:79755253-79772468 GCA_028658305.1 Pachyuromys duprasi
CTCTATGTGGGCAGTTAATTTCTTCTCCATTTCTTTGAGGGCCTTGTTCATTTCCTCTTTTTGTCTCTCCTTTTGTTCCTCCAATATCTGCATAACCAAAGCTTTAATATAATTTTCCTGTGTCTCCGCTGAATTATAATCTCCCCTGCTTTGGGGTGTTTCCGGTGGGGCCATGGTGTCCTGATTTTTGTTGGGAGATTTGTTTCGCCGATTTCTGGGCATTTGTTTATATATAATCAAGGAGCTGTTTGTGCTTTAAGGCTGAGCTTCCGTCTGGAACTGTCAATCTCTTGTGCCAGGAGTATTCTTCAAGAAGATCAGGGATTTCCGGTGGTTTGTTAGTGTGTGTTGTGGTCTCAGTTGAACTCTGTTGTGGGCTCTGTGTGCCTGGCTTCATGCTTGTGCTAGAAGCTTTGAGCACTGCAGGCTTGTCACCCCTCCGGTCTGGAGGTGTAGCTCCTCAGTCTTATGAGATGTCAGCTGGGGACTTTGCGCACCGCCCTGGGTTTGCTGCTAAGGGCTCTTCCCTGGACTGGAGACTTGGCGCCCCCGTCTGCCCCAGGGGCTGTGAACCACGGTCTGAGATGATATTTGGTGCACACATAGTGGGTCTGGTTTGGTTGCAGGCGTTGCCGAGCGGTGTGCACCCACTGTATGTAGGCCTGTTTGAATTGGTGCCCGGGGCCTTCTCTGGCCAGTGGACACACACACGGACCAAGGTGGTTGCCGGTGCTCCGAGCAGTGTGTGACCACAGTGTGCAGTCTGGTCAAAACCGTTTTCCTGTCCCTCTCTGTCTGAGGTGGTTCCAGCAGAGATTGGAGTGCGCCTGCCTCACACCCACTGGTTGACGCAGAACCTGCGTCCTTTCCAGACTGGCCTGGGGACTCACACAGGGACTGAGGTTTATGCTGGCGGCCCCGAGCAGAGTGTGCCCGCAGTGTGCAGTTCAGAAAAAACAGTGCCCGGGTCGTCCTCAGTCTGCCCCAGAGACTATGTAGTCCAGTTTAGTATGGCGGCTGCTGGCACCCTGGGCAGCTACTCGCTCAGATCAGAGCTGGGCGCCGCTGGTCACCCGGAGATTTTTCTGGGGAATAACTGGGTGTCCCTAGGGTTTTCCCACTTTATTTTCTTGCCTTAGGAGTTTTGCTCACCTGGCAATCACACATGCTGGCGTTTTAGGTCCCAGAGTTCAGTCTACTAGTCGCTGCATTGTTTCTGCTGTCCTACTCCTCAGACACAGTGTCCTCTCATGGCAGCCATCTTGGATCATCGCATGGGAGCCTTCTATAGAGGGTCCTCTGAAAGACTCCAACTGACAGGATGTTTGAAGCAGATGCTGAATCTCAGCCAAACTTTGGGCAGAGGGCAGCCTGTCTTATGGTAGAAGGGGTGGAGAGAGAGAAGGACATGGTAGAAACAGGAGCCACACAAGGAGAGCAGCAAATCTAAAGGATCTGAGCCCAGGGGATCATGCAGAGACTGATGGGCCAATCAAGGACCATGCATGGAGAGGACCTAGACCTCCTGCTCAGATGTAGCCAATTGGCAGCTCAGTTTTCATTTGGATTCAGAATAAGGGGAGCAAGGTCTGCCTCTGTCATGAACTCGGTTGCCTGCTCCTTGATCACTTGCCCCGGCTTTGAGGCCTTACTAGGCCAAAGAAGAATTGGTTCCAGGCAATCTTGATGAGACTTGATAAGGTATGGGCAGATGGAAATGGTGGAGAACTCCTCCTTTCAGTGGACTAGGGGAAGGGGACAGGGAGCAAGAGAGGAATGATGGGACTGGGAGGAGCTGAGGGAAAGGGCTTTAATCCGAATATATAATGAGTAAATTGCAAAAAAAATTAAAAAAAATGAAGGTCAAATGTGCACGTGGGCAGGCCTAAGAACATTCATGGGAGAGTACCTTGAAGGCCAGGGGACAAGCATGTGCAGGTGTTTGGAATGGTGGGCATAAGCGCAAGTGGGGGTGCTGGCACTGTTACTGGGCACAGTTCATGTACACAGGTGCCCTGAATGGCTCAGTGTGGATGGCAATCCCATGCTGTCTCAGATGGGAGCTCAGTTGTGGCCCATAGGTCTGCCAGACTCTGTGCTCCGGCCACTCACATCTGCCTGGACTGCACTATCTTGGATCCAGGAACCATGCGCTTCTGCTGTTTGCCTGGTCTCCAGGGGGTGGTCAGAGAGCAGTAGCTTGGATTTGGGGAATGCTGTCCCAGGAATCCCAGGGGAGTGGGAGGGATGTCTGGCCACTAGAGCTGAGGGTCCCCATATCTGGGGCTCCACTTGAACTCACCAGAATGTACAGACAGTGCTGGGGGCACATGATTAGTGACTCTTAGATCTGGGCTACAACTTTGGGGCCCCTGCATCCAAATGAACACCAATGTCCCAGGAACCCCAGTGCTGCCCACAGGGTAGCAGGAGGGATCCAAAGTCTGGCTGCTAAATCAGGGGATCTCTGCACCTGGAGCTTAAGCACTTGCTGTTCAGGGGGTCCACAGTTTGCCACTCCCAGGCCCCCGGGGGGTGCTCCTGGATCTGATCACCCTACTCACAGGTGGTCCTCTTTAGTCTGGGAAGCCTCAAAGTCAATGCCCTAGATTCAACTTCCTGTCCTTTACTAGTTTCGAAGTTTCGGATCCTCTGACCCTCAGATAAGGCGTACACTGGTTGCCGCCATCTTGAAACTAAGATCTTAGTTTAATTCCTGAAATTCTGAAAGTATGAGGGGAAGTCTGTTGAATATATAGGCAGAGACAAGAACTCTCTGAAAAATATTCCAAAATCTCCAAAAGCAAAACCAGGAATTGTAGTGAATTGTAGTGAATTAACCTTACAAAACTGCACATCACTGAAGATAACGTAGTCAAGAGGTGACCTGGTGTGATGACCAGCTTTTTAATTTCTACTTTTTCTTAATCATGGACTCACTGAATATCCAGTTCTGCTTTCCTTAAACCTACCTCACTTTGTATGGCATACTTACTTAACAAAGCTTCACACACTGGAATGCTAAGACAGGTGGAAGGCATTGTTGATGGGACTCTCTCCTTCCCAGGGTTGCTATATTGTAAGTGTTTTCTCATACTGGATTTTCCTTTCAAGCATCAAAACTGTATTAAATATTTAAAATTATGATGTTCCATACTGTCATTTTATAATCATTTGTAGGGCTGTTTCTCCAGTACCCTCCATAAACTATATAGTTATAATTTAAATAGTATGTAAGTCTTACACTCGAAGCTGTTATTTAGGCAAATAATATAAAATATGTAATATACATGTTTTCTTCTAAGTAATATAGAGTATTAGCCAACAAAAATGCTTTTTCACCTCTGCTATTTTATAGTTAATTAAATTTTAAAGTAGTGAGATTTACCATTAAGTGGAAAAGATGCAAAGCTTTTGTTAAACTCTCCCACCTAAACTTGAGAGCTGTTATTCTGAAACTATATGTAGCTAGTATTGTATTAGTTATTTTAAATGGTTCATGAAAAAAGGGCTGCTTTATTTGATCAACATTTGAAAAATACCTGCATTTTATAGCTGGTCCATGTATTATTCCCGTACTGTATGAATGGTGCACTTTTTGTTATAAATGTCACAAGGGGCTTTCTCTATAGTATTTCCCCATCACTATTATACTTGACTATTTATGCTTTTAGTGAACATTGTGTGACTGGCTTTTTTGTTTATTTAGATCTATTGGTATGGATGATTTTTTCTTTTTTCTTTATATATTTATTATTTTTATATTAATTACAGTTTATTTACTTTGTATCCAAGCTGTAGCCCCCTCTCTTATTCCCTCCCAATCCCACCCTTCCTCCCTCATCTCCTTCCTGCCCCTCTCTAAGTCCACTGATGGGGGAGGTCCTCCTCCCCTTCCAACTGATCCTAGCTTATCACATCTCTTCAGGGCTGGCTACAGTGGCCTCTTCGGTGGTCTAGCAAGGCTGCTCCTCCTTCGGGGTTGGGGTGAGGTCAAAGAGCCAGCCATTGAGTTCATGTCTGAGACAGTCCCTGTTCCCCTAACTAAGAAACCCACTTGGATACTGAGCTGTGATGGGCTATATCGGGGCAGGGGTTCTAGGTTATATCCATACATGGTCCTCGGTTAGAGAAACAGTCTTATAAAAGACCCCTGTGCCTTCATATATTTGGTCCTTGTGGAGCTCCTGTCCTCTCCAGGTCTTACTAACTCCACCTTTTTTCATATGATTCCCTTCACTCTACCGAAGGTTTGGGTATGAGTCTTAATATCTGCTTTGATACACTGCTAGGTAGAGTCTTTCAGAGGCCCTCTGTGGTAGGAACCTGTCCTGTTACTTGTTTTCTCATATTTCCAATATCCATCCCATTTGGCTTTCTAAGTAAGGATTGATCATCTTACCCCAGATCCTCTTTCTTGTTTATCTTCTTTAGGTGTACAGATTTATAGGTCTAGTACCCACTTCTAAGTGAGTACATGCCATGTGTGTCTTTCTGCTTCTGGGATACCTCACTCAGGATGATCTTTTCTAGGTCACACCATTTGCCTGCAAATTTCATGATTTCCTTATTTTTAATTGCTGAGTAGTATTCCATTGTGTAAAAGTACCATAATTTCTGTATCTTTCCTCAACTGAGGGACATCTGTGTTGTTTCCAGGTTCTGGCTATTAAGAGTAAAGCTGCTACAAATACGGTTGAGCAAATGTGTTTGTTGTGTACTTGAGCATCTTTGGGATATATGCCTAGGAGTGGTATAGCTGGGTCTTGAGGAATCACTATTCCTAATTGTCTGAGAAAGTGCCAGGTTGATTTCCAAAGTGTTTGTACAAGTTTACATTCCCACCAGCAATGGAGGAGGGTACCCTTTTCTCCACAACCTCACCAGCATGTGTTGTCACTAGAGTTTTTCATCTTAGCCATTCTGGTGGGTGTAAGGTGAAATCTCAGGGTCGTTTTGATTTGCATCTCTCTGATGGGTAAGGATGTTGAACATTTCTTTAAGTGTTTCTCTGTCATTCTGTATTCCTCTACAGAGAATTATCTGTTTAGCTCTGTATCCCATTTTTTAATCAGACTGCTTGATTTGTTGCTTTTTAACTTCTTTAGTTCTTTATATATTCTGGGTATCAGCCCTCTGTCAGATATAGGGTTAGTGAAGATCCTTTCCCAATCTGTAGGCAGTCGTTTTGTTTTGATGACAGTGTCATTTGCTTTACAGAAGCTTTTCAGTTTCATGAGGTCCCATTTATTTATTGTTGATCTTAGAGCTTATGCTGTTGGTGCTCTGTTCAGGAAGTTGTCTCCTGTACCAATGAGTTCTAGGGTCTTCCTCAATTTTTCTTCTAACCGATTTAATGTGTCTGGTTTTATGTTGAGGTCTTTGATCCACTTGGACTTTAGTTTTGTGCAGGGTGATACATATGGATCTATTTTCATTTTTTTTTGCATGTAGACATCCAATTGGACAAGCACCATTTGTTGAAGACGCTGTCTATTTTCCATTGAATGGTTTTGGCTTTTTTGTCTAAAATTAAGTATCCATATGTGTGTGGGTTTATTTCTAGGTCTTCTATTCCGTCTCATTGATCCACCATTCTGTTTCTATGGCAATACCATGAAGTTTTTATTACTATTGCCCTGTAGTACTGCTTGAGACCAGGGATGGAGATGCCTCCAGATGATCTGTTATTGTACAGGATCGTTTTGGAAATTCTGGGTTTTTTGTTTCTCCGTATGAAGTTGGTGATTTTTTTCTCAAGGTCTATAAAGAATTGTGATGGTATTTTGATGGGAACTGCATTGAATCTGTAGACTGCTTTTGGCAGAATAGCCATTTTCACTTTGTTAATCTTATGGATCCATGAGCATGGGAGATCTTTCCATCTTCTTATTTCTTCTTCAATTTCCTTCTTCAGAGACTTGAAGTTTTTCTCAAACAGGTCTTTCACTTGCTTGGTTAGAATCATGCCAAGGTACTTTATGTTATTAGTGGCTATTGTGAAAGGTGTTGTTTCCCTTATTTCTTTCTTGGCTCTTTCGTCTTTGGTATACAGGAGGGCTTCTGATTTTTCTTTTTAGTTAATTTTGTATCCAGCCACTTTGCTGAAGGTGTTTATCAACTGAAGTAGTTCTCTGCTAGATTTTTTTGGGGGTCTCTAATGTATACTATCATATCATCTGTGAATAGTGAAACTTTGACCTCTTCTGTTCCAATTTGTATCCCCTTGATCTCCTTTAGTTGTCTGATTGCTCTAGCTAAGACTTCAAGTACTATATTGAAGAGATATGGAGAGAGTAGGCAGCCTTTCCTTGTCCCTCATTTCAATGGGATTGATTTGAGTTTCTCTCCATTGAGTTTGATGTTGGCTATAGGCTTGCTGTATATTGCCTTTACTATGTTTAGGTATGTGCCTTGTATCCCTGATCTCTCCAAGACTTTAAACATGAATGGATGTTGGATTTTGTCAAATGCTTTTTTGGCATCTAGGTAGATGGTCATGTGGTTTTTCACCTTCAGTTTGTTTATATGGTAGATCATCTTGATGGATTTCTCTATAATGAACGACCCTTGCAAGCCTGGGATGAAGCCTACTTGGTCATGGTGGATGTTATCTTTTATGTGTTCTTGGATTTGGTTTGCCACTATTTTATTGAGTATTGCACCAATGTTCATAAGAGAGATAGGTCTGAAGTTCTCTTTTTTTGTTGGGTTCTTGTGTGATTTAGGTATCAAGATGATTGTGGTTTCATAGAATGAGTTTGGTAATGATCCTTCTGTTTCTATTTTGTGGAAGAGTTTGAGGAGGATTGGAGTTAGCACTTCTTTTAAGGTCTGGTAGAATTCTACACTGAAACCATCTGGTCCAGGAACTTTTTTGGAAGGGAGACTGTTGATGACTGCTTCAATTTCCTTGGGGGACATGGGACTATTCAGTCTTTCTACCTGATCTTGACTTAATTTAGGTAGATGGAATCTATCAAGAAAATTCTCCATTTCTTTTAGATTTTCAAGTTTTGTGACATATAGGCTTTTGTAGTATAACCTAATGATTGTTTGGATTTCCTCAGTATTTGTACTTATGTCCCCCTTTTCATTTCTGATTTTACTGATTTGGATAGATTCTCTCTGCCTTTTAGTTAGTTTGGCTAATGGATTGTCTATCCTGTTAATTTTCTCAAAGAACCAGCTTTTTGTTTCATTGATTATTTGAATAGTTCTATTTGGTTCTAATTGATTGATTTCAGCCCTGGGTTTGATTATTTCCAGCCGTCTGCTCCTCTTGGGTGCATCTGCTTCTTTTTTTTTCCTCTAGGGCTTTCAGTTGTGACATTAATTTGCTTGTATGTAATGTTAGAAATTTCTTCGTGAAGGCACTTAATGCTATGAATTTTCCTCTGAGCACTGCTTTCAGTGTGACTCATAAATTTGGTTATGTTGTACCTTCATTTTCATTGAATTCTAGGAAGTCTTTAATTTCTTTATTTCTTCCTTAACCCAACTGTCTTTGAGTAGCAAGTTGTTCACTTTCTATGTGCATATAGGATTTTTGTTATTTCCATTGTTGCTGAGGTCCAGCATTAGTCCATGTTGGTCAGACAGAATACAGGGATTATTTCAATGTTCCCGTATATGTTGATGCCTGCTTTGTGACCAACTATATGATCTATTTTGGAGAAGTTTCCAAGAGGTGCTAAAAAGAAGGTATGCTCTTTTGAGTTTGGGTGAAAATATCTGTAGGTATCTATTAGGTCCATTTGATTCAGTGCTTCTGTAAGTGCCTTTATTTCCCTATTTGGTTTCTATTTAGTTGATCTGTCCCTTGGTGAGAGTGGGGTGTTGAAGTCTCCCACTATTAAGGTATTGGGATCAATGTGTGATTTACGCTTTAATAATGTTTCATTTACAAATGTCAGTGCTCTTGTATTTGGGGCATAGATGTTCACAATTGTGATGTCCTCTTGGTGGACTTTTCCTTTGATGAGAATGTAGTGCCCCTCCTCATATTTTTGATTAATTTTGGTTAAAAGTTTATTTTATTAGATATTAGGATAGCTACCCCAGCTTGTTTTCTTAGTCCATTTGCTTAAAAAAAATTTCCAGCGCTTTACTCTCAGGTAGTGTTTATCTTTGTTGCATAGGTGTGTTTCTTGGATGCAACAGAATGTTGGATCTTGTTTCAGCATCCATTCTGTCAGTCTGTGTCTTTTTATTGGAGAGTTGAGTCCATTGATATTGATAGATACTGGTGACCAACAAATATTACTTTCTTTTGATGTGGGCTTGGTGGTGTTGCTGTGTTTCACTGCTTGTATTCTTTTGATTTGTTGTTGTGTAGTTATCTATGTCCTGTGTTTCCATGGATGTAGTTGTTTCCATTGGGTTGGAATTTCCCTTTTAGTAACTTCTGTATGGCTGGGTTAATGTGTAGATATTGTTTAAATTTGGTTTTGTCATGGAATATTTTGAATTCTCCATCTATGTTGATTGAATGTTTTTCTGGAGATAGTAGTCTGAGTTGGCATCTGTGGTCCCTTAAGGTCTGTATGACTTCTGCCCAGGCCCTTCTGGCTTTCATAGTTTCTGTTGAGAAATCTGATAGGTCTGCTTTCATATGTTACTTGGCCTTTTTCCCTTGCTGCTTTTAATTTTTTATTTGTTCTGTAGATTCCTTGTTTTGACTATGAGGTAATGTGAAGAATTTATTTTCTTGTCTAGTCTATTTGGTGTTCTGTAGGCCTCTTGTATGTTTATGGACATCTCTTTCTTTAACTTGGGAAAATTTTCTTCTATGATTTTCTTGAAAATATTTTCTGGACCTTGGAACATGATGTCTTCTTTTTCATCTACTCCTATTATTCTTAGATTTTTGTCTTTTCATGGTGTCCTTGATTTCTTGGAAGTTTTGTGTTTGGAACTTTTCTGATTTTATTTTTTCTTTGAGAGATGTATCAATTTCTGCAAGTGTATCTTCAGCACCTAAGATTCTCTCTTCCATCTCTTGTATTCTGTTGGTGATGCTTACCTCTGTAGTTCCTGATCTTTTCTCTATATTCTCCAGCTTCATCTTTTTCTCTGTTTGTGTATTCTTTATTGATTCTAATTCTGTTTTCATATCTTGCACCATTTCCTTCATCTGTTTGAATGTAGAGTCCTGCTTTTGAATGATGGCTTCTATTTTTTGTTTGTTTGTTTGTTTCCCCTCTATATGCTGCTAATTTTTCCTCTATTTTTTTTTTTTTGGCTGTATTTGCCTGTATTTCCTTGAGCGCTTTGTTTATTTTTTTCTTTATTTGCCTCCATTTGTGTGGTTATTTCTTTGAGAGCTTTGCCCATTTCCTCTTTGTTTACCTCAATTTGTGTAGCCATTTCTCTGAGGGATTTGTTCGTTTCCTCTTTATGAGCCTCTAATAGCTAGAAAAGCACAGTTTTAAAGTCTTTTTTGTGTGTGTATCTAATGAATTGAAGTGTCCATTGATTTGGGGGGTTGCTGGTGAAGCCATGATATTCTGATTTTTGTTGGGTGTGTTCTTACATTGACCTCTGGCCATCTGCTTATCTGTAACCCTCACTGTTTGTTCCTGGAATCTGTACTTCAGACTAGGACCATCTTATTCTGTTTTCTGGACTGTTTTTCAGGAAGATGAGAGAGTTTCAGTGGTTTGGGAGTGTGCGTTGTGATTTCAGCTTTACCTAAGTGAGGAATGTGATGCTGTTGCTATTCTCAGGTGCTTTTAGTGGGCGCAGTCTGCATGCGGGGATTCCCTGATTATTGCATGGCCTACAGGCCACTGGTATGCAGCTAGGTCTGGGATCCACAATTTTGCCTGGAATTCACTGGTAGACCAGCTGAGCAGAGGCTTCAGTGTTGGGATAGCAGCCCCAAGAATCCCTATGATGCCCACACTAGGGGTGTCGATGGTAGGGATCTGTTGTCTAGTGGCTTGCATAGAGGGGCCCTGGATCTGGGGCTCTGCAAACACTCCCTTGAAGGTGCACTCACTCCCTTGCAGGACCAGTTGGAAAGCACAGGGTCCCCTTATTCTCTACTCTCTGCTTTGATCCTGCAGGGGCAAATGCAGGTGTAGGCTAATAGTCAACTCAGTGGCGCTGTAGCAGCACGTCTTGGTGTCCATCTGCACTGTGTGCTGTGCTGGGTACAGCCCGTGCTGTGGCCCGGGCAGTGTGGTCTGTGGCAGACTCTGCAGGCCCCTTCTGTATCCTTCAGCTCCACCAGGGAATGATTTTGGTGGCTGGTCCTGGGGGAGTGCCGAGTTGGGGGACTGGGGAGTGGGGACTGAATCTCCTCTGTCCCAGATCCTGACCCTAGGGCCTAGGTGCTGTGGTCTGTGGTGGAATTCAAAGGCCACCTCTCTGTCCTTCCCCTATGCCAGGGAAGGCTTATGGCGGCTTGTCTCGGGGAAGGGTTGAATGTCCTTAGTCTCAGATCCAGAACCGTGGTTTCTCTGCCAGAATCTGCCAGCGCTGGAGCTTATGGCGGCTGGTCCTAGGGGAGTAACAGGAAGGGTTGAGTGACATCAGTCTCAGATCCCAAGCCAGGGTTTTTTTTTTTTTTTTTGCTAGGGGCAGCCAGTGGGCGCTGTGGTCTGTGGCAGAACCCACAGTGTGCCTCTGTATCCTTCTGCTCGGCCAGGACAGGCTTAATGGTGGCAGTCTCAGGGGAGTGCCCGCAAAGGTTGGGTATTCCCAGATCCTGAGCTGGGGTTTCTTTGGTATGAGCTGCCACTGTCTCTGGGGCGCGGGAAGTGTGGTCTGTGGTGGATTATGCTGGCTGCCTCCTCTGCCTCCTCTGAAGAGGGAATAGGGAGTAGGATACGGGGAAGTGCCTAGTGATCAAGTCCCAGGAGGAGTGTGCTGGTGACCTGATTCTAGATGGACTCAGTTTATGGTTAGTCTCTTTCTCCCTGGAAGCCTAGATAACTCTGTTCTGGGTACAGCAGCCCCTTCACTCACCAATTTCGGCATTTCAGGTCCTTTTCCCCTTCAAATAAGGTGCACACTGGTTGCCACCGTCTTGGATCCCCTGTTATGGATGATTATACCCAGGTCCTCAAGCAATACTAATGCCTCAGCAGGTCTTTAATGATAGCTATAATCTGAGTCCCCTATAATATTAAACATAATTATTTATAGTTTAATATGAAATTAACAGTAATATGTATTCATGAAAGTGTAAAATATGAACTGAATTGAACTACATAACATGTTTATATATCCCATAAACATTAAAAGAAAACGTACCTATAAAAATGTTCTGCATTGTTTTCATTTCTTGTTATTTACTGACATTTATAAAAGGATAAGTTAAGTTGTCTCATCAACATCTACACTGAAAGTATAAAAGTGACAAAAAAAAAAAGGAAAATGTTTCTTCCTGAATTTATACCTCCATCCCACCTCATCCTTTTTGGACATAATAGAAGTTATGAGCAAAGCACCATGGAGCTTAATATTTGGCCCCCAGTATCAAAAAACGACTACATATACTGCAGTGCCTTTTTTGGATCTTTTTACTGATATAGAACGTGTGATGGATTTCCTATATCATAATTAAGGGAAATATAAAATGATATGTTGATTTAAGAAAAACATGGATAACAAAATGCTTTTAACGATGTGGAAAGGCTTAAAGTGAAACAGATATTTTAATTTTACTTTAAAATTAACTTTGTCTTGTTCTATTGAAAACTAGTTTTTAATGTGTATCATAAAGATATTCCAGATTGTTGGTTTGACTTTTATGTGTCAGAGATAGCAGCATTATTATCTTCAATAGTAACCTGTATTAAAATGTTTACACTTGTGGTAGAGTTATAGTTTGCATGTGAAATTTTATTCAGGGTACATGTGATAAAAGTTTGGTTTTCACCCTGTGGCACTATTAAGTATACAACCTTTAGGAAGTAGTAAGAAGTTTGGTCCCTGGGAGCATGCCCTAGAATAGAGTTCTGGGATCCAGAACTCTCCCCTTTCTGCTTCTCATCCACCATGAGGTGATGAGTTTTTCCCTAATCTATGTTCCGGGCCACAAAGTTCTGTCTTATTTCTACAGTTCAAAATCAAATAGGCCCATTCACTGAAGCAGAAACTTCTGAAACTGTGAGCCAAAAAAATGTTCCCACCCTTGTGTGTGTGTATGTGTGTGTTGTACATACTTGACTGTGTCTGTGTGTATGGGTGCAATATAGAGATTGGCTTTGCGTGTTTCCTCAGTTACTCTCTAGTTTTTGAAACAGGTCTCTCACTGAACCTAGAGCTAACTGGTTCAGCTCAGCTGGCCAAACTCTGGATATTATAGATGCATACTGTCATGTCCAGCTTTTATGTGGGTGTTTGGCATCTAAACTCAAGTGCTTATGCTTGCACAGTAGGCACTTTGCTGACTAAGCCATCTTCCTAGTTCCCTGTTTCCTACTTTCAATTTTTTCAGGAATTTTCTCATAGTGATAGAAAAGTGACTAACAAATATATGTTTAAAGAGCATTCTATCATAGGATTAGGAAGATTTCTGGAAAAGAGGAGCAAGAACCCCATACCAGAATGTTAAATATATATTGTCCTCAGGTTCCATACATTTTAGATTGGTAATAATATGAGAAAAACTTAGAGAATATAGAGAAACATAGAGAATATAGAAAAATGAAATTCATTAAACAAAAACATTCTGATTTTATAAAAGTAAAATATTCATTGCATAAATATTCAAAAGCTGTAATATGAATACTGAACAAATAATAAATAAGTCATCAGAACCACATCCTTAATGCCTGATAATATCATTACCTTTTGTGAAATTTTCTTCATTCAGAATTGCACTCTATTAATAGCTAATAATAATAAAATTATATTTTGTTTTCCATTAAGCACTCAGCTTGAAACTTCTCATGTTATTGAATTTGTAAATATTTTGATGCCTTCAAAATAACCAGATTAGAGTTTTTATGGAAAATTATGGCTATATGATACATTTCTTAATAACTTTCACATTGTCAAACATTTAGGTCACTAATATTTTTATTTGCTGCTATAAAGAAAATTTTGACAAAATGTTTGCCATAAGCTGGGAGTGGTGGCACATGACTATAATTTCTGCACTGAGAGGCAGAGACCTTTGGAGACCAGCCTGATCATCATAGCAAATTTTAGATTAGCCAGAACTGAATAGTTAGCTGGATGTTTAAAGATACATAGCCAAAAAAAATTTTTTTTGCATTATCCTTGAATTTTAACTTAGTTTCACAGGAATGAGTTTAAGTTGTTATGACTTTCATTTAGTTGCTTTCCAAAAGTGGCAGGAGTTTACATTCCTATACACACACACACACACACACACACTTTCTAAAAATGGAATGTTTTTCAAATGCTGAATAGCCATTTATACTCTCTCGCTTCTGAATTGTTTGCGTTGTTTATTTATTTTAGCTTGATATAACCTCTAATATTTACTTTGGAACTAAGAAATCATAGAAAGGAAATTGCAATTTAGAGATCCTCAAGTGTACTCATTAGTGAGGCAGTGAGAAAAAGACATATCAGAAAAATCCAAGAATGTTCTGGGCAATTTTCGGAGATGCTGTGTGAAAATAAATACATAAATAAAATGGCTAGAAACACAGAGTAATTGCTCACTACCAGCCCCTGAATTTAATGCCCATGACTAGAAAAAGAGAAAGAAAAAAAAAGTAGATTCTTAAACTAAACCCTACAGTTCCCAAGGGTATGTTTTACCAACATATCCATCTGATTAGACTGCACATTAAAGTTAAAAAGCACTTATCTAGACAGTGGGACAGTAGTCCAGGAAGAAATAACATGACCAAATATAGGGAAATAAGACTAAAAAGATATATTAAGGGATGGTAAAAAGATCAGTTTTGTAGGTATCTTAGAAATATTTATTAACAAGAGATTTGGGGGAGTTTGAACTATAAACACTTAGCTTTCATCTAATCTTTCCATAGATTGGATATATTAACCTAAGATTCAGAGAATACTAATTAAATGTTTAAATGTATATATCTATATATATAAAATATACATATATGATATATATGAGATTTGTAGCCTAGAAGATTGGAAGCTATAGGGGGTGAATTAGATCTCTTGAGAACAAAAATTAGACTTGAAGGGACCAAGATAGTTCTAGCACACAAGAATAAAACTCAGAGAGGAACTCTAGAAAATATTAACCCTCTGCTGAGCCTACTAAGATCCATCAAATAGATCCAAATCCATGGCTTCACAGTTAGCCCTGGATAATCATACCGAGTCCCAAAACAAAATGAATAAACATGAACATGAAAGTTTTGTGAGTAGTGGAGAATTTGGACAGAGATGATAGGGAAATAAGTGAGAGTGGTCAGTGTGCAAGGCATATATATGTGAATTTGTAAAACTTATTGTTTTCTTATTATTATCATTGGAAAAATCAAGCTCCATATGATATGATGTCCTCTTTGGGCATCCATGTGTACAAAGGCACATTCACTTCCCCCTCCCTCACCCTGCACACACATAATTTTACATATACTCACAAATACACATGCATGCAATGTATGCACAAATGAATAGATAGATAGATAGATAGATAGATAGATAGATAGATAGATAGATAGATAGATAGATAGATAAAGGCAAGATTTTAAACATAGGTGGAAAGATGAATCCATAAAGGTAACTGAAAAGAAATGAATGAGAAGTAGAATGGGAACTTGAATCACTACTTCCACAGCTGTTGCTATAAGTAGGTGTACATGAAAGAAGATAGGTAAGAGGATATCTAATGGCAATTACCTCACATGGAAGTTAGGAGAACATTGTTGATTTTTGAGAGGTTGTTGTTAGATAAATTATGGAAAGGAAAGCCAGATTGCATTTATTTGAATGATGAATAATAGGTAAAAGTAGAAACTATTAGACTTTCAAGAAAGATGGATACGAATGGAAAAGAATGTTAGATATAGTATTTAAGCATGCTAAAAGGATTTCCCCCTTCTGTTTCAACTATATTGTTATAAAGTTTTTTCCTTGCTGGGTTCATTTTGATAACTACATTTTTACAGTGTTTTTTGGGATTAATTTATTTGGTTTGTATCTGATTGCTGCAAAGCAAATTCCTGTGCTTACTTTCCTCTCCTTTCTCCACAAATAGAATCTGTTGTGGTTTGAATAGGTATGGTCCCCATAGACTCTTGTGTTTGAATGCTTGGCCCATGAGGAGTGGCATTATTAGAAGGTGTGGCCTTATTATAGGAATTGTGTCAATGTGGGTTTGAGGTTTCTTATGCTCAAGCTTTGCCTGATAGGGAATCCAGTCCCCTTCTGCTGCCCTTGGATCAAGATGTAGAACTCTCTGCTCCTCCAGCAACTTGTCTGCCTGCAAGCTGCCATGCTTCCTGCCATGCTGGCAATGGACTAGACCTCTGAAACTGTAAGCCAGCACCAATTAAATGTTAGTCTTTATAAAAGTTGCCATGGTCATGGTATCTCTTCACAGCAATATAACCCTAACTAAGACAATGTCTATTCCCAGAGTTATAGAAGGAATGGTAAAAATGGACCTAAGATTAGTACAAAGTCTGGTCACACTAAAACTATGAGGCCACTATAGTAATAGCTTATATCATAGGCCCATACCATGTTTAACCATATCATGAACTGCAATACATTATTTCCCATCATGATAGTAGGTTTCTAGATCGTAGATCTAGAGGTTCAGTCTGTGGAGTTTCTTCCTCAGTAGTGGATTTAACTATTGATAGGCCTGGTACTGAGTGCAAGTCAAAGGACTACACTTACTTTCCTTTCTTGTACCCAAGTGAGTGGTATGTCTACATCCTTCTGTGTGGAATTCAAGGAGTAGCTACATGCTCAGGGCAATTATGTGTTTCTTTTTCATTGGGAGCTTTGTTACTTATGATGATAAAAGAAAGTACCGTGTCTCTCATTTACTTGGCTTCTATTAATATATTTTAGTGCATGGATGAATGTTGAACTGGAAATTTATGTGTGAAAATGATTGAAGCATTTCTTATTTTCCATTTGATCCACCTGTACCCAATCTTTTTTTATCTACTACCATTTATTTCTAATAACATTATTTTAAGCTTATATACTATAAACCATGGTTAGTCTGATAAAAACAGGATGTTAATTAAGACTGTATTTCTAATGAACAAATGTTCACATGTCATATAGGTAGGAAACATTTGTAGAGTGCGAACTCTTTTTTTCTCTATATGCTCATCTTCAGAGTATGTTTTAGGATATTTGTAAATAAACTGTAAATTTAGATGATATTCCAATTACATTAAGTAGTAAGATATTCAAGTAAGAATATCCAGAACATACTGCTGTTATTTATTGGTGTTATTCTCTGAAGACTAATAGCTCTGCCTCTTTGAAGGAACCGGGTTCTATTTTTCTCTTAAACGTTCCTTTACTAATTTTTTCAAAGAGGAGATATGCTAATCCTTATCTCCTGGCACAAGTTTCCTAATAGAATTTGCAATTTCAAAAAGATATTCTATATTTCTTCCACTTGGACCAGATGTATTATAAATTTGTTCAGCAATGTCTTCCATAGGTGCAGGACCAAGATAGTTAGATTTCTGGCACGTTCCAATGTAGAGCAAAACGCTGAATGCTTTTGTTGTGGGATCTTTTGGATAAAAAAAATGACTGTTGTTGTTCTATAGCCACCTTTCTCTCTGAAGTCAAGGTATGTTTTTACTTCCTCTTCTTTTCCTACTGGTAGTTTGTAAGCAACACCCCATACACTACCCTTGCTGGGGATCCCACGGTGGTCAGTGCTTCCTTGCTAGAAAGCACCAGCTATAGTTTGTGATGTAACCAACCAGCTTGTCCTGGCAGGGGAAATCCACCTTCCAAATGAGGGACCTGAAACCAAATCTTAATAATTTTTTTAAATGGGGGAAGATAAGGAGAAGGGGAAAAGCCAGTTGAGTAAGAAAAAAAAAGATATTCAAGGGAATATATTTTTTGAGAGAAAATAGTCTTACAGGTATGGAATTGAGATAATATTTAAAGTAGTTAATCTTATTGAGGAAGAGATACTTATTCCTTCTTTTGTTATTAGTATACATTAATAATAGAAAACAATGGATTTCATTATGACCTTTCCATTCTTTTTTTTTTTAATTTATTTATTTTTATCTCAGTCACAGGTTAGGTA
>CM053742.1:79772968-79787083 GCA_028658305.1 Pachyuromys duprasi
ATCCAAGAGCACATAAAAGATATCATCCACCATGACCAAGTAGGCTTCATCCCAGGCATGCAAGGGTGGTTCAATATACGCAAATCCATCAATGTGATCCACCATATAAACAAACTGAAGGAGAAAAACCACATGATCATCTCCCTAGATGCCGAAAAAGCATTTGACAAAATCCAACACCCATTCATGTTTAAAGTCTCTACACCCAGTGAGACTCTGTTTGAGAAAAAATTAACTTTTCCATGTTTAACAGTTATAAATTGGAAATAGCTTCTGGGTTAGGGATGGGAGCTTGTGTCTACTTCCTATTTCAGTGCTGGGACTGTCTTAGACCTTTGCAGGCCCTATACATGCTTCCACAGTCTCTGTGAGTTCTTACTTGCATCACTCCTGCTGCGTCTAGAAGACATTGTTTGCTTGGTGTCTTCCATCTTACAATCTTTCTAACTTTTCTTCTGTAGAATTCCTAGAGACCTGAGGATGGAGATTTAATGGAGACAATCCGTTTAGGACTGAGTGTTTCAATTTAGGACTGAATGCACATTCTTTGCACATTCTTTTCCTGGAGTTCTCTGTATTTGTTTCTATCTACTCTAGGAAGAAGCTTCTTTGATGGTGGCTAATCTATGAATATAGCAGAATGTCATTAGGAGTCATTTTATTCCTATAATCCTTAGTGGAGCAGTAGTATTTTGTTTCCTCCTAGCTTAAGTGTATGTTTAGTCTCAGGCCCTTGGCAAACCTAGCCATATCAGTCATGGGTTCCATTTTATAAAGTGGGCATTAAATCCAATTGGATAGTAATTGGTTACTCCCACTTTTTTGTGCCACTATTATACCAGCATGTCTTGAAGGCAGGCCACAAGTATAGATCAAAGGTTTTGTAGCTGAGTTTACCTTTTTTCTCTAGTAGCATGCAGAGTACCTTTCAGTGCCTTTTAAAAAAACATAGAAATCAGTAAGCATTGGCAATGATGTAGAAAAGACTGAACATTTGAACTGGTATAAATTTTTGGAAGGAACTTAAAATGGTGCAGCTGCTGTGGATAACAGTTTGGTTACCCCTCAAAAAGAAAAAAATGGCAATTAATGAAAACATTCTCACATATATGATTCCAAATACTTATAGACATGAAATAAAACAGAAGTGCATTATAATATTTATAGTAGCATTATCCACAATAGCTAAAGTATGAAACAATCCCAAGTATTTCCAGTACATGAATGGGTAAATGTAATTTACATTATTAAAATTAGAATACTGTTTAGCTATAGAGGAATTATATTCTAGCATATACCTTAGTATTGAGATAATGGAAAACTACACCTAAATATAAAAGGACATTATCATAGTACCTGATTCTTTCTGTAACAAGTATATACCATACATATATTCATAAAGATTGGAAGTAAATTATAGGTTATCAAGGGCTAGGGGTGGGAAATGGGAAACTGTTGTTTAACATGTCCATAATTTTTATTAAAATAATAAAACGTTTAGAAAATATAAGAGTAATATTTATGCAGGTATGGTGAATGTAATGCATTGCAAATGTTTTTGGAATTTAATGTAGGATCTCAAACATGCTAGGCCACTAAACTGAAAGAAATGTGTCTGAGTTCTCAAAAATGACTACAAAATCGAAAGTATTTCCACAAGGTAAAAGTTTTTCTTTGGAAGATGTGTGTGTAGCCATCCCACATCAACTAGAGAAGCAAGCACACCCAGTGAAGCTCCTAGTGGGTTTTTATTCCTAATGCAAATGGGTCCTGTATTGCATTCTGAGTGGTCAGAATTCAGTGACACATTCTTATGCAATTGCCTAGATTAGTCATGATGTTGAGAAGGAGAATGTAATTTTTAGCAGAGAGTACAACATTAAGGATATACTTTTATTTGTATTCTTTATGTGAATTTGAATTTTTGACGAGTGTTTTTTTTTACATTTTAAAAGGAATTTTGTCTTATTTAATACCTTGGGATTTGAAAAAAATACACACACACACACACACAAAATCATCTCCACAATTTGCCTCCTTCTGCATTGCACTTTTTCCCTCAAATTCATTTAACATTACCTTCATTTCCAGTTATGTTGTATTCATCAATAAGTTATGATAAAATATGGGTTTGGGGGCGGTTATTGCTGTTGTGATTAGTTATTATATTAACCCTAATTTGTATAGAGTCACATAATATCCACTTCTAATCATGATTCATGGGAGAATGACAGGACAAAGGTCATTACCTCTTTCAATTTCCCAAATCATCATTTTATACAATTAGAAAAATGATCATTTATTCCCCCCAGATTCAACCAGAAAACTTGTAGAAATTATCAACTTCTAAGCAATGTGGCAGGATACAGAACCAACTTGCAAAAGTCAATCACCTTTGTATGAACCAATAACAAAGAGAAAGAGTTCATAAACATATTCTTATTCATAATAGCATCAAAGAAAATAAAATATTTAGAAATAAACCTAACCAAGGAGGTGAAAGATCTCTACAAAGAAAAATTTAAGTCTCTGAAGAGATAAAGATACTACAAAATAGAAAGACATACTTTGCTCTTGAATTGATATGATTAATATTGTGAAAATGACTACCAAAAGCCATGCACACAATCAGTGAAATCCCAATCAAAATCCCCATCTCATTTTTCACAGAGATAAAAACAACTGTCCTCAAATTCATGTGGAATCACAAAAGTCCTTGGATAGCCAAAACAATCCTGAGCAAAAACAGCAATCTTATAGAGCCATAATAATAAAAACAGTATGGTCCTGGCACTAAATCAGACATGTAGACAAATACAAAATATCCAAAACCCAAAAATGAATATGCTTAACTTTCCGTTAAGGTAAGATAGAATCTTCAACAAATGAGACTGAGAAAACTGGGTGTCCTCATGTAGAAGAAATTAGGCTCATATATATCACCTTGTATAAAAACTAACTTCAAGTTTATCAAAGACATAAATGTAAAACCAAAGACACCGAAACTAGAAGAAATAATAGGCAATATGTATGTATGCAGTATATAAGTATAGGAAAGAACTTTATGAATAGGACCCCATTTGCCCAGGATTTGAGAACAATAATTGACAAATGGGACTCCATGAAACTAAAAGGCTTCTGCATAGCTAAAGAAACAATCACCCAAGTGAAGAGGAAACCCACAGAATGGGAAAGGATTTTTTCTAGCAATACATCTAACAGAGGATTCATATCCAGAGTATATAAAGAACTAACAAAACAGCGACCCATTAAAAAAATGGGCTTAAGATATGACCAGAGCATTCCCAAACAAAGGAATATAAAGATGTTCTGTGCTAATACCATGACAAGAGCAACTTAAAGAGTTAGGGTTACATTATCCGACAGTTAGTGCATGATCATCATAGTGAGCAGCAGGGCAACAGGCAAGCAGGCATGGTGATGGAGCAGTATCTGAGAGCTTACAACTGATATACAAACACAAAGCACAGAGAGAAAGAGAGAGAGAGATAGAAAGACATATATATATATATATACACACACACACACACACACACACATACAGAGAGACTGGACATAGGCATTTAAAACCTTTAAAACCTCAAAGTTCACCTCCATGTGACACACCTTCTTTAACAAGGACACACCTCCTAATCCTTACCAAACAGTCCCACTCACTGGGTAACAAGTACACAACCGTGAGCCTATGGGAGACATTCTCATTCAAACTACCATAATGGCTAAGAAAGATCTTAAAAACTGTTTATCATTACTCTCTAGAACTTAATTGGAAAATGCAAATCCAAACATCTATGAGGTTTCATCATCTTCCAGTTTGAATGGCAAAGATAAAAAGAATAACAACAGATGCTGGAGAGGATATCAGGAAAGGAGAACCCTCATTTTCTTGGTGGGACTTCAAACTGGTCTAGACACTCTGGGAATCAGTGTCAAGGACCATTAAAATCTTAAAAATAAATATGCTACAGTGCAGTTATAACACTCTTCAGCATATTTTTAAAGGACTCAACATTCTAGTCCATAGATACTTATCCGTGTTCACCAACACTCTGTTCATAAAAGCTGTGGAATGAGAACAATATAAATATTCAACAGATGAATGGATAATGAAAATGTAGTGGATTTAAAGGACAGAATACTATTCAGCTGTTAAGAAGAATGAAATTAACAGCTAATAGAATAAGCTAGAAAAGATTGTATTGGGTTTAAGTAAACCCACAAACAGAAACAAGCATCACATGTTCTTTCTCTTTTATGGTTCCTACCTCCAAGTTTTCTGATGTAAGTACGTACCTTGGAGTGACTACAGAGGCCAGAAAGTAAAAGGTAATTATGGTGGGAGAAGAATAAATTAAAGTAAGGATGTCTAAAAATAACATAAGGCGTATTATACATATCTACTTGAAGTTACATATAATATGTATAAGTCATTGTAGACATGAACATAGACATATATGGGTGCATACTGTGCTGGCTAGTTTTATAACAACTTAACACAAGCTTGAGTCACTGGAGAAGAAGGAATCTCAATTGAGAAGATGCCTCCATAAGATTCAGTTATAAGCAGGCCTAAAGGCTATTTTCTTGCTTACTGGTTGATGAAAGAATGCCTAGCCCATTGAGCAGGTATTCCTGGGTTCTATAAGAATGCAGTTTTCAGAGGGGGAAAAAAACCAACAGCCCAAATCAGCTATGACACCTATGATACAACAACAACTAGCATGGCATGACAACCCGAAGAGTACAATAGTGCCAGCCTGTGTTCTCTTACCACTTAAAGTACATTGCTCCAGGCTCTTTTGACTTTTAAATTGTCCATGGATCAATCAGCAGTGATTTGTGATTTTTTTCTCTTGCAACTTTCTATATTCTCTCTTGTTTTATAAATTAGTACTTTAACTAGAATATGCTGTGGGAAGGATTTAGTGGGTTTTTTTTGTTTGTTTGTTTTGTTTTATTTGTTTGCCTGGTTAGTTTGGTGTGTGTGTGTGCCCCATCTATTTGGACTTTAATGTGTTTCAGTATGTGTATGTATTTACTTAATTTGGGGGAGTTTTCTTCTATGATCTTGTTGACATTCTGGTCTATCCCATTGATCTGTGACTATTCTCCTTTTTTTATGCTTATAATTAGAAAATTTTATCTTGTCATTCTGTCCTATATTTCCTGCATGTTCCTTACATATGAACATGTGAAGGCACATGTGCATGTGCACTTGTGTGTGTGTATGTAATTTAAGGTAAATCATCCATGCTAAGAGGTGGCTCAGCCATTAAATGCCAGGATCACAACCAAAAATATAAGTGTTTATGTATTTTAGTATTTCACATTGTTCATGTGATCCAACTCCTCTGTTTTCTAATGGGGTTATTGTATTTTACAATTTCTCTCTTTAAGCTTGAGTTCTTTTCAAGATATCTGTTTACCAGATTCAGATTTCAAATCCCAGATTGTCTTCATCATTTCATTTAGCCATGTTTGTGTTTTCTTGAATATCATTCAGATACTTATTGTTATTGTCTTAAAATTTATTGATCTGTTTGTGTCTTCCTTAAACTACTTGAAATATTTGATGAAATTCATGATTGTTAGCTTAAGTTCTATATCCTCGTGTTCATCTAGGTAATTTTCATTTCAAAACATTTCTGTAGGACTGGTGGATTTTTTTGGTCAGGGAAACATACTGTCTTGCTCTTTCATATTGTTTATATTTTGTGATAAATCCTATTTGTATAAGTGAGTTTCTTTTGTTGATTATGTTTCTGAAATGTGATTCTAGCTGTGTTGAGTATAAATTTGGTATTATTTTTTGTTACCCATATTTGGTCAATTTCAGACCAGATATGAGGATTTGTTAGGTAATTCCTTTAGACATTCAATGTTGATTTTAGATTGACAAAATGTCTGTGATTACTGATAATCAGATTCACTGATAATCAGAACAGCATGCAAATAAGACAAATGGCTTCTTATGCTGTATTATCCATGCTATGCCTGGAAGTGTGAGGATGATATGGGTTGGTCAGCATGTTAGATGTTCACCAAGCAAGACTAGTATACAGGCTGATACTAAAAGTGAGGATTGGGGATGGCATAGGTTCGAAAGTTTTCTGTGTATAAAGACTAAGCTGGCACACAAATGTGTGACCCAGGATAGTCCCAAAGTTTAGATATGATGCAAACCAGGTAGGCTCCAGGGGCTTTATCAGATTGAAGTGGCACACAGCATGTGGGACTCCAGATTTGCCTGGATATGGGATGGGTGGACTAGGGTCTAGTGAACACTCCTGATGTGGCTGACACACAAGGTATGTGAATAGGATCAAGCCTGAAGGTTGGGAACAATGCAAGTTGTATTGCAAGAAGTAGAAATTTTAGGACTCACCAGAATGGACCAGCAAACAGAATATGCAACTCAGGATAGGTCTGGGGATTCAGGAAGTCTAGATTGCAAGGATCTTGCCAGAATGGACCAGAGTGCAATGTGTGCCACCTGAATTAGTTTTGAGGGTTGTATATGCCTAGGTATGAAGTTTGCATATGGCATGGGTAGGGTAAGGTCAGGTGGGCTCACCAGACTGAGCTATATACCCATAATTTATAAACCTATGTTCATAATGCTTATTGTTTTAATTTTAATCCAGTTATTTTCAGGTACTATATCTATCCTCACACAACCTATTTAAAAAGAATTATCATCTTAAGTTTTCAAGAGTTTATATAGTATTAATAATACTTCCTCTGTATTCATTCATTCAGCTATGGAGACTTTTGAATATAGCATTTTATTTTATGATCATTTTAAAATAAATATTGAAGTCCTGGGTAATAGTCCATTATTTGGGACTATTAGAGTTTTTCCTTGAGTAATCATTTTCACATCTCATCAAATTTGTTAATTTATATATAAATATAAAGTTATTCATAGTCACTGTGATACCTAAACCTCACAAAGACTTAAATAGAAAGAGAATTTTAGACAAATCTCCATTATGAACATTGATTCAAGCAGACTAAAGCTGGATCTCAGCAACAAGAGAAATAGCAAAAAGCCTACACACAAACATGAAAACTGAACAAATACTCAACAAAATACTCACAAATGGAATCCAAGAATACATCAAAGATATCATCCACCATGACCAACTAGGTTTCATCCCAAGTATGCAGGGCTGGTTCAATATACGGAAATCCATCAATCCATCCACCATATGAACAAACTTAAAAAAAAAAAAAACACATGATAGTCTCCTTAGATGCTGAAAAAGTATTTGAGAAAATCCAACAGTCATTCATGTTTAATGTCTTGGAGAGATCAGGGATACAAGGCACATATCTAAACATAGTAAAAGCAATATACAATAAGCAATATAACATCAAACTAAATGGAGAGAAACTAAAATCAATCCCACTGAAATCAGGGACATAGCAAGACTGCCCCCTTTCTCCATATCTCTTCAAGATAGTATTTGAAGTCCTTGCTAGAGCAATAAGACATTTAAGGAGATCAAGGGGATTTGAATTGGAAAAGAAGTCAAAGTATCACTATTTACAGATGATATTATAGTATACAAAAATTCTACCACAGAAATCCTACAGATGATATATACCTTCAGCAAAGTGGCTGGATACAAAATTCACTCAAAAAAAAAAATCAGTAGACTTCCTCTATACAAAAGACAAATGAGCTGAGAAAGAAACTAGAGAAAAAAACCCTTCACAATAGCAAGTGAAAGACTATATTAAAAAAAAAAAAACTTCAAGTCTCTGAAGAAAGAATGAGAAGAAGATATCAGAAGATGGAAAGATCTCCCATGCTCATGGCTCAATAGGATTAACATAGTAAAAATGTCCATCTTACCAAAAGTAATCTACAGATTTGATGCAATTCTCATCAAATTACCAACACAATTCTTTACAGACTTTGAAAGAAACATTCTCAACTTCATATGGAATAACAACAACAACAAAACAAGAATAGCTAAAACAATCCTCTACAATAAATGATCTTCTGTAGGTATCTCCATCCCAGATCTCAAGCTGTACTGTAGAGCAAGAGTAATAAAAAGAAAATGCATGGTACTGGCATAGAAACAGACTGGTTGATCAATGGAATCAAATTGAAGACTGAGAATAAACCCACACACCTATAGACACCTGATTTTTTACAAAGATGCCAACAAAGTACAATAGAAAAAAAAAAGACAGCATCTTCAACAAATGGTGCTGGTTTAGCTGGAAGTCTGCATGTAGAAAAATGCAAATAGACCCATGTCTATCACCCTGTACAAAATTAAAGTCCAAGTGGATCAAAGATCTCAACATAAAACCAAACACACTAAATCCTTTGGAAGGAAAAGTGGGGAAGAGCCTCGAGCTCATTCACATAGGGGACAATTTCCTGAATAGAACACCAATAGCTCAGGCTCTAAGATCTACAATTAATAAATGGGAGCTTGTGAAACTGAGAAGCTTCTGTGTATCAAAGGACATTGTCAGCAGAACAGAACAACAGCCTACAGACTGGGAAAAGATCTTCACCAACCCTACATCCAATAGAGGGCTAATATAAAGAATGTATAAATACCTCAAGAAATTAGACACCAACAAACCAAATAATTCAATTAAACAATGGACGATGCTTAATTTTCATTCAGAATGTCAAATAAGATAGACAACAGAAGTGGTGTAAGAGAGGGCATAATACAGAGGATCTTCTGAAAGGCTCCACCCAACAGGGGATCAAAGCACATGCTGAGACTCAAATCCAAACATTGGGCAGATCACAAGGAGTCTTATGGAAGAAGGGGGCTGTTGGCATGGAAGGACATGGAGGGGACAGGAGCCCCACAAGGAGACCAACAAAGCAAAAAAAATATGAGCCCGGGGGTGCTGCAGAGACTGATGTACCAACCAAAGACTATGCATGGAGAGGACCTAGATCCCCTGCTCAGATGTGGTCAATGGGCAGGCAGCTCAGTCTCCAGGTGGATTCCCAAGTAAGGGGAGTAGGGGCTGCCTCTGTCATCAATTCAATTGCCTGCTCTTTGATCCCTTGCCCTTGATGATGCAGCCTTGTCAGACCACCGAAGAAGGGGATCCAGGCAGTCCTCATGAGACTTGACAAACTATGGGCAGATGGCAAAGGAGGAGACCTCCTCCTTTCAGTGTACTAGGGGAAGTGAATAAGGGGGGGGGCGGATGAGGGAAGAAAGGTGGAACTGGGAGGAGTTGAGGGAAGGGGATTCAATCAGAATATATAATGAATAAATTTTGAAAAAAAAAAGTTAAAAAAATACTTGGTCCCTAGTTGGTGGCACTGTGTGAAGAGGTTATGGAGAAGTGCAGCTTTGCTGGAGGAAGCATATCACTGGGAACCAGCTTTCAGAGTTTAAAGTCTCTGTCTACTTCCAGTTTACTCTCTATGCTTCAAACTTGTAGTTAAGACTGTGAACTCTCAGCTTCCTGCTCCGGCCACCACACTTGATGCCCTGTTTGTGTGAGTGTGTGTGTTTGTGTGTTTGTGTGTGTGTGTGTGTTTCAAGGCAGGGTTTCTCTGTGTAAACAGCTCTGGATATCCTGGAACTCACTCTGTAGTCCAGGCTGCCCTTGAACTCACTGAGATCCACCTGCCTCAGGCTCCCAAGTGTAGGGACTAAAGGCATGCACTCCTATTTCCAGCTTGTTTCTGCTTTTATATAACCTGTGTTCTATCATCCTCCATACCTTACAGCATTCCTCACCACAATGGTTCTTTTCTACGTCCCTGGCTTCTTCAAGTACTCAAAGTTAAACATATATCTAAAGACTAGAAGTGAGAATCCACAAATGAAAAAGAACTTTTTTTTGTCTTTCTGTGCCTGGATTACATCAGTCACTTTAATTTTTCTATTTCTATTAATTTATGTGCAAATTTCATTAATAAGGACTATTGGAAGTGATCACAGGAAACTAAAAAACTCTATTACAACAAAAGTAACAGTCAGTTGAGTGAAGAGGCAGTTTAAAGGATGGGAGAAACCCCAATTTGAAAATGGACTATTGAACCAAAAAGTTATCAAAAGAAAAACTACAAATTGTTTTCAAGTGCTTTTTAAAAGTGTGTTCAACATTAGTCATTTTGGACACACAAATTAAAACTACTTTGAGATTCTATGTCAACCAAATTAGAATGGCTATCATTAAAAAATCAAGACAATAAATGTCGGAGAGAATGTGGAAAGAAGGAACTCTTATCCTCGGTTGGTGGGAGTGTAAAATGATATTGTCTCTATCAGTGTGGAAGCTACTCAACAAGCTAGAAATAAAATTACAATGTGAACCACATATGTAACTCCTGGGTATATATACCCAAAGGACTGTGTATTTTACTACAGAGATATATGATTTCCCATTTTTATTGTTGCTTTATTCACAATAGCTAGGAAATAAAGTCAACCTCAGTGTCCAACTGGTGAATCAATAATGAAAACATGGGATATACACACAATGGAAAAATGTCATTAGTCAATGATTCTTTTGTTGTGATCTTGAATGTGCTTTGCAAATATTTTATTGGGAATTGATGCTTCTGTGTTCATTAGAGAGATTGACCTATAATCTTATTTTTATATTTTTAAATGTTATTTGTATTTTTTTAATTTATATATGTATTTATTACAATGTATTCACTTTGTATCCCTTCTTCAGCGCCCTCCTTCATGTCCTCACAGTCCCACCGACCATCCCTCTTCTCCCCCTATGCCCTTTTCCTAATCCCCTGATAGGGGAGGACCTCCTCCCCTTCTATTTGACCCTAGTTTATCAGGTCTCATCAAAGTTAGCTGCATCATCTTCCTCTGTGTCCAGGCAAGGCAGCACCCCCAGGGGGAGGTGATAAAACTGCCATCCAGTGAGTTCATATCAGAGACAGACTCTGTACCTCTTACTAGGGAACCCACTTGGACACTGAGCAGCTTATGTGATTCCTTTGAACAGGGGGTCTAGGTTCTCTCCATTCATGGTCCTTAATCGGAACATTAGTTTCTGCAGAACCACCTGGGCCCAGGAATTTTGGCTCTGTTGTTCTCCTTGTGGAGTTCCTGTCCCTTCCAATCTTTTTATCTCCCTCTTCTTTCATGAGGTTTCCTGAACTCTGCTCAAAGTTTGGCTATGAGTCTCAGTATCTCCTTCCATACCCTGGTGGGTAAAGTCTTTCAGAGGTCCCTTGTGGAAGGCACCTGTCATGTTCCTTGTCTTCTACTTCTAATGTCTATCCTATTTGTCCTTCTGAGTGAGGTTCCAGCCTCTTCCCTAGGGTCCTCCTTGTTGTTTAGCTTCTTTAGGGCCATAGATTTTAGTATGTTTGTCCTACATTATATGGCTAATATCCACTTATAAGTGAGTATATACCATATGTGTCTTTCTACTTCTGAGTTACCTCACTCAGGATGAACTTTTCTAGTTGCATCCACTTGCCTGTAAATTTCATGATTAACTTGTTTTAATAGCTGAGTAGTATTCCATTATGTAAATGTACCACAATTTCTGTATCCATTCCTTCGTTGAGGGACATCTAAGTTGTTTCCAGATTCTGGCTATTACAAATAGAGTAACTATGAACGTGGTTGAGCAAATGTCCTTATTGAAAGGTGGGGCAACTTTTTGATGTGTGCCTATGAGTGGTATAGATGGATCTTAGGTATCTCCAACCCAGATCTCCAGCTGTACTATAGAGCAACAGTAATAAAAAAAAATGACATGGTCCGGGCATAGGAACAGACTAGTGGATCAATGGAATCGAATTGAAAAACAGGAAATAAACCCACACACCTACAGAAAATTAATTTTGCAAAGAATCCAAAATCATACAATGGAAAAAAAGACAGCATCTTCAACAAATGATTTTGATATAACTGGATGTCTATATGTAGAAAAATGCAAATGGACCCATATATATCACCTTGCACAATGTTAAAAGCCCAAGTAGATTAAAGACCTCAACATGAAACAAGACACACCTAATCTATTTTAAGAAAAATTTGGGAAGTGCCTTGAAGTCATTGGCACAGGCGGCAACTCCTGAACAGAACACCAACAACATAGGATCTAAGATCAGCAATCAATAAATGGGACCTCATGAAACTTAAAAGCTTCTCTAAAGCAAAGGACACTATCATTAGAACAAAAAGACAGCCTACATATTAGGAAAGATCTTCAGCAACCCTATATCTGAAAGAGGGCTAATATCCAGAATATATAAAGAACTTAAGAAGTTAATCACCAACAAACCAAGTAATCCAACTTAAAAAATGGAGTACAGAGCTAAACAGAGAATTCTTAATAGAGGAATATCGAATGACAGTGAAACAAAGAAATACTTAACATTCTTAGTCATCAGGGAGATGCAAATCAATACAACTCCGAGATTTTACCTTGCACCCATCAGAATGGCTAAGATCAAAAACTCAAGAGATGTTGCATGCTGGAGAGGATGTGGAGAAAGGGGAACTCTCCTTCATTGCTGGTACGAGTGTAAACTTGTACAACCACTTTGGTTAGCAATCTGGTGCTTTCTCAGACAATTAAGAGTAGTGCTACCTCAAGATCCAACTATACCACTCCTAGGTATATATCCAAAATATGCTCAAGTATACAATAAGGACATTTGTTTAACCATGTTCGTGGCAGCTTTATTCGTAATAACCAAAAGCTGGAAACAACCTAGATATCCCTCAATGGAGGAATGGATACAGAAATTGTGGTATATTTTAATTTTAATTTTTATTAATTACAGTTTATTCACTTTGTATCCCAGCTGTAGTTCTCTCCCCTATTCCCTCCTAAACTCACCCTTCCTCCCTCTTATTTTCTTATGCCCCTTCCCCAGTCCAATGATAGAGGAGGTCCTCTTCCCCTTCCATCTGACCCTAGTCTATCAGGTCTCATCAGGACTGGCTTCTTTGTCTTCTTCTGTGGATTGGTAGGGCTGCTCCCCTCATAGGTGGAGGTGATCAAAGAGCCAGCTCATGAGTTCATGGTCCCTGTTTCTATTATTGGGGAACCCCCTTGGACACTGAGCCAACATGGGCTACATCTGTGCAGGGGTTCTCGGTTATTTCCATGCATGGCCCTTGCGTGTATTATCAGTCTCAGAAATGACCCATGTGCCCAGATATTTTGGTTCTGTTGCTCTCCTTGTGGAGCTCCTGTCCCTTCCAGGTCTTTCTATCTCCCCCTTCTTTCATAAGATTCCCTGCACTCTGCCCAAAGATTGGCTATGAGTCTCAGCATATGTTTTGATACGATACTGGGTAGAATCTTTCAGAGGCCCTCTGTGATAGGCCCCTGTCTTGTTCCCTGTTTTCTCCTTCTTCTGGTGTCCATCTCCTTTGCCTTTCTGAATGAAGACTGCGCATCTTCCCCAGGGCTCTCCTTCTTGATTAGATTTCTTAATTGTACAGATTTTAGTATGATTATCATATATTATATGTCTAATATCCACTTATAAGTGATTATATACCAAGTGTGTCTTTCTGGTTCTGGGATACCTCACTCAGGATGATCTTTTCCAGGTGCCAATATTTGCCTGCAAATTGCACGGTTTCTTTGTTTTTTAATTGCTGAATAGTATTCCATTGTGTAAATATACCACGATTTCTGTATCCATTCCTCAACTGAGGGACATCTGGGTTGTTTCTAGCTTCTAGCTATTACAAATGAATCTGCTACGAACATGGTTGAGCAAATGTCCTTGTTGTGTACTTGAGCATCTTTTGGATATGTGCCTAGGAGTGGTATAGCTGGATCTTGAGGTGGCACTATTTTTAATTGTGTGAGAAAGCGCCAGATTGATTTCCAAAGTGGTTGTACAAGTTTACATTCTCACCAGCGATGGAGTAGGGTTCCTCTTTGATCTATTTGCATATTCTACGTGTAGACATACAGTTAGACTAGCACCATTTGTTGAAAATGCTATCTTTTTTTCCATTGTATGTTTAGGACTCCCGAGGTGGAGAGACCCTCCGTTCCTCGGGATAGACGCCAGACCCCAATAACTCACAAAGACAAGGCTTGTTGCAAACAGCAAGAGGTGTTTACTAGTAGCCAGCATGT
>CM053742.1:79787183-79807282 GCA_028658305.1 Pachyuromys duprasi
CTCACAAAGACAAGGCTTGTTGCAAACAGCAAGAGGTGTTTACTAGTAGCCAGCATGTCAGCGCTCCACACACAGCTCCCACACAAGGGGGTGGTACAGAGCGCCCAGCAATGGAATCACAGAGTTTATAAAGGCAAAAACCACAAAACAGGAGGGGGTCTAGGGGTAAGGAACTTTTCTAATGGGGCAGTCTTTGATTGGCTGTGCCCAGGTGCGGTGACTAGGGGACGGTTAGAGATTGTATCCATAACTACAGAAGGGCGTCTCTTAGAAACATTTTGTATCAGATCTGGGTTTGGTTTTGTATCAGTTCCTGGTTTGGTAATGATTAAAGCTCACAAGTCTCAGTTCCCATGGTTAGTTCCCATGGTTAGGGCCAAGTTAAAATTTTCCATCCTTACATATGGTTTTGTCATTTTCGTCAAAAATCAGTTATCCTTAAGTGTGTGTGTGTTTATTTCTGGGTCTTCTATTCGATATCATTGATCAAACATTCTGTTTCTATGCCAGTACCCTACATTTTTTATTACTGTTCCTCTGTAGTACAGCTTGGGATCAGGGATGGAGTACCTCGAGAAGATCTTTATTGTAGAGGATTGTTTCAGCAATTCTGGGTTTCTTGTTATTACATATGAAGTTGAGAATTTTTTCTTTCAAGGTCTGTAAAGAAGTGTTCTGATAATTTGATGTGAATTGCAATGAATCTGTATATTGCTTTTTGTAAGATGGTCATTTTTGCTAGGTTAATCCTGCCAATCTATGATCATGGGAGATCTTTCCATCTTCTGATATCTTCTATTTCTTTGTTCAGAGACTGAAAGTTTTTTTTTTTTCATTCAAGTCTTTGACTTGCTTGGAGTTACACCCAAGGAACTTTATGACCTTTGTGGCTATTGTGAAGGGTGTTGCTTCCCTAATTTCTTTCTGAGCCCTTTTGACTTTCGTATACTGATTTTTTTTGAGTTGATTTTGTATCCAGCCACTTGGCTGAAGGTGTTTATCAGCTGTAGGAGTTTCCTGGTAGAATTTTGGGGGTCACTCACATATACTATCAAACCATCGGCAGGCAAGTAGTGATACCTTTCCTTTTTCCTTTTGAAACTGAATCCCCTGATCTCCTTTAATTTTCTTATTTCTCTAGCAAGGACTTCAAGTACTATATTAAAGAGGTATGGATAGAATGATTTCAGTGGGATTGATTTACATTTCTGTCTGTTTAGTTTGATGATAGCTATAGTCTTGCTGTGCATTGCCTTTACTATGTTTAAGTAAATGTCTTGTATACCTGATCTCTCCAGGACTTTAAACAAAATGAATGATGGATTTTATCAAATGCCTTTTCAGCATCTAAGGAATTTATCATGTGGTCTTTTCTTTCAGTTTGTTAATATGGTGGATTACATTGATGGATTTCCATATATTGAACCACCCCTGCATGCCTGGGATGAAGCCTATTTGGTCATAGTGGATGATATCTTTGATGTGTTCTTGGATTCGCTTAGTGAGTATTTTATTGAGTATTTTTGCATCAATGTTCATAAAAGATTAGCCTAAAATTCTCTTTCTTCTTTGGTTCTTTGTGAGGCTTAGGTATGAAGGTGGTTTTGGCTTCATAGAATGAGTTTGGTAATGTTCCTACTATTTCTATTTTGTAGAATTGTTTGAAGAGTATTGGTTTTAGCTCTTCTTTGAAAATCTGGTAAATTTCTGCAGTGAATCCATGTGGCCTTTGGCTTTCTTTTTTGGATGGGAGACTTTTGATGATAGCTTCTATTTCCTTAGGGGATATAGGACACTTTAATTGATTTACCTCTTCTTGATTCAGCTTTGGCAAGTGGAATCGATCAAGAAAATTGTCAATTTCATTTAGATTTTCAAATTTTTTGGCGTATAGCCTTTTGAAGTAAGACATAATGATTGTTTGGATTTCTTCAGTGTCTGTACAAACAAAATGTCCCCCATTTTGTTTCTTATTTAGCTGATTTGGATAGTGTTTCTCTGCCTTTTCATTAGTTTGGCTAGGGGTTTGTTTATTTTCTCCAGGAAACAACTCTTGGTTTCATTGATTCTTTAGATTGTTTTACTTGTTTCTAATTTATTGATTTCAGCCCTAAATTTGATTATTTTCAGCCGTCTACTCCTTTTGGGTATGTCTGCTTTTTTCCCCCCTAGGACTTTCAGGCAAGCCTTTAAGTTGCTTGTATGAGATGTTTCAAATTTCTTCTTGAAGGCAATTAGTGCTATGAATTTTCCTCTTAGAACTGCTTTTATTGTGTCCCTTAAGTTTGGGTATGGTGTGCCTTCATTTTCATTGAATTCTAGGAAGTCTTTGATTTCTTTCTTTATTTCTCCCCTGACCCAACTGTCATTGAGTAATGAGTAGTTCAGTTTTCATGTGTGTGTAGGCTTTTTGCTATTTGTTGTTGAGGTCCAGCTTCAGTCCATGGTGGTCAGATAGTATACATGGGATTATTTCAATCTTCATGTATCTATGTGACCAACTATATGGTCTATTTTGTAGAAGATTCCATTAGGTGCTGAAAAGAAGGGAAATTCTTTTGTGTTTTGTGAAAGGTTTTATAAATGTCTTAGGTCCATTTGATTCATGACATCTGTTAGCGTCATTGTTTCTTTGTTCAATTTCTGTTTTGTTTTTCTGTCCTTTGATGAGAGTGGGATGTTGAATTCTCCCACTACGAATGTGTGGGGATCCATGTGTGGTTTCAGTTTATTAATGTTTCTGTTACAAATGTGAGTGTCCTTGTATTTGGGGCATAGTTATTCAGAATTGTGATATCTTGGTGCATTTTTCTTCGATAAAGATTAAATGAACTGCCCCATCTTTTTTATTAATTTTGGTTGAAAATCTATTTTATTAGATATTAGAATGGATACTCCTGCATGCTTCTTGGGTCCATTTGCTTGGAAAACCGTCTTCCATCTCTTTACTCTCAGGTAATGCCTATCTTTGTTACTTAGGTGTGTTTCTTGTATGCAATAGATTATTGGATTTTGTTTATGTATACATTTGGTTAGTTTGTGTCTTTTTATTGGAGAGTTGAGTCCAATGATGTTGAGAGAGTTTGATGACCAATGGCTGTTAGATCCTTTGATATTGATGTTGACTGTGGTAGTTTCTTTGTGTGCTTGGCTACTTTTTGTTTTGCTATAGTGTGGTTATTTATTTCCTGTGTTTTCCTGAATGTAGTTAGCTTTCCTGGATTATATTTTTCCTTCTAGTATCTTCTGTAATGCTGGATTTGTGTGTTTAAATTTGTTTTTGTCATTGAATATCTTGTTTTCTCCATCTATTATGACTGAGAATTTTGCTGGGTATAGTAGCCTGGGCTGACATCTGTGTTCTCTTAGGGTCTGCATGATATCTATCCAGGCCCTTCTAGCTTTCATAGTCTCTGTTGAGAAGTTAGGTGTGATTCTGATGGGTTTTCCATTATATGTTACTTGGCCATTTTCTCTTGCAACTTTTAGTATTTTTTCTTTGTTCTGTATACTTACCGTTTTGATTAATATGTGACAGGAAGATTTTCTTTTCTGGTTTAATCTATTAGTTGTTCTGTAGGTCTCTTGTATTACTATAGGCCTCTCTTTTAAATTGGGGAAATTTTCTTCAATGATTTTGTTGAAAATATTCTCTGGGCCTTGGAGGAAGGAATCTTCTTTTTCCTCTATTCCTATTATTCTTAGGTTTTGTCTTTTCATAATGTCTTGGATTTCATGGATAGTTAGTGTCAGAAATTTTTTAGATTTAACATTTTCTTTGATGGATACATTGATTTCTTCCCTTGTATCTTCCACACTTGAGATTCTTTCTTCCACCTCTTATAGTCTATTGGTTATGCTTACCTCTGTAGTTCCTGTTTCATTCCCTTAGTTCTTCCTCTCCATGATTTCCTCTGTGTTTTCTTTAATTTTTCCAATTCTATCTTCTTCTCTTGAGCCATTTTGTTGATTTCCTTCACCTTTCTGACTGTATTTTCATGTTTTCCCTTCAATTCCTTCAGTTGTTCATTTGAACATTCCTCTGTTTCTTTTATTCTTTCAGTGATTTAGTTATTTCCTCTCTAAAGGCCACTTACTATTTGGCTGCATCTTCCCATATTTCTTTACGGATGGCCATATTCTGTTTGTCTTTATCTTCCTCTATTTCTTTACAAATGGCTATAATATGTTTGTCTTTATCTTCCTCTAGTTCTTTACACATTTTATTTGTTTCCTCTATTATCCTTTTCATAAGCACAGGTGTAAGGTCCTCTTCTTGAATTTCATTTATGCTGGGGTGTCCAGGGCTGCTTGCTCCTGGATAACCGGGTTCTGGAGATGCCGTATTGCTCTGTCTTTGTTGGTTGAGCTTTAACTCTGGCCTCAACCCATTGGACTAACTTAGGTGTTGGATGTTAGTTTCTGGTGCTTCCTGTAATCCTGGGGTGAGGAGAATTCCCGTGGCAGGAAGATGACCTTTCCTGTATGAGGCCTCTTCAGCTTTTTGGTTGTGGTCACTGAATGTCCGGTGCTTCTTAGGAATTACCACAGCTCACCTCAGGCATATAGACCTGAGTGGTAACTGTGGTCTCTGTTAGTCAGGGGGTCTCGCTTGTCACCCAGAGAAGTCCTAGAGACATCCCTGCCCTGCTGCTGAGTTCCTTGTTCTAAATTTAGTGAGCTGCTGCTGTTGTTCTTACACTGTTTTCTACGCACAGTCCGCTTTAAGGACCTGGGTACCCCGAGGTTTGGTCAGTTTAGTTATGAATAACTGGTTGCCCCTTGGAGCAGTATCTGGAGGCTGATCTCTGGGGATCCCAGGCTTCTGTAAGCATGAGATTGGAGCTCTGTTCCCCAGTACCCAAGCGGTAATCATTGGCAGATGAGCATAGCTCTGATGTGTGCATCAGGAGGTAGCCTGTCGGGACCCATACACTTTTCTGGAGATGGGTGTCCTGAGATGTGACCAGATGTTTTCCACCATCATGGGGCTTCCTCCCAACAGGGAGATCCAGTCTGTGGTGTTTTCAGGTCCATAGTTCTGTCTTTGGTGGCGCTTAGAGCACACAGGCGCAGGTGAGTGGTGGCTCCAAGCTGGCGACTGGGCACCTGCAGGATCCCTGAAACTTTTCCAGAGCCCTGTGGAATTTTCTCCTGACAGGGAAACCCAGTCTCTGGTGCACTGGGGTGCAGAGTTCTATCTGTGACAGAGGGTCGGGCACACAGGAGGTCTGTGGGCTGGTGGCTGTGTGCCTGCCAGACCCAGGGATTGACTGGGTGACCTGAGGTTGGTCCCATTTGCTTCCTTCCATGTTGGGTTTTCTCACAACTGGAAATTCCAGTCTCTGGTGTTTTGGTGCCCACAGTTCAGCCTGGGAAGGTGATCAAGACACGCAGGCTTGTGGCTCTGGGCTGGCAACCAAGAGCCTGCCAGGACTAGGGAACTCTTTCGGGTTTTAGCTGGGATACCTGAGAATGAAACCAATTGATTTCCACTCCGTGGAGGTTCCTCTACCCTGGGAAACACAGTCACTGTTGTTTTAGGTCCCAGATTTCAGTCTCTTAGTTGATGTGCCAACACTGCTGTCCTGCTCCTCAGACACAGTGTCCTCCTGGCACTGCCATCTTGGATCCCTGTTTTCACTCCAATTCTATTAATCTGTGTCTTTTCTTGGTTTTCTTTTCATTAATTTTGCTCATGATTTGACAATATATTTTTTAATTTTTTTCACAGAACCAACTCTTTGTTACAGTGATTCTCTGTACTAGGTTTTTTTCTTTTTCTTTTTCTTTTATTACTTTCTTCTCTGATCATACTTGTTCCTCCAAATCTACTTCTTTGGCAATTATTTTATTTCTATTTTTATAAAACCTTAAGGTAATCATCATGTTATTTATTTGAGAGCACTCTGGTTTTTACAATAGTTTTATTATTTATTCTTTGATAGTTTGAAATATTTCTATCAAATTCACTGCAATTTTATTCCTAAATTCTTCTGCTGTTTCTCTTATTACACTCCCTCTCAATTTCATATCATGTTTTTTTCTTTTTCCTTTTTTATTAATAATTACATTTGGTTAACTCTGTATCCAAGGTGAATCCCACTCCCTCATTCCCTCCCAATCCCACTCTCCCTCCCTCATCTACTCCCTGCCCCTCTCCAAGTCCACTGATAGGGGAGGTCCTCCTCCCCTTTCATCTAGCCCTGGTTTATCAGGTCTCTTCAGGACTGGCTGCAAAGTACTCTGTGGCCTAGAAGGGGTGCTCCTCCCTTGCTAGGTGGGGAGGTCAAAGAGTCTGCCTTTGAGTTCATGTCAGAAATAGTCCCTATTTCCCTTACTAGGGTACCCACTTGAATACTGAGCTATCATGGGCTACAGGCAAGCAGAGGTTCTAGGTTATATCCATACATGGTCCTTAGTTGGAGAAACAGTCTCATATAGTACCCCTGTGCCCAGATATATTTAGTCCTTGTGGAGCTCCTATCCTCTCCAGATCATATAAACTCCCCCTTCTTTCACATGATTCCCTGCCATCTGCCGAAGGTTTGGTTATGAGTTTTGGTTATGAGTCTCAGTTTCTGCTTTGATACACTGCTAGGTAGGAGTCTGCTAGGACAGGTAGGACCCTGTCCTGTTACTTGTTTTCTCTTACATCCAATGTCCATCCCATTTGTCTTTCTAAGTAAGGATTGATCTTACCCCGGGTCCTCTTTCTTGTTTATCTTCTTTAGGTATATAGATTTCAGTATGTTTATATCTTACATGTCTAAATAAGTGAGTATATACCACATGTGTCTTTCTCCTTCTGGGATATCTCACTCAGGAAGATAGTTTCTAGATCCCACCATTTGCCTGTAAATTTCATGATTTCCTTGTTTTTAATTGCTGAGTAGAATTCCATTGTGTAAAAATACCACGATTTCTGTATCCATTCCTCAGTTGATGGACATCTGGTTTGTTTCTAGGTTTTAGCTATTACAAATAAAGCTGCTACAAACATGGTTAAGCAAATGTCCTTTATATGTACTTGAACATCTTGTGGATATATGCCCAGGAGTGGTATACCTGGGTCTTGAGGAAGCACTATTCCTAGTTGGCTGAGAAAGCACTAGATTGATTTCCAAAGCAGTTGTACCAGTTTACATTCCCACCAGCATTGGAGGAGGGTTCCCCTTTCTCCACAACCTCTCCAGGATGTATTGTCAGTTGAGTTTTTGATCTTAGCCATTCTGATGGGTGTAAGGTGAAATCTCAGGGTCATTTTGATTTGCATCTCTCTGATGACTAAGGATGTTGAGCATCTCCTGAAGTGTTTCTCTGCCATTCTGTATTCCTCTACAGAGAATTCTCTGTTTAGATCTGTAAGCCATTTTTTAATTGGATTGCTTGGTTTATTGCTTTTTAACTTCTTGGGTTCTTTATATATTCTGGATATTAGCCCTCTGTCAGATATAGGGTTGGTGAAGATCCTTTCCCAGTCTGAAGGCTGTTGTTTTGTTCAAACAACAGTGTCTTTTGCTTTATGGAAGCTTTTCAGTTTCATGGGGTCCCATTTATTTATTGTTTATCTCAGAGCCTGTGCTGTTGGTGTTCTGTTCAGGAAGTTGTCTCCTGTGCCATTGAGATCTAGGGTCTTCCCCACTTTTTTCTTTTATCTGATTTAGAGTATCTGGTTTTATGTTGAGGTCTTTCATTCACTTGGACTTTAGTTTGGTGCAGGGTGATAAATATGGAACTATTTTCATTTTTCTGCATGTAGACATCCAGTTGGACAAGCACCATTTGTTAAAAATGCCATCTTTTTTTCATTGAATGATTCTGGCTTCTTTGTCAAAAATAGAGTATTCATAGGTGTGCGGGTTTATTTCTGGGTCTTCTCTTCGGTTCCATTGATTCTCTTTTCTATTTCTATGCCAATACCATGCAGTGTTTATTACTATTGCTCTGTAGTAGAGCTTGAGGTCAGGGATGGAGATACCTCCAGATGATATGTTGTTGTACAGGATAGATCTGATGATTCTGGGATTTTTGTTTCTCCATATGAAGTTGAGAATCTTTCTTTCAAGGTCTGTAAAGAATTGTGATGGTATTTTGATGGGAATTGCATTGAATCTGTAGATTGTTTTTGGCAGAATGGCCATTTTCACTATGTTAATCCTGCCAATCTATGAGCACGGGATATAGTTCCATCTTCTGATGTCTTCTTCAATTTCTTTCTTCAGAGGCTTGAAGTTTATTTCAAACAGGTCTTTCACTTGTTTGGTAAGAGTCACACCAAGGTACTTAATGTTATTAGTGGCTATTGTGAAGGGTGTTCTTTATCTGATTTCTTTCTTAGTCCTTTTATCTTTGGTGTACAGGAGGGCTTCTGATTTTTTTTTTTGAGTTGATTTTGTATCCAGCCACTTTGCTGAAGGTGTTTATCTGTTGACGGAGTTCTCTGCTTGAATTTTTGGGGTCAGTCATGTATATTATCATATCATCTGCAAATAGTGATACTTTGACCTCTTCCTTTCCGATTTATATCCCCTTGATCTCTTTTAGTTGTCTTATTGCTTTAGCTAGGACTTCAAGTACTATGTTGAAGAGATATGGAGACAATGGGCAACCTTGCCTTTTCTCTGATTTCAGTGGGATTGATTTAAGTTTCCCTCCATTGAGTTTGATATTGTCTATAGGCTTGCTGTATCTTGCCTTTACTATGTTTAGGTATGTGCCTTGTATCCCTGATCTCTCCAAGACTTTAAACATGAATGGGTCTTGTTTTTTGTCAAATGCTTTTTCGGCATCTAAGGAGATGGTTATGTGGTTCTTCTCCTTCAGTTTGTTTATGTGGTGGATTACATTGATGGATTTCTGTATGTTGAACCACCCTTGCATGCCTGGGATGAAGGCTCTTTGGTCATGGTGGATGATTTCTTTCATGTATTCTTGGATTCTGTTTGCAAGTATTTTATTGAGTATTTTTGCATCAATGTTCATAAGAGAGATAGGTCTGAAATTCTCTTTTTTTGATGGGTCTTTGTGTGGTTTAGGTATCAAGGTGACTGTGGCTTCATAGAATGAGTTTGGTAATGTTATTTCAGTTTCTATTTTGTGGCATAGTTTAAAGAGAATTGGAGTTAGCAGTTCTTTGAAGGTCTGGTGAATTCTGCACTGAATCCATCTGGTCCAGGGCTTTTTTTGGAAGGGAGACTGTTGATGACTTCTTCTGTTGCCTTAGGATATATAGGTCTATTCAGTCTTTCTACATGATCTTGACTTAGTTTTGGTAGATGGAATTTATCAAGAAAATTGGCCATTTCTTTTAGATTCTCAAATTTTGTGGCATATAGGCTTTTGTAGTACGACCTAATGATTGTGTGGATTTCTTCCATGTCTGTAGTTATGTCCTCTTTTTCATTTTTGATTTTGCTGATTTGGATAGTTTCTCTCTGCCTTTTAGTTAGTTTGTCTGACAGTTTGTCTACCTTGTTGATTTTCTCAAAGAACCAGCTCTTGGTTTCATTGATTCTTAGAATAGTTTTTATTTGTTTCTAATTGATTGATTTCATCCCTAAGTTTGATTATTTCCAGCTTTCTGCTCCTCTTGGGTGTGTTTGCTTCTTCTTTTTCTAGGTCTTTCAGTTGGGACATTAAGTTGCTTGTAGGAGATGTCACAAATTTCTTCTTGAAGGCTCTTAGTGCTATGAAATTTCCTCTGAGCACTGCTTTCATTGTGTCCCATAAAGTAGGGTATGTTGTACCTTCGTTTTCATTGAATTCTAGGAAGTCTTTAATTTCTTTTTTTTTATTTCTTCCTTAATCCAGCTGTCATTGAGCAGCAAGTTGTTCACTTTCCATGTGCATGTAGGCTTTTTGCTGATTCCATTGTTGTTGAGGTCCAGCTTTAGTCCATGGTGGTCAGATAGAATACAGGGGATTATTTCAATCTTCTTGTATCTGTTGAGGCTTGCTTTGTGACCAACTCTATAGTCTATTTTGGAGAAAGTTTCATGAGGTGCTGAACAGAAGTTGTACTCTTTTGAGTTTGGGTGAAAATATCTGTAGGCATCTATTAGGTCCATTTGATTCAGGGCTTTTGTAAGTGCCTTTGTTTCCCTATTTGGCTTCTGTCTAGATGATCTGTCCCTTGGTGAAAGTGGGATGTTGAAGTTTCCCACTATTAAGTTACTGGGATCAATGCGTGATTTAAGTTTTAATAATGTTTTATTTATGAACGTAGGCGCTCTTGTATTTGGGGCATAGATGTTCAGAATTGTGATGTCCTCTTGGTGGATTTTTCCTTTGATGAGAATGTAGTGTCCATCCTCATCTTTTTTGATTACTTTTGGTTGAAAGTGTATTTTATTAGATATTAGGATCACTACCCCACCTTGTTTTCTCGGTCCATTTTCTTGAAAAACATTTTTCCAGCCCTTTACTCTAAGGTAGTGTTTATCTTTGTTGCAGACGTGCGTTTCTTGGATACAGCAGAATGTTGGATCCTGTTTCCGTACCTATTCTGTTAGTCTGCGTCTTTTTATTGGAGAGTTGAGCCCATTGATGTTGATAGATAAAAGTGACCAATGAACATTAGTTCCTTTTATTGTGGAGTTGGTGGTCTTACTGTGATTCATTGCTTGTTTTCTTTTAATTTTTTTGGGGGGGGGGATGTTATCTGTATGCTATGTTTTCTTGGGAGAAGTTGTTCTCATTGGATTGGAGTTTTCCTTCTAGTATCTTCTGTAGGGCTGGCTTGCTGTGTAGATATTGCATAAATTTAGTTGTGTCATGGAATATTTTATTTTCTCCATCTATGTTGATTGAAAGCTTTGCTGGATATAGTAATCTGGGTTGGCATCTGTGGTCTCTTAGAGTTTGCATGACACCTGCCCAGGGCCCTTCTGGCTTTCACAGTTTCTAATGAGAAGTCTGGTGTGATTCTGATAGGTTTCCCTTTGTATGTTACTTGGTCTTTTTACCTTGCTTCTCTTAATATCTTTTCTTTGTTCTGTAGATTTAGTGTTTTGACTATGATGTGACGTGATGTGTTTCTCTCCTGGTCTAGTCTGGTGTTCTGTAGGCCTCTTGCATATTTATGGACATCTCTTTCTTTAAGTTGGGAAAATTTTCTCCTATTATTTTCTTGAAAATATTTTCTGGACCTTGGAGCCTGGAGTCTTCTTTTTCATCAATACCTATTATTCTTAGATTTTGTCTTTTCCTGGCATCTTTTATTTCTTGGATATTTTGTGTTTGGGTCTTTTCTGACTTTACTTTTTCCTTGAGAGAAGTATCAATTTTTGCGAGTGTATCTTCAGCACCTGAGATTCTCTCTTCCATCTCTTGTATTCTGTTGGTGATGCTTACCTTTGTGGTTCCTGATCTTTTCTCTAAATTCTCCAGCTCCAGTGTTTTCTCATTTTGTGTTTTCTTTATTGATTCTAATTCTGTTTTCATGTCTTGCACCATTTCCTTCGTCTGTTTGAATGTGGATTCCTGTCTCTCTACGATGGTCTCTATTTTTTGGTTCATTTCTTCTCTATATGACACTAATTATATCTCTACTTGTACCTCTATTTGTTTGGGTATATTTGCCTGTGTTTCCTTAAGGATTTTGTTCATTTCTCTTTCTTAGCCTCTATTTGATTGTCTAAATCATTGATAGATTTATTCATTTCCTCCTTAACTGTCTGTATTTGTATAGTTATTACTCTGAGAGATATGGTTATTTCCTCTTTATGTGCCTCAAGTAATTGGGTAAGCATAGTTTTAAATTCATTTTCCTTTGCTTCCGATGAATTGGCGTATCCATCAATTTTGGGGGTTACTGGTGAAGCTATGATATTTTGACTTATGTTGAATATGTTCTTTCACCATCCCCTTGCCGTTGGTTTGTCTATAACCTTCCCTATTTGCTACTGGATTCTGGAGTTCAGGCTGGTACTGTCTCTCTCTGGTATGTGGAGAGTTCTTCAGGAAGCTGAGAGAGGTCCTGTGGCCTCAGGGTGTGCGTTGGTGCATCAGCTGTACCTGTGGGAGCAAATTCTGAGGGAGCAAGAGGGCATATGCAGGCGCAAAAGGGTAGATGAGGGCACGGTAGGGAAATGCAGGCGTGCTTGTGTGTGGAAATGTGCATGGAAGTGTGCCTCAAGGGACAAAGTGAGAGAATGCTGAACCCTTGATTGTGTGGAAGGGGCTCTGCCTTTCGGGCTTCTAGGTGGTTACTTGTGCATGCGCAGTAGATGTAGCAGGCGCTGGTGATAATCTCTGTGCAATTTCCGGTATTACCCGCCTTAACTCCACTCTTGGACTAGCAGAGCAGGGGCTTCAATGTCCCCAGAGAGCCTTTGTTTCCCACAGTGGCTGTGTGGGAAGGACGGGTCTGATGTCTGGCTGATAGTTTAGAAGGACCCTGGGTCTGGGACTCTGCAGACAGTCAAGGGCACACCCACTCTCAGGCAGGTCACATTGGCAAGGTTCGTTGTATCCAGGCTCTCTGCTCTCTGATTTGGCCCTGATTACTCATATGCAGGAGGACTGACAAGCTCCTCCAGCTCAGTGCTGCTGCAGCCGCCATGATAGGAAGTCCAGCTGCAGCTGGAGACTGGGGTGCCAGTCCAGATGCCTTCTGGGAATTCCTGGGGGCCCTCACTGTGCTCTCCAGACCTGGAAGGCCCAGCGCCTGACGTGCCTAGCTTGTTTGGCAGGTCTGCTGGACTTTGGTGGCTATTATCTGTCACTGAGGGTTTGGGCGGGCCATACAGTCAGTGTCTGGGAGACCCTGCAGAGTCGGTATGGCCACTAGAAGACCTGTGACACAGGGAGGACAGTGCTGTGGTTCTGGAACTCCAAGGGAGGTACAGCTGGCGGGTGTGGCTGAGGGGTCAGTAACTCTGCCTCAGCTGCTGCAGTCTCCAGGCAGTGAGCTCTGAAGCTAAGTCTCCTTGCGCAGGCTGTGCCAAGGGGAAGGGAAGCCCAAAAGGGGGAGTATGGGGAGATCAAATGATCATCTCTCCTTCCCCAAACAAGTCCATGGGTGACCCAAGACCAAAGTTCTCACCTTGTGCAATGATCCCTCTAGTTTAGAAAGCCTCCCAGTCGTTTCCCTGGCTTCAGTTGTCCTTCTACTCATCAATTCCGGCACAACAGCTCTTCTGCAACTCAGAGACTGCATGTGCTCGCCACCATCTTGAAAAGCTGATTTGCTTCATATCATGTTTTATTTTACAGCCCATGTATATTTGGGTATGTGACTATCATCCTCCTCAACATCTCCCAAATCCATCCTTTTAATTACTGCAATACTCTGTCCTCTTCTTTTAAAAAAAAAATCTAATTTTCCCTGCCCATAAACTCTTTGTTATGTTGCTTTTCATCAGAGTGGGGTCAATCTACCAGTAACCATACCTCTAAAGAAACTCCATCTCTCTTGTTCCCCCTCTCTCCCTCTCTTTCTGAGCACTTATCAACTATCAATAGCTCCTCAGCTAGAGGTGGGAGACTGTATGTCCTTCCTCATTCATGCTGGGATGTTGACTGGTTTTATTTAGGGCAAGTATGTGCAAGTAAGCACAGCTGCTGAGAGTTCATGACCAAAGAAGTTCTCTCATGTCCAGAAAACAGTGTTGTCCCATTCCTCCACGAGCCTCTGGCTTTTACAGTCTTTATGCCCCATGAAATTATCAAGCTGCTTCTGGACCAAGAGAAAGAAAAACAGGACTTAAATAAAATCTCAAATGGAATTTTAGAAATTAAAACAGACAAATCAAATAAGAACTATCATAATGCACTATTACAAAAGAAACTTTTCAAAATTAGATCATCCAGAATAATTGATACATCCCTTGAAAATGTTATCTAGCAATATAAAATAGTGAGAACACACAAATAGCTAATAAATATATTGAAGAAGTAATTAAAATATTCAGGGAGAAAGGCAGAGCAATAGGTTGCTTGATAACTAAGATCTACCAAAGTTACAAAGAATGCTTGTCAATTCTTTTTTTTATATAATTTTTTTATTTTTTATATTTATTACAGTTTATTTACTTTGTGTCCCAGCTGTAGCCCCCTCCCTCATTCCCTCACCATCCCACCCTCCCTCCTTCATCTCCTCCTTGCCCCTCTAAGTCCACTGATAGGGGAGGTCCTCCTCCCCATCCATCTGACCCTAACTTCTCAGGTCTCACCAGGACTGGCTGCAATGTCTCTGTGGCCTAGCCAGGCTGCTCCTCCCACAGGGGGCTGGGGAGGTCAAGGAGCTAGCCACTGAGCTCATGCCAGAGACAGTCCCTGTTGTCCTTTCTAGGGAAGTCACTTGGATACTGAGCTGCTATGGGCTATGTCCGAGCAGGGGTTCTAGGTTATATCCATGCATGGTCCCTGGTTGGAGAATCAGTCTCAGACAAGCCCCTGTGTCCAGATATATTTGGTCCTTGTGGAGCTCCTATCCTTTCCAGGTCTTATTAACTCTCTCTTCTTTCATATGGTTTCCTGCACTCTCCCCAAAGTTTAGTTATGATTCTCAGCATCTGCTTTGATACACTGCTAGGTGGAGTCTTTCAGAGGCCCTCTATGGTAGGGTCCTATGCTGCTTCTCATTTTTTCCTACTTCCAATGTCCATCCTATTTGTCTTTCTAAGTAAGGATTGGTCTTCTTACCCTGGGTCCTCCTTCTTGTTTAGCTTCTTTAGGTGAACAGATTTTAGTATGTTTATGCTGTCTTATCTCATAGCTCTATTATCCACTTATAAGTGAGTATATACCATGTGTGTCTTTCTGCTTCTGGGATACCTCACCCATGATGATCTTTTCTAGGTCCCACCATTTGGCTGCAAATTTCATGATTTCCTTGTTTTTAATTGCTGAGTAGTATTCCATTATGTCAATGTACCACAATTTCTGTATCCATTCCTCCATTGAGGGACATATGGGTTGTTTCCAGGTTCTGGCTATTACAAATAAAGCTGCTACAAACATGATTGAACAAATGTCCTTGTTGTGTACTTGAGCATCTTTTGGATATATACCTACGAGTGGTATAGCTGGATCTTGAGGAAGCGCTATTCCTTATTGTCTAGGAAAGCACCAGATTGATTTACAAAGTGGTTGTACAAGTTTACATTCCCACCAGCAATGGAGGAGGATTCCCCGTTCTCTAAAACCTCTCCAACATGTGATGTCACTTGAGTTTTTGATCTTAACCATTCTGATGGGTGTAAGGTGAAATCTCAGGTTCGTTTTGATTTGCATCTCCCTAATGGCTAAGGATCAATTCTTCTTAAATTCTGAAAAATAAAGCTATAGAGAACACTAAAAATTACATTATAAAAAGTGAGAATCACCAAAGACAAATGATACAATGAAAAAATTATTTAACTATAGTTCTAATGCACTTCCATGGAAAAATCTTTAATTTCATTATTAATGTATATATAATTGAATTTAGAAACATGAACATTTATTTTGGAATTTAAGGAAAATGGCATATGCTGTGTCCAAATGGCTTCATGAAAAGACCTGACTGGGGTGGCAAGGGAATGAAGAAAAAACAACCAGATAAATGTGGAGAAACACCTAAGATCGAGTAGTTTAAGCTGTCAGATGAAGAAATCGTAATACCCTGAAAGGCCAGCATGTTTCTTATGTAGAGTGGAATAGGGAGCTGAGGTTATTGCACACAAATGAGCAAAAAGGTGGTATTATTACATGCAAATAAACAAGAAAGCAGCGTTTATGGCATACAGCTAGATCAAGGAAACTGGTTTGGCTATGTTTGTAAGAGTTATCTTTGTAGGGGAACATCTTCCAGCCATAAATATTTGTGATGAGGGAAGCTATGGTGAACATTTTCTGAACACACAATCAGTGTCTTCCCGCAGACCCCCAAGAAAAGCTTTGCCATTGTTCTTAGACTCTTCCAGGGGTGGGATATAGGCTTTGCCATTCCCATGGGGCTGAGCCTGTGATCCTTGACATTCCATGCCTATGCCACACATTCATTCAGGACTTCACTTACCTGGGGCTTCCTTTACTTCCGACAGGCAGGTTACAAGCCATACCTGTGAGAGCTTGAGATCAAATTTAAGAAAATCAATATTGAAAACACCCATATATAAATAAGAGAAAGTGCTATAGAAAAGGACAGCAAGATCCTTCCAAAAATTATCTACAAATTCAGTGCAATTTGCATCAAAATACCAACACAATTTTTACAGACCTTAAAAAAAACATTTCTCAATTTCATATGGAAAAACAAACACCCCGGAATACCTAAAACAATTCTGTACAATAAAAGACCTTCTGGAGGTATCTCCATCCGTGATCTCAAGCTGTACTACAGAGCAACAGTAATAAAAACAGCATGGTACTGGCATAGAAACAGACTGGTGAATCAATGGAATTGAATTGAAGAACCAGAAATAAACCCACACACCTACAGAAACTTAATTTTTGACCAGGACCCCCAAACCGTACAATGAAAAAAAATCATCTTCCACAAATAATGCTGGTCTAACTGGATGTCTACATGTAGAAAAATGCAAATAGATCCATATTTATCACCCTGCAGAAAACTAAAGTCCAAGTGGATTACAGATCTCAACATAAAGCCAGACACATTAAATCTGCTAGAAGAAAAAGCAGGGAAGAACCTTGACCTCATTGGCACAGGAGACAACTTCATGAACAGGACAGCAACAGCACAGGTTCTAAGATCAGCAATCAATAAATGGGACCTCATGAAATTGGAAAGCTTCTGTAAAGCAAAGAACCCTGTCATCAGAACAAAATTACAGCCTACAGACTGGGAAAAGGTCTACACATCTTACATCCGACAGAAGGCTAATATCCAGAATATATAAAGAACATAAGAAGTTAAACACCAGCAAAACAAATAACCCAGTTTAAAAAAAAATGGAGTACAGAACTAAAAAGGGAGTTCTCAATATCAGAATATTGAATGGCAGAGAAACACTTAAAGAAATGCTCAACATCCTTAGTCATTCGGGAATTGCAAATTAAAATGTCCCTGAGATTCTTCCTCACACTCATCAGAATGGCTAAGAGCAAAAACTTAAGGGATGGCACATGCTGGAGAGATTGTGGAGAAAGGGGAACCCCCCCCTCCATTGCTGGTGGGAATATAATCTTGTACAACCACTTTGGAAATCAATCTGGCACTTTCTCAGCTAAACCACTCTTAAGCATATATACAAAATATGCTAAACCATACAACAAGGACATTTGCTCAACTATCTTCATAGCAGCGTTATTCATAATATCCAGAATCTGGGAACAACCTAGATGTCCTTCAACCGACAAATGGATGCAGAAATTGTGGTGCATTTACACAATGGAATACTGCTCAGCAATGAAATTTGCGGACAAATGGATGGAACTAGAAAAGATCATGCTGAGTGAGACAATCCAGAAGCTGAAAGGTAAACATCATATATACTCACTTATAAGTGGATGTTAGGCATATAATATAGGATAAACATAATAAAATCTATAGTTCTAAGGAAGTTAATCAACAAAGAGGATTCTAGGGAAGAGGCTAAATTCTCACTCAGAAGGGAAAACAGGACAGACACTGGAAGTAAGAGAAGACAAGGAACAGGACAGGAGCCTTCCATAGGGAACCTCTGAAGGACTCTACCCATCAGTGTATGGAAGGAGATACTGAGACTCATAGCCAAACCTTGGGCAGACTGCAGGAAACTTTATGGAAGAAGGTGGAGATAGAAAGATCTGGAGGGGACAGGAACTCCACAAGGAGAGCTAAAAATCTGGGCCCAGGTGGGCCTATAGAGAACGATACTCCAATCAAGGACCATGCATAGAGAGGACCTAGACATCCTGCTCAGAGGAAGCCCATGGCAGCTCCGTCTCCAAGTGGGTTCCCTAGTAAGGAGAGCAGGAGCTGTCTCAGATATGAACTCAGTGGCCAGCTCTTTGATCACGTCCCCCTTCGGGCTGTAGCCTTGCAAGGCCACAGAGGAAGATAATGCAGCCAACCCTGATGAGAATCGATAGGCTAGGGTCAGAGAGAAGGGCAGGAGGTCTCCCCAATCAGTGGACTAAAGAAGAGACATAGGAAGAGAAGAGGGAGGATGGGTAGGAATGGAAAGAGATGGAGGGGGCTACAGCCAGAATATAAAGTGAGTAAAATGTAATAAATAAAATGATAAACAAAAAAAAATAGCAGAAAGACCAGGTGATATTTTTCTATAAGGAACCTAGCTAGCATCTTAGCCCTGCCAAGCTGCTTGAATTGAGCTGGGTTCCTTTGAGAGAGAGAGAGACTTCACACTGCTAAAAATTCTAATAGATACTGGATTCAGCATCCCTGAAAATAAGAGAAATGGAAAACAGTGTGCACAGTAGTATAAAAGGAGTATAGGAGGCTGAAGTTGGGAGATCTTTAGCATCTATCCTCTTCCCATCTCCATTTCATGAAAGAGCAAAGGCTTGGGATGACCAGAAGAGCACAACAAAAGATGTTTTGGTACCGTACCTTTGTAAAAGCAACAGGCCCAAGCAGCACAGATGGTGGAGATAGCAGCAGACGTGGTAAAATAGTCTAAAGGTGAGAGATTATAATACCTACCTTCTAACCCCTAGCATTTACCATAGCTGGAAGAAACTATATAGGAAGTTTGTGGAAGAAATTCCTGCAGTATGGTAAAGCTGTCTTCACCTCAAAAAAGAAAAAAAAGAGACTAAAAAGGAAGGAATGAAAAGAAAAAAGAAATAACAACAAAAATTTAAATGCATGTGGGCACGGCCTTCAGACTTTTTACAGTCTCATGCATAGAAAGCCTTGCACAGTATAGACTAACCACTAAAGCACCAGAAGTAAGGTTGTGCTTTGCAACATGAGGGAATCAGACAAGAAAATCTCAGAAAACTGATATTCTGCAAGAGAAATCGTTCTCTCAGAAGGACAAACGTACTTAATATGCTTGATTTTCTAAAAAGTCTCCCACCAGCAACATCTTATAAGAAGACAATACAAGAGGGAGGGGAAATAACTATCTTCCTAACAAGAAAGAAACACAGAATGAAAGCATAACCCTCCTCACTTATATTTTACCATTTTAATCCTGTATTTTACTTTATTTTTTAGTATTTATATCTTTGTACACTAGTCATTATATTGTAACTTAAATATTTCTGGAAATGACTTTTATATCTGCCATTTTTTTCTTTAAACATAATGTTCCATATTTTGCCTGCTGCTATTCATACTTATAAATCATTTATATTCCTTATTGTTCTTATTTTATTTTTCTTCCTTTCCCATTCACTCTCCCACTTTGTAATTTAAATGTTGATTCCATTCATTTTTTTTTAAAAAATGGAAAAAATACACTACCCTATATTTTTTCTAAACCGTACTCAATGACACCTCTTCTGAACCTTCCAGGGGACACAAATAGAGGACAAAATTGTCTTCTGTAGTTAACAATGGGCTACTTCTAATAATTATACTCACTTAAGGAAAGGAGAGGGAAGTAAATACTGGAGAAGGAGGAAGTAGGTAAAACTAAAACTTAGATTAATTTTTCAATTTAGATAAATTAGATAAATTTTTCAATTTATCGCAGTTAAAGCACATGAAATAAAAATTTAAACAAACCCATCACAAGTAATGAGTGAAATTACTTGGAGTAAGATGATCAGTCTTCACTTAGAAAGACAAGTGGGATGGACATTAGAAGTAGGAGAAAACAAGTAACAGGACAGGAGCCTACCACAGAGGGCCTCTGAAAGACTCTACCTAGTAGTGTATCAAAGCAGATGCTAAGACTCATAACCAAACTTTGGGCAGAGTGCAGGGAATCATATGAAAGAAGGGGGAGAAAGAAAGACCTGGAGAGGACAGGAGCTCTACAAAGATCAAATATATCTGGGCACAGGGGTCTTTTCGGAGACTGTTTCTCCAACCAAGGACCATACATGGATATAACCTAGAACTTCTGCTTGGATGTAGCCCATGGTAGCTCAGTATCCAAGTGGCATCCCTAGTAAGGGAAACAGGGACTGTCTCTGACATGAACTCAGTGGTGGGCTCTTTGACATCTCTTTCCCCAACCCCCCCCCCCCCC
>CM053742.1:79807782-79821582 GCA_028658305.1 Pachyuromys duprasi
AGTATATATAAAGAACTCAAGAAGTTAAAAAGCAAGAAACCAAATAATCCAATTAAAAAAATGGGTATGGAGCTAAAAAGAGAACTGTCTGTAGAGGATTATAGAATGGCAGAAAAACACTTAAAGAAATGCTCAACGTCCTTAACCATCAGGGAGATGCAAGTCAAAACGACTCTGAGATTTCACCTTACACCCTCCAGAATAGCTAAGATCAAAAACTCTAGTGACAATGCATGTTGGAGAGGCTGTGGAAAAAGAGGAACCCTCCTCCATTGCTGGTGGAAATGCAAACTTGTACAACCACTCTGGAAATCAATTTGGCGCTTTCTTAGACAATTAGGAATAGTGATTCCTCAAGACCCAGCTATACCACTCTTAGGCATATATCCAAAAGATGCTCAAGTACACAACAAGGACATTTGCTCAACTATGTTCGTGGCTGCTTTATTTGTAATAGCCAGAACCTGGAAACAACCCAGATATCCCTCAATGGAGGAATGGATACAGAAATTGTGGTACTTTTATTTTATTACTATTTTTTTATAATTTATTTACTTTGTATCCTGAATGTAGCCTCATCCTTTGTGTCCTCCCAGTCCCACCCTCTCTCCCTCTTTCCTCCCTAACCCTCTGCTTTAGTCCACTGATAGGGGAAGTCCTCCTCCCCTACTATCTGACCCTAGCGTATGAGGTCCCATCATGACTTCCTGGATCCTCTTCCTCTGTAGGCTGGTTTGGTTGCCTGCCCACCAGGGGAAAGTGATCGAAGGGCAGGCATCCGAGTTTATGTCAGAGACTGCCATTGCTCCCCTTATTAGAGAACTCACTTGGTGGTTGAGTTGCCTATGGGCTATATGTATGCATGATCCTTGGCTGATGCATCAGTCTCTGCAGGCCCCTCTGGGCACAGTTTTTTTTTTTTTTTGGTTTTTTTTTTTTTTTTTTTTTTTTTTTTTTTTTTTGGCGTTCTTGGTCTCCTTTTGGAATCGCTGTCCCCTGTGAGTCCTTCTATCCCCTCCTCCCTTCCATAAGAATCACTGCACTCTGCCCAGTTTGGCTGTGGGTCTTTGACCTGCTTTGGTCCCCTATTGGGTGGCGTCTTTCAAGGATATCTGTGGTAGGCTCTTGTCCTGTTCCGTCTTCTCCTGGTTTGCCCTTCTGAATGAGATTTAAGTATCCTCCCTAAGGTCCTCCTTTTTGCTTAGCTTCTTTAGGTGTACATATTTTAGAATGTTTATCCTATATTATATGGCTAATACCCACTTTTAAGTGAGTATATATCATGTGTGTCTTTCTGCTTCCAGGTTACCTCACTCAGGATGATCTTTTCTAGTTCCCACCATTTTCCTGCAAACTTTATGATTTCCTCGTTTTTAATTGCTGAGTAGTATTCCATTGTGTAAAAGTACCACAATTTCTGTATCCATTCTTCAGTTGAGGGACCTTTCAACAGTGCTAATCATTTTAACAATTACTGCTCTTTCTTCACTCTCATCTTCAAGTATAAATTCAGTCACATTTCTTTTTTACCAAACTGAACATTTTTCATATTCTTTTGTTCTAAGAACACTGAACAATAACCATGCCACAGCCTACATGCTAGCTGATCTTGAAATTTATTATGCCAAACATATTAGTCCATTGCTCCTATATTTGGTCTTTCCTTGAGTTCTCAAGACACAGAAAGAATGAAGACAATTTTTTTGCCAAGCATGAATAATCTCTAGTCTGGTTCCAATGAAGCCCCTGTTCTTTAAAATGAGTCAGGCCTCTACTGCCCAGTTTCTCTCACCATCTGCTCTTCCAAACTCCTCCCAGAATGTCCAATTATACTATAATTACAGGATTTTATTACTTTGTTAGTCTGCAGCTCCAAACTTACATACTTATATTTTTTACTGAAAACCAGTTCATGAAAATCCTGAAAATTTTACTGAAAATCATAGGGATGGGCTTATCACAACGATTGTTCCCCTCTTTGCTGTCACTTTCTATATTACTTACTTTTTCCAACACTATGATAAAATATATCACAAGGGAAATTTGAGAAAAGAGACATTATTTAAAGTTTCGGTTTAATAAGAGACATAGTCCATCATGGTGGGGAAGATGTGGTGTCAGAGCATTTAATTTACAGTCAAGAAACTGAGAGAGAAATTAATGCTGGTATTCAGTCTAGTACTGTAGTACATGGAATGGGTCCACTTTCAGGGTTTGTCTTCCCTTCTCACTCAGTGTCTCTAACAATTCCTTTACAGACTTGACTAGAGGTATATTTTTAGTAACTGTAATAATCATACGTGTATATTTAGTTCCTAAATATATAAATAAAACCTTCTCAGTGTGTATAATGTTACATATATGTATGTTTTCTTGGCTGAAATAATTGGTAATAAATAGCTGTTTTGTATGCTATTTCCAGAGAAAGACTATTATTCCTACTCTCAGACTCCTTAGTTGCCTGTAGTTCTTTGAGTATTTAAAGCTTTCTGGGATTTTCCTTGTCCCATGAAATTATATCTCCTAGGAATGTCAGAAGCTATATCCATAAAATTTCATCAACAAAAACTGTAAAAACATAAACTGAACAAATATAACAATAATAGACATGCCAATGTAGGGCTTTAGTTTTAAAGGGCTTACATAGCTCAACCCATCCAGCTTTGCTGCCAGAGACATACATCTCTCTTTCTTGGGCTGGTACCACTTACTATATGCAACTGTTCTTGGCAAATATTTCAAAGCTCTGGCATCACTAGTATCTTGGGTTCTATTTTGAAATCCAGACTTCATTTTGATTTTGCAATGGCCTCTGAGAGCTTTTTCACACTGACTCCAGCTCTACCACATGTTCTCTGGCCACAGTAGCTCTCTGAAACCATAGGAGAATAATTGACTCTTGTATCTTTTATGCTTCCAAAGTCATCTATCTATCTATCTATCTATCTATCTATCTATCTATCTATCTATCTATCTATCTATCTATCTATCTATCCCAGAAGTAGAAAGACGCACACAGTGTATACACACTTATACATGGATACTAGACATATATTGTAGGACAAACATATTAAAATCTGTACACCTAAAGAAACTAAGCAAGAAGGAGGACCCTGGGTAAGATGATCAAACTTCACTCCGAAAGAAAAACAGGATGGACATTGGAAGAAGGAGAAAACAGGAAACAGGACAGGAGCCTGCCACAGAGGCCCTTTGAAAGACTCTACCCAGCAGTGTATCAAAACAGAGGCTGATACTCATAATCAAACTTTGGGCAGAGTGCAGGGAATTTTATGAAAGAAGGGGGAGATGGTACGCAGTCTTAAAATTTCCTCCTCCAAAAATAAAAATAGTTCATTACACTTTAATTCATCCTCACATTAATTCTTAAGACATGGGCAGAAAACAACCAGATCACTTGACAAAATGTCACATTAAATGGGCTATTGCCTGGTTTCCAATAGAAACTGTCTTCCCCACTGGAACCTTATGATCCAAGCCTATATTGTCCGTATTATTCTCAGCACTCCTATCTTCCAGTCTCTTAGAAGAACAGAACTTTAAGCTCTTCTCATAGTGTTTAACTTCTTATTTGGCCCAAAGTTTCAAAGTTTCCGCATGCCTCCAAAAAACAGTGTACTCAGCTTCATCCCAGAAACCACCCCATGCCTCCTGTATTAGCTATCTTCCTATTGCTGTGATAAAATTCCATGACCAGAAGCAACTTATGACAGAAATATTATGTTGGCTTATGGCTCTGTAGGATTAAAGTCCATAAAGACAGGAATGGCATAAAGTAATTGATAGATTAAACAAGTGAGCTAATCACGTTTTTGTTGTCACAAACAGTAAACAGAGAATAAGTAGGGAATGAGGAGATGATATATACTTTCAAAGACCTTCATCATTGAAGTACTACCTCTACTAAAGCTCCATGTCTCAAAAGTTCCATAACCTCCCCCAAATAGTCTGCTGCAAACTGGAGAGCAAGTGTTCCAATAAATGAGACAATAGTAGACGTTTCTCATTCAAGCCACCATAGATATGACATGATGGTGAACACCTATAACCACAACACCTATAAAGCAGAGGCAGGAAAACCACTAGCTGTGCAGTTGCCTGAGAAATACAGCAAGAAAAAGAAAGATGGAAATAGAGATGACATCATATTGTTAGATTTAGTGGATGATGACTTAATCTTATCCACCTTATTAAATATAGATTTAAAATTAACTTATTCTTTGACAATTTCATACATGTATACCATACATTCTCACTAGTACATCTGCACCTTCCAACCACTTCCCTCCCACTATTACTACTTTCTGTTTTGTTTTTGATTTATAGTCCACTGAGTTTAACCAAAGCAACCCATATGGGCATAGAGTGGACTTATCCACTGTAAAATAGGTGACTCATCAATGGCTTCACCATGGATAAAAATGACTCTTTCTAACCAGGAGACACCACCTACTAACAAATCTGACTGGGAGCCACAATCACCCCCCCCCCACATCTATGATTTAATGTTGACAGGGTAGCCAGAGCTACTTTGAATTTATGAGCGCTATTGCATGCCATACCTAAAATATGGTGTTTTACAGTTCTCTCCTCCATCACCTGGATCTTTCATTTCTCTGTCCTTCTACAATATTCTCTAAGCCTTGGATGGGCTGATATGAATGTTTCTTTGAGGACTGAGCACTACTCAGTCACTTATTATTAGTCTTCTGAGGAGCTTTGAGTCTACATCAACTATAATTGATGGCAAAAAGAAGTTCCTCTGACAAACATTGAGTCTAGCACTCTTCTATGAGCATAAGCATAATTATTTAAAGAGTCAGTTTGACAGCGTATAGTTTGTGGTTTGAGAAAGTGAATCTATGTTCCTGTTCCTGGCATGGAGCTGTTGGTATGGTTGTTTTACTTTTCCCATCTGTCAGTACCACTCATCACAAGAAGAAGTTTGCTTTCAGCAGTACACTCTCACTGTCACACATCAAACACATATCAACTTTTTTCTCTTAATTTAGTTTGCCACGATCTTGATGAGTTTTTCTTCACACTAATCCATTGCATTGATGGAGTTGTGTTGATTCAATATGAAAAGCAAAGAGAAAATCCTGTTGTAAACTTGCTAATAAGATATTTGTCAGTCAGAGTGTGAAATATAAATATCAGAATACTCAGGACCTGTCTGCCCATGAAATTTATAGAAGGTCCAATGACTTAGGACATGATCAGATAATCTTTCTCAGGTGAAGGATATATTGTATTGATTCCCTCCTACAACCAAGAAAGAGGCATAATGTTTAATGACCCTCTTTGTATTTGAGAAATACTACATTGTTGATTTGATTGTATTATTCTATCTAATTTGCCATGTTACTCAAATATCTGCTAAATTTGAGTGGTTATCAGAAAAAATAGAAGACTATACTAGCATAGGGCTGCTCTGGAAGCTGTTGCCAAATGGGCCATGATCATCCAGTAAGTCCAATGGTATTTGACATGGAATATTTAGAAAAAAAATATTTTAAATATATGGAACATGCATAAGAATGAGAAATTACATGTGTGTATACATATATATGTGAATACTATGTATAGTATATATATACTAGAAAAAGAGAAGTAAGAAATTTCCTTACTGAGAACCAGATGCTATATGTTTTAGAAAAAATTCATGGTTGCCATTTGTTATAGGATAAATTGTGCATCCTCCTTCTAAAATCCCAATTATGAAAATACTAACCTTTAATACATCAAAATGTTGGTTTATATTTGATTTCAGATGAAATTAGATATGATAACATAGGATTATCACATAGTTGGTTGGACAATAAATTGAATATGATTGGTGTCCTCATAAAAAAGAAATACAGAGAAAATTAAGAAACTTATTAGTACAATTGAAGATTTAAAACTTCTTTGTGTGACCCAGTAAAGGAGTAAGGATAAGAAAAAATAGATTCAATTCCAAAGAGAGATATAAAACAAGAGTTTGAAAATTCAAAAAGATAAGATGACCAAAAAGTAAGAAGAAAAAGAAAGAAGAAATGAAAACAGTAAGCCTAGCCAACCACACCTCTAGCCCTGTGGGTCCCCAGAATAAAGAGAAGGAGAGGCAGAAGCCTCATTCAGAAGATAGGCTAGGGGGATATGTGATGGTTAGTGATAATTGTCAGCTTAAGTAAATCTAGAATTACCTGGGAGATTGCCCTCTAGGCATATCTATGCAAGATTTTCTTGTTTATATTAATTGATGTGAGAAGTACTCCCCGCTATGGGAAGGCACCATTCCCTAAGCAGAAAACCCTGAGCTATACAATAGTGGAGACGGAGAACTAATGCATACATGAATTCATTCCTCAGTTCCTACTGTCGACATAATGCAACCAAATGCTTCAAAACTCCAGGCACTGTGACTTCTCGACCATGAAGGAGTATAACTTGAACTTCGGGCTAAAACAAACCCTTTCTCTTTTAAGTTGCTTTTCTCAGAGTATTTTATTGTAGCAACAGGAAAAAAATTAAGATGGAATGTTAGGGGAAACACTTGCATTCATACCCAAAAGAAAATCCACAACTATGAAGATCCTCAAATTCAATCACAAGTTCTGATAAGACAGTGATTCTGCCAGCAGATGAGTCAGCATTGAAGTAAAATCCCACTATATAATTCTATGTGGGCTGTGGCTGGGCACTATAATGATAAGGAATTTGTTTAAAACTGTACTACTCTGGGGCTCAGAAGACAATAACAAGTCAGGAATCCCAAGTTTAGCTGGCCACTGCCCCCAGGACATACCTGAGAGAAAATTTTGAAGAGCAAAATATATGAATAGACAAACCAAAAAAAAAAAATAAAAAGAAAAGAAAAGAAAAAAAAAACAAGCAATGAAGAGCATAGAAAGTACACGTACATTTTCCTCTGTGTCTGGAAACAGACTCCATAATTCTGAATTAATATTACTTCTGGAGGCTCCTATATTTTATTTACTACTAGAGAGTCTAAAGACTATGCAGCTACAACAGACTACTTGAATTCATAGCTTCATTCTCAGAGCAGATTGATGAATACTTACCATGTTTTGAAAATACAAAAACAGGTAATTAGCATGTACAGATCTTAATGCTGTGACTGCTTCTTACAACCCAACCCCCAACCTGCTTAGAATATTAGCCAGTTCAAAGGATATTATTTGAGGAGCCTCTGAAGAATGGGAGAAACCACTCGGCCCATAGACTTCAAAATTAAGTATGTCTACCAGAGAATCCTGATTTTTTTTTTTTTTTTAGATTTTTAGGATGGCCTTGAACTCACTGTGTAGCCAAAGTTGACCTCGAACTTCTGTTCCTCCTGCCTTCACCTTCCAAGTGCTGAAATTACATGCATGTGCCACTAAGTCCCCATGCATTCAGTGTTAGGGATTTATGCACAGATGGGAAGCTACAAAAATAGTATCAGCTCTGTCATATATTGGAAATTTGTTCAAAATATCCTCAACCCAACATCAGAAATAGGAAAGAAAAGTTCAGAAGCTCAACTATGCCTCCCTTGCCATGCATATCACTGTCAGTGTCCAACTGTCAGTTACCCTGAAACAAATACTGCAACACACAACTTAATCTGCCTTCTATGCATCCCATGTTTTTCTTTTTGTCACACTTACACTACTGTTTTTACTAAATCATATTATTAAAACTTGAATGTCTTTATATTTTATTGCCCTTGATGTCTTTGTTTCTAAATTCTTTTTATTAGGCAAACATTTTTACTTTTCATTCCTTTTTTATCTTTCTTGGTCCACTTCAACTATTTATACTTCGATTTTAGTAGTATTTTAATGTAATGTAATGTAATTTATTGTTTAATTTTAAAGACCTTATGTTTTTATCTCATTCCCGTGTTTATATAATTTGGAATTTTAGTTTTTCATTACTAAATTTTGTTTGTTTGTTTGTTTGTAGAAGACCTCATAATTTTGAGACTGGTCACCAAATCCTAAGTTCAAGTGATCTTCCTACCTCTGTTTCTTCAGTAGCTGAGACCACAAGCACCAGTACAATGTTGGAGAAATTCACAGAAAAAATCTCAGTACAGGGGGAAGAATAGCAGTCATTTAACCTGTATTAGAAAAATCACAGCACATGAGAACAAAAGAACAAAACACTAAGAGAGACTAATTTTATTTTGTAATTTTTATAATATCTTGCTATTTTATCTTTCCTTCTATAACAATCTTTTCCACTACTTCTTTTTCTTTCTGTTGTTTAAACTTTTCTATAAATAGTTTAGATTTTTCTATACCTTTCACTTATTTCACTAATTATATCCATATTTACTGTAAATAATTTATGTCTTCCCAACACAGTCTGTTAGTTTTGTCATGTTGAAATTTTATTTTTAATTACCTTACTAAGTAGCTTATATTTTCATACATCTTTAGTTTGGGTTAACCCTCTCAATGCCCTCCTTGCCTCCATCTCCATGTCCCCAGGCCTCACTGAAACATGTACACCACCAGTATTTCCCTTTCCACCTACATATCACATATATACAATTATTCCCCCCCCCAACACACACTTAAAGTCTCTTTTACTCCTTTTCTAGTTTCCTGACCTCCACATATTCTGGCACATAAAAAAAACACATATAAGATTAAGATATAGATGCTAACGTGTGCATATGAGAGGAACCATGCAATTTTTATCTCTCTGACTCTCACTTAACATGTTATATTTTAGTTCCAGATTGATTTCTCTGTGTCCTGCTACCAAAGTATGTTTTATTTTTACCAATAAAGTCTTAACATTTACTTACTCTGGGCAACCAAGAGCAAGGGTAATAACATGGTATTTTAGAGGCCTCTGGTGCCTTCCTAATCAACAACTTGTAGGGCAGTAGCCCATGCCTAGCACTTAGATTTCTTAAATTTTATTTAATAATCTATGTTCACCCATACACAGTAATTCTATTCAAACTCTTTGTTAGAGGCAAATATACTTTGAAATTAGCTTACTAACTAACATGAATTATTACAAAACAATAAACAAGTTGCATAGCCAGTCACAGACAATCAACACTACTGTCTACTTGTTTCTGGATAGTTCTATCCTGTATGGGTATTGGGCATTTTTAGCATTTATTTGTTTTAGTACAATGAACATGGCAAGAAGGTTCCGTTTCCAGGGGGTATTGTATAGCACATTTTTAATGGATTTAAGTAAAATTTTATCTTGGAAAAGTGCTCTGTGCAAATGCAAACTGGAAGAATTTTGTTACAAAACTAAAGGATTGTGATTAGAAGAAGAAAGTAGAAAACTGACCTTTTGGTTTGGTGAAAATACCATGGGATGGTGTTTGGAAATTTTCAACAGCAAGTCTCTGATCCTTTAGATTCAGTTGCAGGTAATCACTTATTCATTTGTATTTATTTGTTGTTGTTGTTGTTGTTTTGAAACAGTACCTTTCCCATTGAGCCCTAGGTCAGCCTACTGAGTGGTATGAATACACATTAGATCACCTCGCCTAAATTATATTCTTAACCTTAACAAAGTTATAGGTATCTGACGCCAAACCTCTTAATTTCTAAAGCAAATTAATCCAGTTCTACAATTTCTTCTAACTAACTTGATCTTCAAAAAATATGCCAGCCTTTGGACATTCGTGATTTTCTTCAATTCAATAGCAATGAAATATAACAAATGTTTTTAATTCCTGTTATAAATGGTAGGTAGAATACTATCTTTGAAGTTCTTTTCCTTTTTTATAAAGCCATCCTCAATGTTTTCATTAATCATCCCTTACTAGTAATATTAGGAATGTGGTGTTGACCAAATCATTGCATCATATTGATCCTCATGTTCTTATAATTTTCAAGACTCTATTTTCCAGAAGTTGTTACTATTTTCTTAAAGTACACCTCATAACTCCATAGGATTTTAAATAATTATCCACTTAAGCACAAATTATAACCAGATATTCATTTTTCATTTATATCAAATACCCATTTTAAAACAACAGATTATAGCACTCTAATAGCTATTCTTTTATGCAAATGGTTCTTTTTTCATTTTTTATTAGTTACAATTTGTTCACTTTGTATCACAGTTGTAGCCCCTCCCCCTCCCAATCCTACCCTCTCTCCTTCTTCTTCTCCTATATCCCTTCCCCATTCCAATGGTAGGGGCGGTCCTCCTCCCCTTCCATCTGATCATAGTTTATCAGTTCTCATCAGGACTGATTTCTTTGTCTTCCTCTGTAGACAGGTAAGGCTGCTCCCCCCTCAGGGGGAGGTGATCAAAGAGCCAGGTACTGAGTTCATGTCAGAGACGGTCCTGCAAATTTCAAGATTTATTTGTTTTTAATTGCTGAGTAGTATTCTAATTGTGTAAATGTACCACAATTTCTGTGTCCATTCCTTATCTGAGGGAAATCTGGGTTGTTTCCAGCTTTTGGCTATTACAAATAAAGCTGCTACAAACATGGTTAAACAAATGTCTTTGAATAAGTTATTTTAGTGTGTGCCTCTCTCCCTCCCTCCCTTACCCACCCCGTGTGTGTGTGTGTGTGTGTGTGTGTGTGTGTGTGTGTGTGTGTATGTGTGTGTGTAGCATGTATCTGCAGGTACCCTCAGAAAGCCAGAAGAGGTTACTAGATTCCCTGATACTGCAGTACAGGTGTGGGTATAAGCAACCTGGTGTGAGTGCTGAAAACTGAATTCAAGTCCTCTGGAAGAGCAGAAAGTACTCTTAATCATTGAGCACACCACCCTGCCATGGGTGTTGGGAACTGAACATGAGTCCTCTGGAGAACAGTATGTTCTCTTATCCAGTTATTCACGGAACCATTTCTCCAGCCCTAAGTTTCTAATTCTTTTTCAATTTATTTATTTTTATATTAATCACAGGTTATGTACTTTGTATCCCAGCTATAGCCCCCTCCTTCATTCCTTCCCACTCTCCCTATCCCTCCATCATCTCCTCCCTACCCCTTTTCAAGCCCACTGATAGGGGAGGACCTCCTCTCCTTCCATATGACCCTAGCTTATCAATAACCAGAAGCTGGAAACAACCCAGATGTCCCTCAGTTGAGAAATGGTTACAGAAATTGTGGTACATCTACACAATGAAGTATTTCTCAGCTATTAAAAAAAAGAAATCATGATATTTGCAGACAAATGGCGAGAACTGGAAAAGATCATCCTGAGTGAGGTATCCCAGAAGCAGAAAGACACACATGCTCTATACTCACTTATAAGTGGATATTAGATATATAATGTAGGATAAACATACTAAAATGTGTACACTTAAAGAAACTAATCAAGAAGGAGGATTCTGGCTAAGATTCTCAATCCCTGTTCAGAAAGGCAAAGAGAATGGACATCAGAAGAGGGAGAAAAAAATGGAACAGGACAGAAGCCTAACACAGAGGGCCTCTGAAAGGCTCTTGATACCTGAAGGGTATCAAGGCAGATGCTGAGACTTTGGGCAGAGTTCAGGGAATCTTATGAAAGAAGGGGGAGATAGTAAGACCTGGAGAGGACAGGAGCTCCACAAGGAGAGCAACAAAACCAAAAAAATCTGGGCACAGGGGTCTTTTCTGAGGCTGATACTCCAACCAAGGACCATTCATTGAGATAACCTAAAACCCCTGCACAGATGTAGCCTATGGCAGTTCAGTGTCCAAGTGGGTTCCATAGTAATGGGAACAGGGACTGTCTCTGAGGTGAACTCAGTGGCTAACTCTTTGATCACCTCCCCCTGAGGGGAGAGCAGCCTTACCAGGCCACAGAGGAAGACAATGCAGCCACTCCTGATGAGACGTGATAGACTAGGATCAGCGGGAAGGTGAGGAAGACCTCCCTTATCTGTGGACTGGGGGAGAGGCACAGGTGGGGAAGAGAGAGGGAGGGTGGGATTGGGAGGGGAGGAGGGTGGGAGCTACAGCGGGGATACAAAGTGAATAAACTGTAATTAATAAAAATTAAAATTAGAAAAAGAAATAGCAGAAAAAATCAGTATGCATGAAAGCAGGAGGAATATTTGAGGGAGGAATTAGACCAAATGTAGACAGTTAGAGGAAAAGACAGGATAAAGCAGGGGTGAATTTGAGCAAAGTACACACAGTATGTATCTGTGTATGGTAGGATATAATTATATATAAATATATGACATATATGAACATACAAGGTCAATCAAATTAAAGAAAGTGTCACAAAAATATCAAATTGTATGCTAGCTAAAAATAATTAAATAATGAATATAGATGTAGAAATTTGTTTCAGGTTCCATGCCTTTGCACTCACATTTAAATTCCATTTATTTGGGGTATTTAAGTCTCTGCCTCTTTTTCACCAACACTTTAACGCTAGGTAAGAGAGAGAAGGTTACTGAGGAGAGAGGAGTCAGATTGCTTTACTTCTCCTGGCTGTTTAGGGTCGATGTGTTCTTTTGGGGGCTATATCAACCTGAGGATACCAGCAAAAGCAGCAAGCGGTATCCTCAGTCTATCTCTTCCAAGATTCTGTGCCACAAAGCGTCTCTCCCATATCTTTCCAATCCACTACACCGTCTTTCTGTAGTATCTTCAGACTGCCCACACTTTCTCTTTCTGGGCTCTCATATTTATATCCCTCAGAATCCTACACCACGCCTCTCTCTCTGTGCTGCATGAAGCAGGCTATTACCAGGTGGCAAAGACCATGCCCTACAGGAGGCAACTGTTAGATGTGAACAAACAAAAGCCCAAACTAAAATCCCACACTTGAGGTTAAAATAAAAACATATTAACATCACATAACTAAGTTTTAAAGAAACCAAAACTTCCATTACACCTACTAAAACAAAAAATATGTGGCATATACCAACACAAGATGTAGGATTAATAATAAATAGTTTTCTTTCAAAACTTTTAATGGTTTCAAAGGTTGGTTCAAGTTTATTTCTCCAGATCCACCTGCCTCTGCCTCCTTCAGCAAATCCTACCGGCTTGCGCCACCAGAACCAGCTCAAGTTTATTTCTACTGTTTTATTTTTCTGTTACTTTAAGTGAGAAAATTTTCAATGACTATAGATTTAAGTAGAGTTTCTGGTCTATGTAGCTTTTCCTGTGACTTTAATCATGTTATGCATCTTTATGGACATGGTGGAAATTTTCACAGGATGTCAATGTAAGTAGAGTCAAACATCTGTTAAGCAAGAATAAGTAAATTAATATATAGTATACTATCTAAGAGCAATAAAATAGACTTTTATAAGTACACAGTAATATTTCTGCAAAATAAACATGAAGTCCCATAAATTATTGTTTTAAAGTGATTTGAGGGCTTTGAATAAGTGCTAGGCAAAAAAATATAGTACCTTTGTACACTAGATATTATTCTGATGAGAAAAATATAAATCAATAAGCTCAGGAATTGCGAAGAAAATGAACTTAAAAGTTTGAACAACCCAGATTAATGGGAAAACAAAATTAAAACTAGTATCTTTGTATTCAGTAATTGACTAAGAAAAAGTATTTTGAGACAGGGTTATACCGTATAGGCCAGGCTTGCTTTGAATTTGTGGAAATATTCGTGTATCAGACTCCAAGGAAATTATAAGTATAAGCCACCATGCTTAGCTAAAAGAAAAATTTAAAGCCATAAGTAGTAGTGTAGTCACTAGAGAAGTCATTACATACTTCTTTAATACCATTTCAGAAATGTCATTTCTGCCTGAACATTTCCAGATATGAATCCCAAATTTAAGAAACAGCCATACCACTGTTAGAACTAGGTGTAGCTTTTCTTC
>CM053742.1:79821682-79848256 GCA_028658305.1 Pachyuromys duprasi
AGGACTTTGCAGCCAGCCCTGAGGAGACAGGATAAGCTGGGGTTGGATGGAAGGGAAGGAGGTCCTCCCCTGTTGGTGGACTTGGAGGGGGTGGGGAAGAAGGAGATGAGGGAGGGAGTGGGAGGGTAGGAGGGAATGGGGGAGGGGGCTACGCCTGGGATTCAAAGTACCTAACCTGTGATTGAGATAAAATAAATAAATTAAAAATAAAAATAAAAATAAAAAAATAAAAAATAAAAAAAGAATATTTCAAGAAAAAGCAGCCATGAACTTGAAAATGAGCAAGGCAGACTACATGGGAGGGTTGGAAGGAAAAATGTGATGGAGAAAATGATGTGATTATAATCTCAAAAATTAAAATATTAAAATAAGTAAGCAAAGAGGTGAGTATGGTTGTACATGCCTTTAATTCCAGAACTGAGCAGGCAGAGCCTTCTAGATTTTATGAGTTCAAGGTCATCTTGGTCTACATAGCAAGTTCAAGGCTAGCCAAGCTACATGGTGAGAATCTTCTCAAAAATGAAATAAAAAATGTAAAACCATCTCTGAAACAGATGTACTAACTTACGTTTATAATTCCATCACTCAGAGGGCTAAGCTAGGAGGATTTCTATGATTTCAAGGCCAGCCTGGGCAACAGTAGGAAACACTGTCTCAAAGAAAAACCTTATGCACTGTGGAATCTGCTGCTTCCTATATATATGTTGAGAATTCACTGAATTCTGTTTATATTTCTAAGAATTTTCATCATTTTTTTTCTTAATCAGTCCTTACAATTATTCTGAGGTATCAGTAAATAGCTTTACTTCACACCTAAGAAAAACTTAAATTCCAAAGGGAAAAAATGCCAGAACAGGTGAAAGGTGTACAAGAGAAGTTAGAAATAAAATTGTATCTAGTCCTCTTCTGTAAAATTAAACATTTTAATGTTTATCAAACAAGCTAAGTTGATCTTTTTTCTTTTTTCTAATTTACAGGGTCTCCCTGTGTTGCCTATGGGGAGGGATATTTCTCCCAAGGCTCAAGGGAACCTCTTGTCTTGGTCTCCTGAATTAATGGACTTGAGGTATGCATCACTACTCACAGCTTTTTTGTTCCTTCTGTTTATCATTTAAAATAAGTAAAAGAGGTGGCAGATATATTCAGGAATGTCTGTGCACACGTACACAGACACACACACACTTTCTCACATCTAGAACATGTCTTTGTAGTGTTTCCTTTGCATAGTTGTCTAAAAGTGATTTTAGACTTTATTTGGTTTCCCTAGATGAGATTCCTGATAGTTTGTAAAAGGTAATGATGAACATAAGCTACTTGGTAAAAGATTGTAACCTTAACAAGACGGATCTAGTGGGGTATCTAAAAATACTTTCCTAGCAAAAAGGAAGAAGAGTCCTGTCAACAACCCCCCCAAACACACATGCTCACTCCTAAGCGCAATGTCTCTCAAATTAAGAGACATTAATAAGTTTAGCTTTAATTTCAGTGATTATAGTTTTATTATTCCTACTGAAATTTTGCCTATAATTACGAGAATTAATGATTTTCTGTATCATTTTAAAAAGGAAAGTCAAATGTGAGAGAATCTGTAATTTTTGAGAGAAAAACGGTGTATTCTATTTTCCCCAGAAGTTTACTGTATATGATTATGCTATATGTGTTTTTTTAATAGAGACCGCTAACATCTGAACATACAAAACCAAACAGACAAACTCTTGCACCATTGCTACCCCAGCATTTGACTCTAGAGGAATGCCACTGTACATGGATTTGAAGCAGGTTAAAAAGAAAAATAGCTGATTAGATCTCAGAGTACCCAGTGAACGGGATGACAGCCACAGCTGCAGCGGAGACACCAAAAATGGAGAAGAGTGCTTCCAAGGAAGAGAAGCACCAGCCAAAGCAGGACAGCACCAACCAAGGCAATGCTGATTCTGAAGAATGGATGAGCTCTGAGAATGACCCTGAGCAGATGAGCTTTAAGAGTGGCCACAGCAGCTACCAATCTGCTGATACTCAGTTGAAGAAGAAAGAGATGCCCTCCAAGCCACATCGCCAGCTCTGTAGGTCACCCTGCTTGGACCGGCCAAGCTTCTCCCAGAGCAGCATTTTACAGGATGGGAAGCAAGACTTGGAGAAGGAATACCAAGCCAAGATGGACTTTGCTCTAAAGCTGGGCTATGCAGAAGAACAAATTCAATCAGTGCTTAATAAACTAGGCCCAGAGTCCCTTATTAATGATGTATTGGCAGAGCTTGTCAGACTTGGAAACAAAGGTGATTCAGAAGGGCAAGTCAACTTGAGTCTGTTATTGCCTCGAGGAGCTAGCTCCAGAGAGATTGCAAGCCCTGAATTATCTCTTGAAGATGAAATAGACAATAGTGATAATTTAAGGCCTGTTGTTATTGATGGAAGTAATGTGGCAATGAGGTAAGCCTCACATGTTTTTTTTTCCTTTAAAAAAAAAAGAAATTGTCTTCCATTGAAAATCACCATAGGAAGTTCTTAATTGTTGTTTGTGTTTTGCATTCCTATAGACGAAAAGTCTAGAATTATTCTTCTTTTGCTTTCTCATTCTACTTTGTAATTGCTACCTAATTTGTCATCAAGTATATTTGATTAAACATTAGATATTAGTGGTGCTTCAACACAGACAAAATATTTAGTGCCTATATACTGTCCATACTAGATTAATCGTCCTCAAAACTGTGGTTTACACATTGCCAGTTGAAGGTTCACTTAGGAACTTTCTGTAACTCCCAATAACTAATACACAGCACTGGGATTTTTCTGCCTTCAAGGCAAATGTGTGGTTTGAACTTTTCTCCTCCCAGATGTTTGTGCCATTTATCTTAATCTTTTTAACAGTTTTATAAATTTTGCTGATTTCTATACATACTACCTGTTTTCAAGTCATTTCCCAACCTAGAAATGACACTTTCTTTATCTTCATACCCTGAAAGATGAACCACCTCCTTAAAGAACTCTGTTTTTTGTCAACTCAGTGATTGTCTGTGGTAGGATGAATATTTGCTCCTCAAAGATCCAATCTCTGGTGTCGGTAAGTCATTAAATAGTAAAATACACTTTGTATATGTGTTTAACTTAAGGAGTTTAAGCTGAGGAATGTTACCTTCTATGATTAAGGTTGGCCAAGAGTTGTTGCTAAATTAAGGCAACAAGATTGGATACAGTAGTAAGACATGGTAAACCAGTTGTGGTAGCACATGCCTGTAATTCCATCACACAGGGAGGCAGAGACAGGCGAATCTCTGTGAGTTTGAGGCCAGCCTGGTCTACAAAGCAAGTCCAAGATAGCCAAGTTTACGCAGAAAAAACCCTGTCTCAAGAAACAACAACAGAAAAGACATACTACAGAAACAAGAAATGAAAGTATAAGAAAAGGGGCCACAAGCACAGGAATAAGTGTCGAATCCAAAAGCTGAAAATTGTTAGGAAACACCTGAAGCCTGAAGAAACAAAGCAGCAGCCTTAACAAAACTTTAATTTTATGTTTCTGATCACTTAAACTATAAAATGATAGTTAGTATACATGCACTGATTTGTTATAATAACAATGGGATGCTAATACACTGACTACTAGTGAAACTGAACTAGTGTCTTCACTATGAGAATCCCTGTGCTGGTCCCTCCGAAGACTAAAAGTAGAGCTAGCATGTGATCCAAGTGTACTAGTCCTGGATACATTACCAAAGGATCCAAGAATGCCACAGACATACTTACATATCCATGTTTATTGGTACAGTATTCAGAAGAGGCAAGACATACAAATAGCCTGAATGGCAATAGACCAATTAATGAATAAGGAAATTGTGGTATATAAAGAAAAGTGTTTTGTTTGAAGGAAAACTGAGTGAGTCAGAGATTATCATTTTAAGTAAAATAACTCAGGTTTAGAAAAAAACTGACTTTTTCTATTGTCTAATATAAACATAAAAGCATAAATATTATATATGACTCAAAAGTAGAAAAAGAGTATGAGGAAAGAGGAACAGGTCTACAATGAGAAAAATGGTAACAATTGTACTGAAATGAAAGGAAAACAAAGTGTCACATATATTTTCTTATATGCAGAATTAAGTTTAAATATATACATATATGTATACATGGTGGGTGTGTGGGTGTCACACCACAACAAATGGGGAGGCTGTTGGGAGGAAGGGAACCATTGAAAGGTAGAAAGAGACAGGAAAATTTATTAGTTATTTTTCTCATTTATTTGACAAAATACCTGAGAAAAGGAACTTAAGAAAAGAAGGTTTTATTCTGGTGCACAGTGATGGTATAGCCCATCATTCTTGGGAAGGTATGGAGGCAGACTCATGAAGCAACTGATCACACTACATTCACAGGAAGCAGAAAAAGATAAATGCTACTGTTCAGCTATATTTCTCATTTTGTTCAGCCTGGGATTGCAGTTCATTTAGGGTGGATCTTTTTTCATCAGTTAAGCCTTTCCGGAAACAGCCTCACAGACACGATCAGACGTGTATTCTCATGGAAATTACAACTCCGATTAAGTTGACAGTCAAGATTAACCTTGACAGGTCATTACTTATCAACTTTATGCTCAAACACATAAATTTAGACCATAATATTCTGGTTCAGCTTCAAATGCATTTCGTCCTTTCCAACAGTATTCTAAGTTGTAAATTATTTTCTAAAACTCAAGTATTCTCTTAACCATGAATATCTATAAAATCAGAAAACAAGTTACATACTTTCAACATACAAGGCCACAGAATAAACATTCCTATTCCAAAAGGGAGGGCTAAGATAATAGCAAGAAAAAAAAAATCAGATTAAAGTAAAAGCAAAACCTAGCAGAGGAAACAGCAAATCCTGTACCTTTATGTGTCACACCTGGGACTTATATGGCATCATCTGAGCTTGGGATTCTCTACTCCTCCAGGTCTGCTACCTGTAACACATGTAACTTCTCTTTAATGATGACTCCATTGACACCTTCATATTTTTTCAGAAGTCTTATTGTATTGGTACTGTCAACATCCTGCAAATTCACTTTCCCAGTTTCATGCAATGGACTTTTAGAGCCTCCTTTCAAGTAGTTTGCCTGGTCTCAACACCTCCCAGGAACCTTGGTACAAGACTTGGTGTCCCCTATGTCTTTCATTTCATGTGCCTGTAAAAGCACCACCACGTACAGCCAAATTGTTGGCTATTTTACTGGGTTCTTTTTCCTACCTCCCTACACCACCTCTTCTCTCCCAGCACTAAATAGGAGAGAAAGAAGGTTAGAGGGGGAAGAGGGCATCATGATCATTACACTGTTTCCTGCTTATTAAGGGAGTCCGGTTCCTTGGGAAAAATTTGATCTTCGTACTTAGAATATCTTCAACCAGCAACAAGCAGACCAAAAAACAGCAACAGCAGCAGGAGCCGAAGAAATAGGGGAGTAGCAGTCATACCTCTTGGGGCTCTCACAATTATGTACTCTCCCAAGAGTCCCCAGAATTCCAAATATCAGCTGCCAAAATTATGCTACTGCCAGAACATAGTTAACTATGATTTGTCTGAAGCAGCCTCATATCCCACACCTGGGATTAAAACAAAAACATATTCACATGACATTTCTGTGTTTTTTAAGAGACCAAAAATTCTCACTACAATCATAGGTATGATGCTTCTAAGTTCAGCTGGGATATCAAGATGTGCTCTAGCTCCCTTCCATCATGGCAAATTAGCCCTTGTATGCCTTTGTTGCTGAACCTGGAAAAACACTTCCTAGAGAGTTATTTTTGAGCAACCCTTCAGTGGCATTTTCAGTGTAAGTTCTCTCCTTACAAATGTTTTAACATTATCACAACATGGAACTTTGCCCTAAAAGAACCTTTCTCATTCAAGGGAAATTTCTCTTTAATATCTCTAATCTTTTTAACAGTTACAGATGCTTTGTCTACACCTTCCCTCTCCACAATTTTAAACCTACTCTGATTTCCTCAATAAACTTTACATTTTCCATAACTTTCTGCTCTACATTTTCTTCTTTCTTAAAGATTTATTTGTGTATCTATTTGCATGTATGTATATGTGTGTATGCATGTGCATGTGAATGCATGAGCCCATGCAGGCAGGAAGATGGCATTCGATCACCTGGAGCTGAACTTATACAAAGTTGTAAGCAACACAACTCAAGTGCTGGGAACTGAACTCTAGTCTTCAGCAAGAGCAGCAAATTTTTTAACCTTTTAATCATCTTTATAGCCTCCTCTTCTTGTATCTTTATTTTACTATAGACATGAGTAAGTGCAGTGGATAGCAATTATGCTACATCTTAAACAATATACCCTTTTGAAATTTCCTTCACCAAAATATTTAGTCATTATATTTGAATTCAGTCTATTACTCAGTGAAATGTAACAGAAGGAGCTCAAGATTCTTGGGTTTGGGTTTTTTATTTTTTGCCATTTTCTTTTATTTAATGTATTTTTTTTCTTTTCCTTTCCCTTTTCCATGCCCACATTGCCTACCTTCTTTTATAAAATTACATTTCTCCTCCTAGTGAATCCTTAACTTCATGACTTATTCTTCATTACATTGATACTTTATTTTCTAGTGTTATTGGCATATAGATGGCTTGACTACGTTCAAATTGTATCTTTCCTCATGGTTTAATTTGGTAGTGTTTCTGGCACAGTATTTTGTTTTCTTCTCTTTTGTTGTTGTGGTTGAGAACTCAAAATTAAGGCTGGCTAGTAAAATATCTCCAAAATAAAGCTAACAGAGACACTCAGCTCAACAAATGCAAATATCACAACTTAGAAACACACAAAATTCAAAATGCAAGAAAACATGTCTCCTTTGAAAGAGCACAATGCCTAATGTTTAAATCCAAAGATATTAAAATGGCTGACTCCCAAACAAATAAATCGAAGTTCATTTTGAAAAATGACTAGTGACCCCCAAGGATAATTGATACAGATGAATAAAATAAGGGAGCCATTATAATAAGTCAATTACAAGAAGTTCTCAATTCAAGAGTTGCTTCAGAAATTCAGAAAACTGGATGAAATAATTGAAATATAAAAAGTATAAATATTTAATATGAAAAAACAAATTAAAATACAGCAGAGATAGACTAGCTAAAACAGAAGGCAATTGGGTATTGAAGACAAAGTAGGAACTATTACATTAAGACAGCATTAAAGAAAAAATAAGCAACCGTAACTACAGTTATCAAGAATTTCAGGATAATAGAGAGAAAACTTAAGAATGCATGGCATAGAAAAAGAAGCTAAAATACGCATAACGTGCTGAAAATACATGTTTAATGAAAGACAGAAGGAGTTGGAGAAAATTCTGAGCAGTTAAGGGTACTGACTGCTCTTCCAGATGACCTAAGTTTATTTCCTTGCACCCACATCAGTCAGCTCACAATCACCTATACATTCAGCTATAAAGGAACTGACATCCTCTCTGACCTGCACAGGAACGCTCACACACAGTGTACAAACACACACACACACTAAAAATTAAAAATAAATAATTAAAAAAATTTTAAAAATAGCGGATGGAGAGATGTCTCAGCTGTTAAAAATACTCACTGCTCTTGGAGAAGACATGGATTCAGTTCCCATACCTACATGTTGGCTCACAACCATCCATAACTCCATTTCCAGAGGATCTGATGCCATCTTATGACTTCTTCAAGCATCAGGCATGATTGCAGCAGGGTGGGGGAGCAGCCTTGCCAAGCCACGAAGGAGGACAATGGAGCCAGTCATGATGAGATCTGATAATCTAGGGTCAGATGGAAGGGGAGGAGGACCTTCCCTGTCAATGGACTTTGAGAGGGGCATGGGAGGAGATGAGGGAAGGAGGGTAGGATTGGGAGGGAATAAGGGAGGGGATTACAGCTGAGATATAAAGTGAATAAACTGTAATTAATATAAAAAATAAAAATTTAATTAAAAAGGAGAAGCTCAGCCCTTTAATAAAAACACTTGGGAGGCACAGGTGGATCTCTATGAGTTCATGGCTTGCCTAGTCTAAAAAGCCAGGTCAAGGACAGCCAAGGTTGTCCTGTCTTGAAAAAATAAGTGGGGGTGGGGTGAGGGAGATCTTATGTTAGTAACTTAGCAACACATTTGGAAACTCCAGAACAACAAGAAGAAATAATACCTCAAAAGTGTAAAGGGCAAGAAATAATCAAAATCCAGTCTGAAATCAATAAAATACAAACAAAAAATATAAAGAACCAATAGGATGGACAGTTGGTTCTTTGAGAAAATGAACAAGATTGACAAACTCTTAGCCAAATAAACTAAAAGATAAACAGAAGAGATCCAATAAATAAAATTAGAGATGAAAGGGGGCTATTACAATAGACACTGAGGAAATCAAGAGAACCATAAGGACATACTTTAAAGTCTATACTTCAACAAATGAAAAATTCAAAGAAATGGGTAAATGTATTTGTATATATGACCAACCAAAGTTAAATCAAGATCAATAAGAAATTTAATCACACCCTCCACACTCCACCAAAATACAAACAATAATTAAATGTTTCACAACCAAAAAAGAAAGAAAAAAGGAAGGAAGGAAGGAAGGAAGGAAGGAAGAAAAAAAGAAAAAACAAGAGACAGCTGTATTCACACAGAATTCTACCAGACCTTCAAAGAAGAATTAATCCTAACACTCCTCAAATTATTCCATAAAATAGAATTAGAAGGAACATTTCCTAACTCTTTTTACAATTATCTAATACCAAATCCACATAAACATTCAACAAAACCAGAAAGTTATAGACCAATATCTTTTATAAACATAGATAACAAAAATTCTCAATAAAATATTTACAAATTGAATCTAAGAACACATTAAAGATTATTCATCATGAGTACTTAGGCATTATCCCAGAAATGAAGGGAAGGTCCAATATACATAAAATAATGAATGTAATTGACCACATAAAGACACTGAAATACAACAACCATAAGATCATCTACTAGGTTCAGAAAAGTCATTTGACAAAATCCAACATCCCTTCATTATAAAAGTCCTGGAAAGACTACAGATAAAAAAGACATGCCTTAAATGGGATGGACATTGTAAGAGAGAGAAAACAGGAAACAGGACCAGAACCTACCACAGAGGGATTCTGAAAGACTCTACTGAGCAGGGTATCAAAACAGATGCTGAGATTCATAGCCAAACTTTGCGCAGAGTGCAGGGAATCTTATGAAAAAAGGGGGAGATGAAAGACCTGGAGGGAACAGGAGCTCCACAAGGAGAGCAACGGAACCAAAAAATCTGGGCACAGGGGTCTTTCCTGAGACTGGTACTCCAACCAAGGACCATGCATGGAGATAACCTAGAACCCCTGCACAGATGTAGCTCATGGCAGCTCAGTGTCCAAGTGGATTCCCTAGTAAGGTGAACAGAGCCTATCTCTGACATGAACTCAGTGGCTGGCTCTTTGATCACCTTCTCCTGAGAGGGGAGCAGCCTTGCCAGGCCACAGAGGAAGACAATGAAGCCAGTCCTGATGAGACCTGATAGGCTAGGGTCAGATGGAAGGGGAGGAGGACCTCCCTATCAGTGGACTGGGGGAGGGGCATAGGAAAAGAGGGAGGAAGGGTGACACTGGGAGGGGATAAGGAAGGGAGTTACAGCTGGGATAGAAAATGAATAAATTGTAATTGATAAAAAAATAATTAATTAAAAAATCAATAAACAGAAAGGACATGCCTCAACATAATGAAGTCAATTTAGAACAAGCTCATGGCCTACATCAACCTAAACAAAGAGAAATTCAAACATTTTCACTAAAATCTGGAACAAGAAAAGGGCATCCACTCTCTCCATACATATTCACAATAGTATGTATTTTTGTTTGTTTGTTTTCAAGAAAGGGTTTCTCTGTGTGTAGCCCTGGCTGTCCTGAAACTTGCTTTGTAAACCAGGCTGGCGTCAAACTCACAGAGATCCACCTGTTTCTGCTTCCCATGTGCTGAGACTAAAGGCATGTGCCACCATGCCCAGCTAATATGTAAAATATTACCTAGAACAGTGAGACAAATGAAAGAGCTCAGTGAGATACATATGGGAAAAGAAGAAAAAATAAATTTATTTGCAGATGATATGATTTTATCCATTGAAGACCCTAAACACTTCACTATTAAACTGCTATGACTGATAAACACTTTCAGCAAAGTAGCTGGATACAAAATTAACTCATAAAAATCAGTAGCCACCCTATATACATATGACACACAAATGGACTAAAAACTGAATTAAGGAAACAGAACCCTTCTCAATAGAATAAAAAAATTATATATCTTAGGGATAATTCTAGCCAAGTGTGATGGTTTGAATAAAAATGACTCCCCCATAGACTCATATATTTGAATGAGTCCCCGTGGACTCATATATTTGAATTCTTAATCACCTGGGAGTCTTTGTTAGAGGAAGTGTGTCCTTGTTGGTGATTTTGAAGTTTCAAAAACCCATACAAGGCCCTGTTTCCCTTTCTCTGTCCCTCTGTCTCTGTCTCTCTCTGTCCCCTTTTCTGCCTATGGATCTGGATGTAGCTCTTAGCTACTTCTCCAGCACCACATATGATTGCCTTCATGCTCCCCGCCAAGATGACAATAGACTAAACTGTAAGCAAGGCCCCAGTTCAATGCTTTCCTTCATAAGAGTTGCCTTGGTCACGGGGTTTCTTTACAGCAATAGTACAGTGACTAAGACACCATGCAAGTGAAAGACTTGGACTATAAAAGAAAAGTTTAAGACATTGAAGAAAGAAACTGAAAAAGATATCAGAAGATGGAAAGATCTCCCATGCTTATGAATTGGTAGTATTAATTCTAGTAAGAATGGCCATCCTACCAAAGGCAGTCTTCAGATTCAGTGAAATCCTTATCAAAAGTCCGATACGGTTCTTCACAGAAATTGAAAGGGCAATATTTAACTTACTTTGGAACACAAAACTCCCAGGATAGCTACAGAAAATTCTGAATAATAATATAAAAATTGGCAGGAGGGATCACCATCTCTGATTTCAATTATAGTAATAAAAACAGCGTAATGTTGACATAAAAATAAGCACATTGATCAGTGGAATCTAATTAAAGACCTAGATGTAAGTTTACACACAAATTGCCCCTTTATTTTTTCTTTTTACAAAGAATCCAAAAACACACACTGAAAAAAAAGAGAGCATCTTCAACAAGTGGTTCTGCCTAAACTGTAGCAGAATTATAATAGCTTCATATCTATTAATCTGCACAAAACTCAACTCCAAATGGGTCACAGACCTCAATGTAAGATTAGATATCATAAGTTTTATAGAGGAAAAAGGAGAAAGTAGGCTTGAATTCATTGACATAGGATAGGCTTTCTGAACAAGACACTGATAGCACAATCATTAAAACAAACAATTAAGTGCCTTTTGTTGTTCTGCATTCAGCGGGGAATTGGATTTTGAAGCTGTCCTGGACCTGGCTACTATACTATGTTTCTAGTAGGGATAGCTAGAGGGCTTTTTTTTTCCATTTTTATTTTATTTTAATCACAGGTTATGTACTTTGTATCCCAGCCATAGCCCCCTCCCGCATTCCCTCCCCAACCCCCTTCCCTCCCTCATCTCCTCCCTGCACCTTTCCAAGTCCACTGATAGGGGAGGACCTCCTCCCCTTCCCTCGAAAAAACTCTTCCTAGCAGTGTATCAAAGCAAATATTAAGAAACATAACCAACCCTTTGGCAAAGTGCAGGGAATCATATGAAAGAAGGGGGCGTTAGTATGACCTGGAGAGGTCAGGAGCTCCACAAGAACCAAATATATCAGGGCACAGGGGTCTTTTATGAGACTGTTTCTCCAACCAAGGACCATGTGTGGTTATAACCTAGAACCCCTGCTTGTATGTAGCAAATGGTAGCTCAATATCCCAGTGGGTACATTAGTATGGGGAACAGGGACTATTTTGGACATGAACTCAATAGCTGGCTCTTCAACCTCCCTGTCCCCCCGAGGGAGGAGCAGCCTTGCTAGGCTAGAGTGCTTTAATGGGAGGCCAGAGTGTGCTAGGCTGGAATGCGGTAAAGTTTCAACAGAATGTTACAGTTTATCTCTTTTAGAATGAGATCACAGGTAGCAGTAGAAACATAGTCATTCCAAAGCTTATGGTGATACCAAAGTGTTAACTGCTCTTGGTTAAGCTGCTGTGCTGAACATAGCAGAGGTACTGGCAGAAGTAATGCCTGTGGAAGTAATAATAAATATAGGGGAAGTAAGTAAGACTTGGGAGAACAAGAGCTCCACAAAGATCAAACTGAGCAGGGCACAGGGGTCTTATATGGGACAGTTTCTCCAACCAGGGACCATGTATGGATATGGCCTAGAACCCCTGCTCAGATGTGGCCCATGATAACTCATTGGTGAACTGAAGACCCTAGTAAGGGAAACAGGAGCTGTTTCAGTCTTGAGCTTGATGGCTGACTCTTCGACCCTCCCCCATACATGCCAGGGAGTAACAGCCTGGCTAGATCCCGGGGGAGGACATTGCAGCCAGCCCTGAGGAGACAAGATGATCTGGGGTCAGATGGAAGGGGAGGAGATCCTCCCCCGTTGGTGGACTTGGAGGGAACAGGGAGGAGATGAGGGAGGGTTGGGAAGGGTGGGAGGGAGTGAGGGAGGGGGCTACGCATGGGATGCAAAAAACCTAACCTGTGATTGATATAAAAATAAATAAATTTATTAAAAAAAGAAAGTTATAATCATGGAAAAAAAGAAGTAATGCCTGATTGGCTTACAGCCAATGCATAGGCCTGGTGAAGCCTAGGCCCAGAGGTGCTGGAGAGCAGGCCCAGTGAGGTAAATGACAAATCTCAACTGCCATGGTGAAAGGTTGATAGTATCACCACGCACACAAAACCAGCAGCACATTTATTTTAAATTGGGGAATTACAAACCTCAGTCAGTGGGATGGATTTCAGTTGGGGTCAGGGCATTAGGGATACTTGATTTGTATGTAGTATTGCACTACCTCATTTACACACAGTAGCATTGTGTCCAATCACAAGAAGAAAAACATAGTACTTTATCTTACTGGTGAGGTAAAAACCTCCAAGTACAATTAAAGGTCATTGCTGAAGGCTAAGATCCTTAGCAGGCTAGGGTATTTCTAGGAATTCCCAGATGCTGGCTGGAGCAGGTTTTTGTATCAGGAAAATGTCTGGCCTATAATTTGTCCTGAGGGCTTCATGACATTCCTTGCAAGAGCTGGGGTCACCCAGATCAGGGGATGGGGGTATTTTTAAGGCATTGCTGAGAAAAGGGAGTCCACCATTATAGACTGAGCTCGAATAAATGGCTATCCAGAGATGTCGGACTTCAAACTTACCCAGAAAAACCCCACATTCTTTTATAAGTTGCCTTCGTCATGGTGTCTCTTTACAGCAATAGAAAAGTAACTTAGACAAGAACTAAGCAGAGAATTCTCCAAAAGTAAAACACGAATGGCTGAGAAACACTTTAAAATGTTCACTATCCTTAGCTATCAGGGAAATGCAAATCAACATTACTTAAGATTTCATCTCAACCCAGTCAGAATGGCCAAGATCAATAAAAGAAATGACATGACAGCACATGCTGCTGAGTATACAGGGAAAGGAGAAGAGCAGAATATCATTAGAAATTATTTTATTGATTTATTTAATGACCACTCATGACTGGTTTAACCTAGTTCTCTGAGCTATCTAGTCTCTGGTTCTTGGTTACCCAAGAATTGTTGGGTATGGGTTCCTTCTCATGGAGTGGTCCTTAAGTTAAATCAAACATTGGTTAGTTATTCTCACAAGATCTTTGCCAACATCTCCTTAGCTGAGTTAGTGTCCATGTTTCTCTTTTGGTAGTTTTCAGGGTATCTTCCTGCACCAAAGAAGGAGACTAGAATGTAAGGGTGAAGATTCCATGTAAGCACCAGGTCGACGTTTCTATGTAGATTGAGTTATGAGTATGTTGTCCTTGGTAATGGGGACCCATTATCAGTTTGCAGAGAACAACTTTTTGTCTTAGCAACAGACTGGGTTGTTTGAGGATCTTCATTTTGTCCAAGAACTCAATTGAAGGCAAACCATTCCCTCCACTAAAAGCCTTGCCTGGCTACAAGAAATGTCCAGTTGAGGTTTCTCATCTCCCATTACTGGGAGTCCTCATTAGGATCACCTTCAGATATTTCAGGAAGTTTCCACTGCACTAAGTTTCCACACCATTCCCCAAATGACCCCAATTCCAGCTGTCTCTCCCTGTACTCTTGCCCTCCATCTCATCCCCCTCACCTGATCCCTTCTGCTCCCATCCCCCACACACCCCCATTCTACCCATAAAATCTATTGTATTTCTCCTTCCCAGGGAGATCCATGCTTCTGCCCTAGAACCTAACTCTTTACCTAACCCCACTGCATCTACAGATTGTAGCTTGGTTATCATTTAATTAAGAGCTAACATCCATTTATAAAAGAATGCATGCAATATTTATCTTTTTATTTTTTACTTATTTTTTAAAATATTAGTTACAGTTTATTAACTGTGTATCCCAGCTGAATCCCGCTCCCTAATTCCCTCCAAATCCCACCCTGTCCTCTCTGCCCTTTTCCAAGTCCGTTGATAGGGGAGGACTTCCTCCCCTTACATCTGACCCTGGTTTATCAGGTCTCTTCAGGACTGCCTGCAAAGCCCTCCTCTGTAGCCTAGCAGGGCTGTTCCTCCCTCAGAGGAGGAGGGTCAAAGAGCCAGCATTGAGTTCATGTCAAAAATAGTCCCTGTTCCCCTTACTAGTGCACCCACATGGATACTGAGCTACCATGGGCTACATCTGAGCAGAGGTTCTAGGTTATATCCATACATGGTCCTTGGTTGATGAAACAGTCTCATAAGAGACCCCTGTGCCCACATATATTTTGTCCTTATGGAGCTCCTGTCCTCTCCAGGTCATACTAACTCCCCCTTCTTTCATAGGATTCCCTGAACCCTGCCTAAGGTTTGGTTATGAGTCTCAGTATCTGCTTTGGTACACTGCTAGGTAGAGTCTTTCAGAGGTCCTCTGTGGTAGGCTCCTGTCCTGTTACTTGTTTTCTCCTACATCCAATGTCCATTCCATATGTCTTTCTAAATGAGAATCGATCATCTTACCCCTGCTCCTCTTTCTTGTTTATCTTCTTTAGGTGTATAGATTTCAGTATGTTTATCGTATCTTATAGGTCTATATAAGTGAGTATTTACCACGTGTGTCTTTCTCCTTCTGGGATACCTCATTCAGAATGATCTTTTCTAGGCCCCACCATTTGCCTGCAAATTTCATGATTTCCTTGTTTTTAATTGATGAGTAGTATTCCGTTGTGTAAAAGTACCACAATTTCTGTATCACTTCCTCCACTGAGGGACATCTGGGTTGTTTCCAGGTTCTGGCTATTACAAATAAAACTGCTACAAACATGGTTGAGCAAATGTCCTTGTTGTGTATTTGAGCATCTTTTGGATATATGAGTAGGAGTGGTATAGCTGGATCTTGAGGAATCACTATTCCTAATTGTCTGAGAAAGCACCAGATTGATTTCCAAAGTGGTTGTACAAGTTTACATTACCACCAGCAATGGAGGAGGGTTCCCCTTTCTCCACAATCTTTCCAGCATGTGTTGTCACTTGAGTTTTTTATTTAGCCAGTCTGATGGGTGTCAGGTGAAATGGTCGTTTTGACTTGTATCTCTCTGATGGCTAAGGATGTTGAGCACCTCTTTAAGTGTTTCTCTGCCATTCTATATTCCTCTACAGAGAATTCTCTGTTTAGCTCCGTACCTAATTTTTAAATTGGATTGCTTGATTTATTGCTTTTTAGCTTCTTTATTTCTTATACATTCTGGATATCAGCCCTCTGTCAGATAGAGGATTGGTGAAGGTCCTTTCCCAGTCTGTAGGCTGTCCTTTTGTTCTGGCATCAGTGTCTTTTGCTTTACAGAAGCTTTTCAGTTTCATGAGGTCCCTTTTATTGATTGTTGCTCTTAGAGCCTGTGCTGTTGGTGTTCTGTTCAGGAAGTAGTCTCCTGTGCCAATGAGTTCTAGGGTCTTCCCCACTTTTTCTTCTAACCAGTTTAGTGTGTCTGGTTTTATGTTGAAGTCTTTGATCCACTTGGACTTTAGTTTTGTGCAGGGTGATTAATATGGATTTATTTTCATTTTTCTGCATGTAGACATCCAGTTGGACAAGCACCATTTGTTGAAGATGCTGTCTTTTTTCCATTGAATAGTTTTGGCTTCTTTGTCAAAAATTGAGTATTCAAACCAATATTTATCTTTCTGTGTCTGGGTTATCTCACTTGGGATGATTCTTGTCTAGTTGTATCAGTTTGCCTGCAAATTTCATGGTGTTAATTTTTTTAACCGCTGAGTAACACTCCATTGTGTAAATGTACCATACTTTGCCCATTCTTCTGTTAAGGGACATCTGAGTTACTTCCAGCTTCTAGCTGCTATGAATAAAGCCACAATGAGCATGGTTGAGCAAGTGTCCTTGGGGTAGGAAGGAGTGTAATTTGGGTATATGACCAAGAGTGGTATAGCTGGATCTTGAGTCGTATTGATTCCTAGTTTTCTGAAGAACCACCACATTGCTTTGCATAGTGGCTATACAAGTTTGCAACTCTCACTTGCAAAGGAGGAGTGTTATCCTTGCTCCACATCCTTGTCAGCAGGGGCTGTCAAATTTGTAATTGACCGTAGCCATTCTGATAGGTATAAAATGGAATCTCAAAGTAGATTTGATTTGTATTAGCCTGTTGACAGCTAAGGATATTGAAGATTTCTTAGTGTTTCTCAGGCACTTGATATTTTTCTATTGAGAATTCTCTGTTTAGATATGTGCCCATTTTAATTAGATTTAATCAAATAACTTATTTGGTTTTTTATATATAATTTCTTAAGTCTTTAAATATTTTGTACATTAGTCCTCTATAGGATATGGAGTTGATAAAAACAAAATTCCCATTTAGTAGGCTGCTGCTTTATCTGATTGATAGTGTCCTTTACCTTACAGAAGTTATTTTTAGTTTCATGAGGTACCATTTCTTTTTAATTTTTTTATTTTATGTACACTAGTGGTTTTGTCTGAGTTTATGTCTGGAGTTTCAGACATATGTAAGCTGTCATGTGGGTGCTGGGAATTGAACTCAGGACCTCTGGAAGAGCAGCCAGTGCTCTTAACCTCTGAGCCATTTCTCTATCCCCAAGGTCCCATTTATTAATCGGTCCATTTATTAGTGCCTGCCTGCATTATCTATGTTATATTCAGAAAAATCATCTCCTGTGCTAATGTGCTCAAGGCTATTACGCACTTTCTCTTCTATCAGGTTTAGTGTATTTGGTTTTATGTTAAGGTCTTTGATTCACTTAAATTTGAGTTTTGCCCATAATGATATGTATCTATTTGCATTCTTCTACATGTAGACCATTTGCTGAAGATGCTGGCTTATTTCGAATGTGTATTGCTGGCTTCTTTATCAAAAATAAAAGTCCATATGTGTTTGGATTTATGTCTGGGTCTTCAATTCAATTTCTTTGATCACTGTGTCAGTTTATAGGCCAATACTGTATGTGTTTATAGCCATAGAACTGTAGTACAACTTAAAATCAGGGATAGTGATACCTCCACTGTAGTTCTATTTTCTGGGTTGCTGTTTCCCACTAACCATGAAGGCATGAAGGACAGGAGACAAGAGGTACATAAATTGGAAGGGCAGTGAGCATGACAGAGAAGAAACACTCCAGGAACCACTTCAGGGAGCTAGTTCAACTTTATTTCCAGAGAACAAAGGTTATATACCCTTGGAGAGTTTGTGGGGCTCCAAAGATAGGTGTACATAATTAGTTGGAAATAGGCACTTCAAAGATACTTGATTTGCATTAAACAGCATGCTCCTATTGTGTGAATGGGAACACAGTATCTAATTATCCTATAGGGGTAGGGAAGGGAGAGCTAGCAGGAAGCTGTGTCAAATGCTATATATCAATTTTGATTGGGCATCTATATCTAAAGACATTTTCCAGATGAACTCAGAGAGTAGGAGGCCCTGCTGGGGACAGGGGTTCCTGCACCTTAATGCTGAGCTCAAAGTGGCTATCCAGATTGGGAGAACTGCAACCTCAAACATCTGGGTCCTTCCAACACTCCAGCAGTTATTTTAATTTTCAGGATTATCTGTCCTGGGATTTTTGTTTTTCTATATGATGTTGAGAATTGTCCTTTCAATTTGTGTGAAGAATTGTGTTGGGATTTTGATGGAGATTGCATTGACCATAAATTGCTTTTGTTTATCTGGACATTTTTGCTATGTTAATCCTACTGATCCATGAAATGGGAGATCTTTTCATCTTCTGATATCTTCTTTAAATTCTTTCTTCACAACTTGAACTTTTTATCACACTGGTCTTTCATTTGATTACAGTTACCCCAAGATATTTTATGTTATTTGTGGCAATTGTGAAGGGTGTTGTTCTGATTTCTTCCTCATTTCTTTTGTTATTTGTATACAGGAGAGCTATTTTTTAGTTAATCCTGCATTCACACACTTTCCTTAGAGTGTTTATCAGCTATAGGCATTGCCTCATAGAATTTTTTTTGAGGAGAAAGTGATCTTTATTTATTTTTCAAAGTTTTAAACAAAATAAGATAAAACAAAAACTATTACATTGAAGTTGAAAAAGGCAAGCCACAAAAAAAAAAAAAACCAAAACAAAAAAAAAACAAAAAAAAAAAACCTTTCCAAGAGAATGGACTAGAATCAGAGAGCCACTTTTCCACACTTTGGAATGTAATGAAAATACTGACCTAAAAACTATAATATATTAGCAAAGAACCTGATTTACACCTGTGTATGCATTGTGCTTGCTACTTTTGTCTCTGTGAGTTTATAAGAACTTTGCTCAGTTATATTAGAGGAACTTGTTCCCCTGGTATCCATCATTCCTTCTGGTTCTTTTTCTTTCATTCATTCTTTCTTTCTCTCTTTCTTTATTGTTTTATTTATTACTTTATTTGTTAATTTATTTCAATTTATTCACTTTTTATCCCTACTTTAGCCCCCTCCCTCATCTCCTCCTAGTTCTGCCCAGCCTCTCTCTTCTCCCGCTATGCCCTTTCCCTGACTCTAGCCTATGAGGTCTCTTCAGGTCTGGCTGCATCATATTCCTCTGTGGCCTGGCAAGGCTGCACCCCCCCCCCAGGGGGAGTGTTCAAAGAGCCAGCCACTGATTTCATGTCAGAGACAGCCCCTGTACCTCTTACTAGGAAACCCACTTGGAAACTGATGAGCCTATGGGCTTCCTTTGAGCAGGGGTTATAGGTCCTCTTCATGCATAGTCCTTGGTCAGAGTATCGGTCTCTGCAGGACACACTGGGCCCAGGTTTTTTGGTTCTGTTTGTCTCCATGTGGAGTTTCTCTCTACTCCAGGTCTTTCTATCTCAATCTTCTTCCATAAGGGTTCTGGCACTGCCCAAAGTTTGACTATGAGTCTCAGTATCTCATATGAAACCCTGGTGGATAGAGTCTTTCAGAGGACCCCTATGAAAGGCTCCTACTCCTTGTCTTCTACTTCCGAAGTCTATCCTGTTCGCCCTTCTGAGTGAAGTTTCAGCCTCTTCCCTAGGGTCTTTCTGGTTGTTTAGCTTCTTTAGGACTACAGAAATATACATTTTAGGATGTTTATCCTATATTATATGGCTAATATCCACTCACAGTGAGTTTTTGCCATACATTTCTGTCTGTTTCTGGGATACGTCACACAGGATGATCTTTTCTAGTTCCCACCATTTGCCTGAAAATTTCATGATTTCCTTGTTTTTAATTGCTGAGTAGTATTCCCTTGTGTAAATGTACCTTACTTTATGTATCTATTCCTCATTTGAGGGACATAGGTTGTTTCCAGATTCTAGCTATTGCAGAAAAAAACTTCTATGAACATAGCTGAGCAAACGTCCTTATTGAATGATAGGGCATTTTGGGGTATATGCTCGGGAGTGGAATGGCTAGATCTTGAGGTAGCACTATTTCCAATTTTCTGAGAAAGCATCAGATTGATTTCCAAAGTGGTTGTTCAAGGTTACACTCCCACCAGCAATGGAGGAGGGTTCCCCTTTCTCCACAACCTCTCCAGAATGTGTCATCCCTTGAGTTTTTTATCTGAGCCATTCTAATGGGTGTGAGGTGGAATCTCAGGGTCATTTTCATTTGCATTTCCCTGATGACTAAGGACGATGAACATTTCTTTAAGTGTTTCTCTGCCATTCTATATTTCTCTATTGAGACTTCTCTGTTAAGCTCTGTACCACAAATTGAATTAGATTGCTTTGTTTTTTAGTGTTTAGCTTCTTAAATTCTTTATATATTCTGAATATTAGCCCTTTGTCAAAAGTAGGGTTGGTGAAGATCTTTTCCCAGTCTGTCAGCTGTCGTTTGGTTCTGATGACAGTGTCCTTTGCTTTACAGAAGGTTTTCATTTTCATGAGGTCCCACTTATTGATTGTTGATATTAGAACCTGTGCTATTGGTGTTCTGTTCAGAAAGTTGTCTCCCGTGCCAATGTTGTCAAGGCTCTCCCCCAATTTTTCTCCTAACAAATTTAGTGTATCTGGTTTTATGTTGAGGTCTTTGATGGACTTGGACTTTAGTTTTGTGCAGGAGGGAAAATGTGGATCTATTTACACTTTTCTATATGTAGATATCTAATTAGACAGACACCATTTGTTGAAGATGCTATCTTTTATCCGTTGTATGGTTTTGGCTTCTTTGTGAAGAATTAGGTTTCTGTAGGTATGTGGGTCTATTTCTGGGTCTTCAATTAAATTTCATTCATCCACCAGTCTGTTTCTGTGCGAATACCATGTCATTTTTATTACTGTTTCTCTATAGTTCAGTTTGAGATCTGGAATGGAGATACCTCCAGACAATATTTTATTGAACAGGATTGTTTAGCTATTTTGGGTTTTTTGTTTATCCATATGAAATTGAAAAATGTTCTTTCAATGTCTATAAAAATTGTGTTGCTATTGTGATTGGAATTGCATAGAATCTGTAGATTGCTTGTGGTATGATAGACATTTTTATTATGTTAATCCTACCAATCCATGATCATAGACATCTTTCCATCTTATATCTTCTTCAATTTCTTTCTTCAGAGACTTGAACTTTGGGGGGGGTATTGCATTTGGTTTATTTAATAACATTTTTATTTTATATTAATCACAGGTTATGTACTTTGTATCCCAGCCATAGCCCCTTCCCGCATTCCCTCCGTATCCCCCCCCCAATCCCTCCCTCATCTCCTCCCTGCCCCTTTCCAAATCCACTGATAGGGAAGGACCTCCTCTCCTTCCATCTAACTGTAGCTTATCAGGTCTCTTCAGGACTGGCTGCAATGTCCTCTTTTGTGACCTAGCAAGGCTGCTCCTCCCTCACGGGGCAAGAGGGTCGTCCAAACAGGTCTTTCACTTGTTTGGTTAGAGTCACAACAAGGTGATTTTATTCAATTTCTGGCAAATATGAAGGGTGTTGCTTCCCTAATTGTTTTTCTCAGCCAATTTGTCTTTTGTATACAGGAGGGCTTCAGATATTTTTGAGGTAATTTTTATCCAGCCACTTTGCTAAAGGTGTTTATCAGCTGTAGTTTTCTGGTGGAAATTTTGGGGTTGCTCATGCATACTATTATATCATCTACAAATAATACTTTGACTTCTTCCTTTCTGATTTGTATTCCCTTGATTTCCTTTAGTTGTCTTTCTTATTGCTCTAGGTAGGACTTCAAGTACTATGTTGAAGAGATAAGGAGTGGTGGGCAGACTTGCTGTTTCCCTGATTTCAGTGGGATTGATTTAAATTTCTCTTCATTTAGTTTGATGTTAGCTATAGGCTTGTTGTATATTGCTTTCACTATGTTTAAGTATATGCCTTGTATCCCTGATCTCTCCAAACCTTTAGATATGAACAGGTGTTGAATTTTGTCAAGTGCTTTTTTGGCACCCAAGGAGATGATAATGTGTTTTTTTTTTCTTTTACTTACTTTATATAGTCAATTACATTGATGGATTTTTGTATGTTGAACAACCCCTCCATGCCTGGGATGAAGCTTACTTGGTCGTGGTGGATGATATCTTTCATGGGTTCTTGGATTCAGTTTGCAAGCATTTTATTTAGTATTTTTGCATCAATGTTCATAAGGGAGATTCATCTGAAGTTCTCTTTCTTTGCTGGGTCTTTGTACTTTTTAGGGTCAAGTGACTGTGGCCTCATAGAATGAGTTTGGTCATGTTCCTTCTGTTTCTGTTTTGTAGACTATTTTGAAGAGTGTTGGTGTCATCTCTTCTTTGAAGGTCTGATAGAATTCTGCACTGAAACCATCTGGCCCTGGACTTTTTTTGGATGGGAGACCTTTGATGACAGCTTCTATTTCCTTAAGGGATATAGGGCTATTTAATTAATTACCTGATCTTCAATAGCCTTGGTAAATGTAATCTATCAAGAAAATTGTCCATTTCATTTACATTTTCAAATTTTGCTGCATATAGGCTTTTTAAGTAGGACCTAATGATTCTTTGGGTTTCCTCTGTATATGTTGTTATGTCCCTCTTTTCATTTCTGATTTTGTTGATTTGGTCAGTGTCGTTCTGCCTTTTAGTTAATTTGGTTAAGGGTTTGCCTGTCTTGTTGATTTTCTCAAAGAACCAGCTCGTGGCTTCATTGATTCTCTGAATTCTTCTCTTTGTTTCTAATGTATTGATTTCAGCCCTGAGTGTGATTATTTCCAGCCATCTACTCCTCTTGGGTGTGTCTGCTTCTTTTTATGTAGTGCTTTCAGGTGTACCATTAATTTGGTTGTATGAGATGCCTTGAAATTCTGTTTAAAATTAATTTATTTTTAATAATAATTTATTCACTTTGTATCCCAGCTGTAGTTCCCTCCTTCATCCCCTCTGAATCCCACCCTTCCCCCCTTCTCTTCCCATTCCCCTCCCCAAATCCACTGATAGGGGAGGTCCCCCTCCCTTTCCATTTGACCCTAGCCTATCAGGTCTCATCAGGACTGGCTTCATTGTCTTCCTCTGTGACCTGCTAAGGCTGCTTCTCCTTCAGGAGGCGGTGTTCACAGACCTAACCACTGATTTCATGTCAGAGACAATGCCTGTTTCCATTTCTAGGGCACCTACTTGGAGACTGTGCTGCCATGGACTACATCTGTGCATGGGTTCTAGGTTATCTCCATGCATGGTCCTTGGAATGGATATAGAATTGTGGTACATTTACACAAGGGAATACTCCTTAGCAACTGAAAACAAGGAAATAATGAAATTTGCTGACAAATGATGGGAACTAGAAAAGATCATCCTGAGTGAGGTATCCCAGAAGCAGAAAGACACACATGGTATATACTCACTTATAAGTGGATATTAGGCATATAATATATGATAAAAATACTAAAATAAAAGAAGCTAAGCAAGAAGGAGGACCCTGGGTGAAATGCTGTCTTCTTTCAGAAAGGCAAATGTGATGGACATTGGAAGAGGGATAAAACAGGAATCAGGACAGGAGACTACCACAGAGGGCCTCAGAAAGACTGTACCCTGCAGTTTACCAAAGCAGATGCTGAGATTCATAGCCAAACTTTGGGCAGGTTGCAGGGAATCTTATGAAAGAAGGAGGACATGATAAACCTGGAGGGGACAGGATCTCCACAAGGAGAGCAATAGAACCAAAATATCTCGTCACAGAGGTGTTTTCTGAGACTGAGTCTCCAACCAAGGGCCATGCATCAAATTTCTTCATAAAGACACTTAGTGCTATGAACTTTCCTTTTAGCACTGCTTTCATTGTGTCCCATATGTTAGGATAAGTTGTACCTCTATTTTCATTTAGTTCTATGATGTTTTTAATTTCTTTCTTTATTTCCTCCCTGACCCAGTTGTCACTGAGTAGAGAGTTGTTCAGTTTCCATGTTTGTGTAGGCTTTTGCTATTTCTGTTATTGTTGAGGTCTAGTTTTAGGCCATGGTGGTCTGATATGATACAGGGATTATTTCAATCTTCTTGTATCTGTTGAGGCTTGGTTTGTGTCCGACTATATGGTTAATTTTGGAGAAGCTTCCATGAGGTGTTGAGAAGAAGATATACTCTTTTGTGTTCTGGTGAAAGGTTCTCTAGACATCTATTAGGTCCATTTGATTTAAGATTATTTCTGTTTAACTTCTGTCTCAATGATCTGTTCCTTGGCGACGGTGAGGTGTTGAAGTCTCCCACTATTAAGATGTTGGGATCAATGTGTGATTTAAGCTTTAATAATGTTTCTTTGACAAATTTAGGAGCCTTTGTGTTTAGTGCATAGATGTTCAGAGTTGTGATGCGTCCTGGTGGATTTTTCCTTTGATGAGAATGAAGTGTCCCTCCCCATCTCTTCGGATTAATTTTGGTTGAAAGTCTATTTTATTAGATATTAGTTTGGCTACTCTAGCTTGATTCTTGTGTCTGTTTTCTTAGTAGACATTTTTCCAGCCCTTTTTTCTGAGGTACTGTCTATCTTTGTTGCAGAGGTTTGTTTCTTGAATGCAGCAGAATATTGGATCCTGTTTCTGCAACCATTCTGTTAGTCTGTGTCTTTTTACGTTAATAAATATTAGTGACTAATGATTTTTAGTTCCATTTATTGTGGAGTTGGTGGTGACTGTGTGTTTGTGTGTTTGTTTTCTTAAAAATATGGAACGTTTCACGAAGTTGTGTGTCATCCTTCCTCAGGGGCCATGCTAATCTTCTCTGTATTGTTCCAAATGTAGTATATGTGCTGCCAAAGCTAGTACCCTGGTAGAATTTTTAAGGTAGCTTATGTATACCATCAAACCACCTGCAAATGATAATACTATGAGTTCTTCCCTTCCAATTTTTTATATATTTTTATATTTTTATTAATTATATTCACTCTGTATCCAGCTGTAGCTCCCTTTCTCTTCCCCTCCCAATCTCACTTTCCCTTCCCCTTCTCCACCCATGTCCCTCCTCCAATCCAGTGATAGGGGAGGTTCTCTTCCTCTTCCATCTGATCCTAGTCTATCAGGTCTCATCAGGAGTGACTGCATTGTCTTCCTCTGTGGCCTGCTAAGTCTGCTCTCCCCTGAGGGGGAGGTGATCAAAGAGCAGGCCAATCAGTTCATGTCAGAGACAGTCCCTGTTCCCATTACTAGGAAACCCACTTGGATCTGAGCTGCCATGTGCTGCATCTGTGCAAGGGTTTTAGGTTATCTCCATGAATGGTCCTTAGTTCTTTCCTTCCAATTTATCCCTTGATATCTGTCAGTTTTCTCAGTGCTCTAGCTAGAATTTCAAGTACTATGATGAGTAGATACTGGGACAGTGGACAACATTGTCCTATTCTTGAGTTTGATGAAATTTTTTGAGTGTGTTTCTTTTCGCCGAATTTGAATATTGCCTATATGCTTGCTGTAACTTGCCTTTATTATATATAGATATGTCCCTTGTACCCCTAATCTCTCCAAGACTTTTTTCATTAAGGGGTGTTGTGTTTTGTCAAAAGCTATTTTGCATCTAATGAGATGATTGTGTAGATTTTTTTTCATGCATTTTTTTTATTTATACAGTGGATTACATTTACTGATATTCAGATACTGACCCATCCCTGTATCTCAGGGATGAAGCCCACTTGATCATGGTGGATGATCTTTATTATGTGCTCTTAGATTGAGTTTGCAAGTAATTTATGGAGTATTTTTGTATCCATGTTCACAAGAGAAATTGGTCTGTAAGTCCCTATCTTTGATAAATCTTTATGTGTTTTGGTTTTCTGAGTAATGGTGGCCTCAAGAATTGGACAGTGTTCTTTCTGTTTCTATTATGTGGAATAATTTATGTAGTATTGGCATTAACTCTTAAAAGTGTGGTGGAATTTTGTAATAAAACCATCTGTCCCTGAGCTTTTTTGGTTGAGAAACTTTCAATCACTTCTATTTCACTAGGGGTTATAGACATATTTAAATAGCTTGTATAATATTAATTTCACTTTTTTTTAAATATACACAATAAAGTTTACTTTTTGAAATCATATTTGCAGTGACACAGCACATATATTTAGAAGTACATAGTGTACAATGAGTATACAAATTGAGTAAGTTTTATTACTCATCACATTAAACATACCCTCGTAATCCCATTTTCTTGCCCTTCTCTAAAATCTGTCCTATTTTCTGGGATGATTGAATGACACCTGTCTCTTAAGGCTTACTTGAAATTTTATCTCTTTGAGACTGCAACACAGTCATCATAGACACTAGTCCTCACTCTTCTCCGCTCTTTTTTTTTAAATTTTTTTTAATTTATTTATTTTTATCTCAATCACAGGTTAGGTACTTTGAATCCCAGGCGTAGCCCCCTCCCCCATTCCCTCCTACCCTCCCACTCCCTCCCTCATCTCCTTCTTCCCCGCCCCCTCCAAGTCCACCAACAGGGGAGGACCTCCTTCCCTTCCATCCAACCCCAGCT
>CM053742.1:79848756-79867063 GCA_028658305.1 Pachyuromys duprasi
TGTGGAGAAAGAGGAACCCTCCTCCATTGCTGGTGGGAATGTAAACTTGTACAAACACTCTGGAATTCAATTTGGTACTTTCTTAGACAATAATCAATAGTGATTCCTCAAGATCCAGCTATACCACTCTTAGGCATATATCCAAAAGATGCTCAAGTACACAAAAAGGACATTTGTTCAACTATGTTCGTAGCTGCTTTATTTGTAATAGCCATAACCTGGAAATAACCCAGATGTCCCTCAGTTGAGGAATGGATACAGAAATTGTGGTACATTTATACAATGGAATACTATTCAGCATTTAAAAATAAGGAAATCACGAAAATTTCAGGCAAATGATGGGAGCTCGAAAAGATTATCCTGCGTGAGGTAACCCAGAAGCAAAAAGACACACATGGTTTATACTCACAAGTGGATATTAGATATATAATATAGGATAAATATACTAAAATCTGTACACCTAAAGAAGCTAAGCAAGAAATAGGACCCTGGGTGAGATGCTCAATCCCATTCAGAAAGGCAAATGGGATGGACATTGGAAAAGAGAGAAAACAGGAAACAGTACGGGAGCCTACCACAAAGAGCCTCTGAAAGACTCTACCCAGCAGGCTATCAAAACAGATGCTGAAACTCATAACCAAACTTTGCACAGAGTGCAGGCAATCTTATGAAAGGAGCGGGAGATGAAAGACCTGAAGAGTACAGGAGCTCCACAAGAAGAGCAACAAAACCAAAAAAATCTGTGTCCAGGGGTCTTTTCTGAGACTGCTACTCCAACCAAGGACCATTTATGGAGATAACCTAGAATCCCTGCTCAGATGTAGCCCATGGATAGCTAGGTTTCCATGTGGGTACCCTAGTAAAGGGAACAGGGTCTGTCTCTGACATGAACTCAGTGTCTGGTTCTTTGATCACCTCCCCCTGAGCGGGGAACAGCCTTGCCAGGCCACAGAGGAAGACAGTGTAGCCCATCCTGATGAGACCTGATAGGCTAGGTTCAGATGGAAGTGGCAGACCTCCTCTATCAGTGGACTTAGAAAAGGACATGGGAAGAGATGAGGGAGGGAGTGTGGAATTGGGAGGAAATAAGGGAGGGAGCTACAGCTGGGATACAAAGTGAAAAAACTGTAATAAAAATAAAAATTTTTAAAAGAATCTAAAAATAACACCCACAAAATTAGATGGCAAGAGATTATCATAATCTCAACTATAGATAGATAGATAGATAGATAGATAGATAGATAGATAGATAGATAGATAGATAGATAGATAGATAGATAGATAAGTATTTTTAAAAATCCTGCATTGTGATCATTGTGGCTTTTTGTGATGGTTTCCATTTGCTGGAAATGAAAGAATATTTGATGAGGAATGGTAGCTCTTGTTAACTGAGAGTTTAAGGATAATATTTAAAATATGGTAAGTAGTTATGCTGTTCTAACAAAATGGCAGTACAATGTAAAGAGTAATAAATCCTGGGGACTCCAGCCCCAACAGATACATCTACCTCACAGATCCTGAGTCTATGGCTCAGGCAACACCACAAGAGAAGAGACAGAAAGACTCTGAGAGCGAGAAGACCAGAAGTCTACTGGGAAACATTGTCTCCTAGAAATGGCTGCATTAAGAAAACAAGAAGAGCAGCGATATCAGCAGATATGTTAACATGGAAGGGGGAGTTTTTGAGGTTCCTCATCTCTAAACAAATAAGTACTGGCAACTATTAACTGATGGATGAATGAGAACTAGCCTCTCCCAAGAATGAACTCTCTTATTGGCTCTTAAATGAAGAGTAATCAGCCTTGAAACACAAACAACAAGAACAGTCTCAGCAGCTTAAATATATATATAGAAATAGATTTGTATATACACATATGTAACCTCCATCCAATTTTTATCATCAGGATTATTTGGGATATCCTAAGTATTTTCTGTTTTCACATGAAATTTTGGAAAACTTCATCAGAGAAGCTTTTCTTCTCAGTAGGTGGCGATTAACACAGAGAAACACAACTGATCAAAGTGCAGAGAATGAGAGACTATTAGAATGATCAGCCCTGAGACATCTGTATCATACTCCCCCTGACACACACTCACCTAAAGCTCATAAATCATGCCAGAATGAATGTAAAAGCCATAGGATGTGGTTGTCTACCAGAAAACCATTTTGTGGACACATCAGGGAAATGGAACATGAATTCACAGCACTTGAGACAATATGGACAAGATCTATGCACGGTCAAGCCTGACAAATTTCTCGCACTGACAGGTCACTAATTCCCACCCCTAGATAAGGAGCTATTAATACTTGATAGCTGCTGGGAAAGGAGAAGTTTGTTTTGTTAAGGATGTAAACCATGGTGGCTAGAACAACCTCTAATTAAGGCCACCCATCCAAGAATATATGAGCAGCATAAACTGTACTTAATGGATTAAAAATAAAGTGTACACAAAGATGGGTAGGTAGGGAAGAAAGGATGAATTTTCCAGGAATGGGTTGGAAAGAAAGAATATAATCAAAATGGATTGTACAAAATTCTCAAAGAGCTAATAAAAATGAGAAGATGAATTAAAGCATAAAAATAATATGAAAGAATCATATAACTTAAGAGCCTCATAGTGGGGGTAATAAGATAAATTTATGTAAAGGAACTGGACTTCAACTCATTATTCATGAGGGGTATATATAATTAATAGAACAATTGTTATGATTATATGCAATATTCTCATGTACAGATAAAATATCTTTAAATTTACTTCTTATGAAAACAACTATTTCTTAAGAAAACAACTATAAAAATTTCCTTTTCCTATTATTTTAGTTGAAAATAATTTTTCATATATGAGGCTTTTCCTCAAGGGCTACAAGATGCTGGGAAGACATTTAGAGTAAAGATCTAAATATGTAGATTTAAAGATTAAAAGATCTAAATGTTAGATTAAAAGATTTAAAGATATAAATATGTAGACAACATTTAGAGCGAAGATAATGCTGGAGGCTACATTATTTAGAATAAAGATCACATTACCTGGAATGTAAGCATGGCCTAATATGTGTATCATGCGTCTCAGAAATAGTGTTTCTTAATCATGGTATCATCACACATATGTCATTATTCCTCATTCTCATTTTCTTTCTGATTGATTATTGCCATTCCCAATACCTTTTCCCATACTGCAACTGGTTCCTTCATGTGTATTTGTTGAGACATGTTCTTGTGAGTATTTTTACCTCAGTGGTCACATGTGAAGGCCATAAGTTGCTGTTTGAATATATTCTTTGTTTCTCCACCTAGGGCAGCACAGTGAACCTGGAACTTACCTTATTAGCTAAACTGGCTAGCTATCCAGCCCCTGTGGTCCACATAGCTAAAGCCCTCAAGTGCTGGGGTTACAGACTCATGACACCCTAAGTGTTGTTACTTTGACATACACACATACACACACACATGTGTAATGGTCAGCCCTAAGTGAGACATCTGTATCATACTCTAAAGCTCAGAAATCATGGCAGAAAGCTATAGGATGCTGTTGTCTACAAGAACACCATTTTCTGGACACATCAGGGAAGTGGAACATATGAATTCACAGCACCTGAAACAATATGCACATGATCTATGCAAGTTCAAGCCTGACAAATTTCTCCAACTGACAGGTCACTAGTGACAGGTCACTAATATATATGTATATATAACATATACATATGTATATTACATATACATATATGTGCTTAACTTTAAGTAAACACAAAACGATATAATTTCCTATGTCTTTTTCAAACATCCTGACTGTTAATAGTATTGATTTTTCTACTACTCATGAAAGATCAAGGCCAAGTACCATTCGGTGAGTAGAAAATAAACTGCTGTAATAGCAACATTAAGTCATATAACATATAAAAATGTACACAAAATAAATTACAGCAAGCTAATGTTTTATTGATGACCACAAAACTGAAAGTGGAAAATTTACTGTATAATATAATATAAAGATATAGTTTGGATATTCATAATATTTTTATTGATTCTTCAGAAAATTCACATGATGTAACTCAATCACACTCACTTTCCAGTCCTTCCATTCCACCCTCCACCCTAGGAACCCCACCCCCCACAAAAAATAAAACAAGTCCAATTTATGTTTTCTACATACTCACTAGAACATGGTCAAACTCTCAGTGGCCTGATACTTAAAGAGAACTGAGTCTTTCCTCTCCCTTACCCCTGTCAGAATCCATCAATTATGGACAGCTGCACTTCAACATCCCTATCACACTTACTTCTTAAAATATTTATTTATTAATTATGTATAGAGTTCTACCTGCTTGTATGCCTGCACACCAAAAGAAGACACCAGATCTCATTATAAATGTTTGTGAGCAACCTTGTGGCTGCTGGGAATTGAACCCAGGGCCTCTGGAAGAATAGCCAGTGCTGTTAACCTCTGAGCCTTCTCTCCAGCCTATGCCCCCACTCCACTCCACCCCACTCCCTCATCCCTGCAATCATACTTTTTAAGAGTTCTCTTCAATAGCTTCCTGTTTAGGCTGTTACTTTTGGGGGATGGGAGGTGTGGATAGGGGTTGTCACAGATGCCTTCCATGTCTCTCTTTCTCAATTGGGTGTCTCCAGCATTGATATCACTGCAAAAGTAGTTTCCTTGTTCTTTACAGTAAGAGCGAGTACAAATCATGGGCTTTCACATGGTTCTGGCAACACCAAAGACCACGAACATGCTCCCCAGCTGCAGAAGAACCACAGAAATCAAGATAGCCTCAGGTTGCAGCATGGCCCAGGGACATCAATATGGCTTCTTGGCTGCAACACCAACCATGGATATCCGAATGGCCTTGTGTGATAACATGGGCCATAGACATCAACACTGGCTTCCAGCAGTATAAGGAAAAGTCATGGCCTGGGGCAGCAGGATGGATTACAGATATCAAAATGTTCTCTGGTAGCATCATAGACCATGGTGGTCTTTTGAAGAGGTCCAATCCAGAAAGTGAACCATTCCTCATCTCAGGCCTCCATTATTACCCAGAACTAGAGCAATCCGCAGCTGGGTGGCACATACAGGAGTTAAGTCTGCAACTGCAAAAGATCAGGGCTGTTGTATATGGCCTGGCTGACCATACTGGGCAGCAGCATGCTCTGTTGTTGACCTCAGGTCCCTCTCACTGTTGTCTCTGCTTAAGCCGATTTCCAGTTCCGCCTTTTCCACAGCATACTTACCACTTTCTTCTTCTGTCTTTCCCAACTCTCCATCATATATTTGCTCATTTTAATGAAGCCTGCCTCATGAGGAAGGGCAGGCAGCCTGACTGGCTCCTGCCACCCATTTCCTGAGTTTTTAAAACTTGCACAAGGTTTGTAGAAATAGATTGTTTTTCAACTTGTTGCATCTTGCTGTGATGATAAAAGAAATGCTCAACTTTGGAGGAGAATTTAGAAGAAGAACATATTTATTTGTCAGTTTGACTGCCAGTGTCATTTTAAGCCTAATATATGTGCTTAATGAGAGTATGGTACAGAGGATAATCCTCTAACTTTCATAAGGCCATGAATTTGACATGTTGTGCATGGGCACACATGTGGGTGTGCATGCACAAGTGTGTGCATGTGTTGAAGTTTCTTATCAACTATCTTCTATGTGAACTTTATCTAAACCTCTGAAAAGTACCCTTCTTCTTCAATCTCTTCTGAATACCTAAATCTCTGAGCCAAGGGACAAGAGAAACAGAAAGGAGGAAATGAAACCAATACTAGTTTTCATCTCTGCTGTAAGTTGTGAGTTGTCATTAACTACCCTTGGCATTGAGTGAAGTTTATACAACAATAAAACAAAAAGAATACAGTTTTCTTTTTTTAAGAAAGGATTCTTTAGCATAGAGGTATGACTTAATAGCAGCAAGCTTGGGGAGATCCTAAGTTTGATCATCTGCACTTGAAATAGATAATGTTTGGCATCATCAAGAAAGAAAATGGTAGGCAGAAATCATGTTGGTACTCTGGAACCTCAGTACTTGCGAACATGTGGCAGGAGGATCACTACAAGCTGGTGGCCAGCCTCTAGACAGTGAGTTTCAAATCAGCCTATGCTATACAGTGTAACCCTGTCTCACAAAACAAACAAACAAACAAACATGTATAAGGAAAAAATCTGTCATTAATCTCAGTACTGAGAAAGGTGTTTCTTTTTTCTGTCTACTATTAACCATTTCGTCCCTTGTTCTCTAATGTTTCTGAAGCCATGGGAATAAAGAAGAATTCTCCTGCAGAGGAATACAACTAGCCGTGGATTGGTTTCTAGACAAAGGCCACAAAGATATCACTGTATTTGTACCAGCATGGAGAAAGGAGCAATCCCGTCCTGATGCACCAATTACAGGTATTATTTCAAATTTATTTTTAAAAAAGAGAGAGTAAAAGGTAAAAAGATAATTTGGAGACAGGCAGATTGTCCCAGTTTAGATAACTTTTTTTTTAAGTATGCTTAAATTGTCTTTTAGTGAGTATGTTTTTAAAAAGTGATCCATATGAAACCATCCTTGTTGTCTGGTATATTAGAGTTAAATAAACACTTCCCTTTGGAAAGCCGTAAAGCACATAGTTGGAAAAACTAAACATTATTCTTATGGAAATGGTGATGCACATCTGCAATCCCAATACTCAGTAGGCTGAGGCAAGAGAATGGTGAGTTTGAGGCTAAGATGTGTTATATAGTGAGTACCAGGGCAGCCTGTTTTATCATAGATCTCAGATAATAGGGACTAAATATGGTAATGAATGTGACTGATTCAATTTTAAGAAACTAAAGATTAAGTGATATACAAGAAATACCATTTTGTATCAGAGACACAACCATGAGGTTTTCAAGTTAGGGGTAACAGAGAGGAGAAAAAACACAAAAACTGTAAGAACCAATCAGTGTCTGAGGCAAAGAGGCTTGGAGCCTAGGAGTGATCACAGCTCCACAAAAATGTTTTCATTTTTGTTCTTTTCCCTTAAGGAGAAAATAGATGATAACAATAAACTTGCAAGAACATACTTGATTGGATAAAATGAACTTTTAAATATGTCTTTATGGAAGAAGAGAGCTCACAAAAATAAACATGCCTAAATTTCACAAGAATTGTGCTCTGTGCCTTATGCTGGTAGCTTAGTCACAACATTTAAAGTACACATAGGAATGCTCTGCATAACACTGAAGAGCATACAGATCCCAGTCTCTTAGTTACCATGTCATTCCAGACATAATTACTCAGAAACTCCACTGGGTGGATGGTTGAACTCTGTGTAGAGCTATCTACATCTGCAGAGCAGACCCAAGTCCCAGTATGAGAGCAGAGCTCAGTACTCTTCAATCCCAGTAAGCAAGTTTTCTCTCCTAAACAACTGGATCCAAAATGAGCAGCAAGATGGCTCACCATGTAAAGGTACTTGCTGCCAAATCTGAGAACCTGAGTTTAATCCTTGGGAACCAAATTGTGATATGAACTAACTCCCACAAGTTGCCTTCTGACCCTTTCACATGTGTCATGTTGTAAACACACACATACATAGACAGACACACACACATACACACACTACTTAAATGCTATAGCTTCGTGACCCACCAGCTTCTTTCAGGTAAAGGTCAAAAACAAAATTTTCATGATTGATGGCTTACTCTCATGACAGACATAGCCTTTTCTAATTCTGAACTTCAATAGCCAAGAAGTTAGGCTAGGGTTGAGGATATGGATCAGTGGCTGAGAATTGCCAACCATGCTCCTGAGTCTGGGTTTCGAGTCCAGCACCACAGGGAAAAAAATCAATCTGATGCTTCAGACAAAGGGCAAAACACATTCCAAGAATGCTAGGGTAAACTGGCCATGGTGGTGGATGCCTTTAATCCCAGCACTTAAGGAGGTAGAGGCAGGCAGATCACTGTGAGTTCAAAGCCAGCCTGTTCCATAAAGTGAACCCAGGATAACCAAGGTGACACAGAAAAACCCTGTCTCAAAACAAAACAGAACAAAACAGGGTAAGCTGAATGTGTTGGCACACATCTGTTATCCCAGCCCTTGGGGCATTGAGATAGAAGCCCCAGGCTAGCCTTGGCTACACAGTAGCACTCTGTCTGAAACCAAAAAGAAAAAGCATGTTATATCAAGTGTTAGTTATTACTATTTGTGCACACATCTGTTATCCCAGCCCTTGGGGCATTGAGATAGAAGCCCCAGGCTAGCCTTGGCTACACAGTAGCACTCTGTCTGAAACCAAAAAGAAAAAGCATGTTATATCAAGTGTTAGTTATTACTATTTGTGATAGGTTTCAAAAGTTAAATGTGTTTGAATGTAGAATTGTTTTTTTGTTTATTTGTTTTTCGCTTTTGTTTTGTTAACCATTTTACTGAAAAAAAAAAAACAACTAAGGTCTGAAAGAAAAGATGGCATATCTAAGGTCACAATTCTATTTGATGTTACAGCCAGAAAAGTAGCACAGTTGTTCTCCAAGTACAAATAAAAGATTTAGCTAGTACTAACTGTTGTTTTGGTGATACGGGGTTAAGAGTTAATTTCCAAAATTGATTTCTACAATGTGGCGTAAACGTATTTTGATAGATCAAGATATTCTACGTAAACTGGAGAAGGAAAAGATTCTCGTCTTCACACCATCCCGAAGGGTCCAAGGCAGAAGGGTGGTCTGCTATGATGACCGGTTCATAGTCAAATTGGCTTTTGATTCTGATGGCATCATTGTGTCCAATGATAACTACCGAGACCTTCAAGTTGAAAAGCCAGAATGGAAGAAGTTTATAGAGGAGCGGTTGCTGATGTATTCTTTTGTGAATGATAAGTGAGTTTATTTCTAGTAAGCTCTAAACAGTTATGTACACATTACTGATACTGATGAATTACATTTCAGTAAACATATATTGAACACTTATTGTATACCATGAATTGTGCTGGTTGCTATCAAGATAAAAGACTGAATAGAAAGCAGGACTCACAATCTAGGGGCTCAGAATATATGAGAGGAAAGGTAGAGTTAGGGGAGAGAGAAAATAATGACAGGATGTTAAAAGTTGCTTTATCTTTTGAAATTAATTTTACAGAATAAAGAGGGCTACTGAGTATGGCGTATGAAAGGGAAACTATGAATAAATCTATGAAGTATGAAAGTGGCTGGTGTACTGGGGAAACCAACATTCATGACCCAGTCATACAGTCCATTAAAGAATGATGCACAGGGAAATAATCCTTTCTGTGTGGTCAAATAGAAACAAAAAGAAGAAACAATGTCTCAACAGAAGACAGATGGGAACTAGAAAATACAATGAGAATGTTATGCCTATAGTACAGGTAAGGGAGAAGGAAGGCCTAAATTCTTATAAACTATGGTAGTGACAGAAAGAATCACATCCCCTTCTTGTTGGCTTGCTTTCAGATTTATGCCTCCAGATGATCCTTTAGGACGCCATGGTCCAAGCCTTGAGAATTTCTTAAGAAAGCGACCTGTTGTTCCTGAGCATAAAAAGCAACCATGTCCTTATGGTGAGTATTTCTGGACTGAATTAAAGTCTGTACTAAGGAAAACGTAGAGACTATTTGAATAATTTTCCCTTCTGATTTCTCTTTCAAGTGAGAAATGTTAGTATGTCTACTTTCTGAGAGACATCTATGTCTTTACATACTCTCAGTTAGGCACACAAAGAAACAATTTAGAAACTGCATGAGGGAAAGATAACTAGAATCGGAAGGGGGATTAGTTGTCACTTGTTAACCTACCAAGTTGTTACTTAATAACATGTTTTCTAGAAACCTAAGTCCCGAGTAAGAACATGTAGAAACTATACAGTCTATGGATGCAGAAGGGGCAGTTCCAAAGGGCTGACCCAAACAAGATCATGTTTCTCAGGCAGGTGACTATACTTTCTGTCAACTGATTATACCATTTGTATTCTGCCTCCAAATTTCATTTTCATTTGTATATTTAAAAATGTAGTTTTCCTAAGTATTCTTGTGCTCGTACCAAAATCTCCTGCTTCAAAGTTGGTGGGCTTAACAGTGCAACATGGGTTGCTTGGTCTGAGGCTATTTGGGATGTCTGAGCTTAATGACTAATCACTATTTGAGGGATGTTTTGTTTTGTTTTGTTTTGTTTTTTGTCCTTGACCCGTGTTCAAATCAGAGAATTTTCATGTGTGCTGTCTCATCTCATCTTTACAATAATCCTTTAATATAGACATGGTTATGAACCTTGTTTACCAAAGAGGAAAATGAGCCTTAGAAAATAGTCACTAGTCCAGGTCACACAGCCAGTAAAGTACATAGCTGAACTTGAAGCTTAGTTCTCACTGGCTTCTAAGCTTGTGCTCTTTGCACTGCATCATTCTGCTTTCTGTCCCTCTAGGCTGCCTCAACATACAGATTATGCCTAAGAAAAGTTGTCCCTCACCAGTAAACTAAGACTAGTCAACAGCTCAACTCTTAGCTCTTACACTGCAATTTCCTCCTCCCCTCACAAGTGTGTGGTGACTCCTTGGTGTTGTCTGTCTCTCATCTTTGTGGAGTTAAGTTTCTGCCTTAAGCCCAAACAGTATAACCCTTACATGAGTGACCAGATTTTTAGGACAATTTCTGGCACAGAGGGTTACACCACTGTGAGAGAGAGAGTCTTACTCCAAGGCATTATTTTTCAGGCAAAAAATGCACCTACGGCCACAAGTGCAAATACTATCACCCAGAGCGAGCCAACCAACCCCAGCGTTCGGTGGCTGATGAGCTCCGAATCAGTGCCAAACTGTCCACAATGAAAATAATGAGCGAAGACACCCTGGCCAAATGTGGCACAGGGATGTCTACTGCCAAAGGTGAGATAACCTCAGAGGTCAAACGTGTCGCCTCCAAGCGCCAGTCAGATCCCAGCATCCGTTCTGTAGCTGTGGAGCCTGAGGAGTGGCTATCCATTGCCCGTAAACCTGAGGCCAGTTCTGTCCCTTCACTTGTGACCGCTTTAAGTGTCCCTACAATCACTCCCTCCAAAAGCCATGCAGCGGGTGCACTCAACACCCGTTCAGCCAGCAGCCCAGTGCCAGGGTCCTCCCATTTCCCCCATCAAAAGGCCTCTTTGGAGCACATGGTCAGCATGCAATACCCCCCTATCCTGGTTACCAACAGCCATGGAACCTCTATTAACTATACTGAGCAATATCCAAAGTTTGAGACCATGGGGGACCGTGACTACTATTCAGTGTTAAGCGACTTCTCCAAATTGAGCATCAACAGCATGCATAATCATGAGTATTACATGGCTGAAGCAAACCAGGGGGTATATGTTCGGAATCCCAGCCTACGTACCGACAGTCACATGAGCCATACCAGGAATGACAACTATTCCTCCTACAACAACTTGTATTTGGCTGTAGCTGATGCCCATCCTGAAGGCACTTTGAAGCTGCATCGCTCAGCATCTCATAACCATCTTCAGCCTTTTTCCCATGGTTACCATGAAGCCTTAGCAAGAGTGCAAAGTTATGGTTCCGAAGATTCCAAGCAAGCACCCCACAAGCAGTCAGTCCCTCACTTAGCTGTGCATACCCAAAACCCAGCAACTGGAGCGCACTCTAGCTGTCCTGGAGACTACACCATGCCTCCCAATATCCATCCTGTGGGGCCCTCTCAGCCAGGCCGTGCTCTGGTGATGACTCGGATGGACAGCATTTCTGACTCCCGCCTCTATGACAGCAATCCCATGAGGCAAAGGAGGCCTCCTCTCTGCAGGGAACAGCATGCTAGCTGGGACCCATTGCCTTGTACAGCCGACTCCTATGGATACCACTCCTATCCCTTAGGTAACAGCCTCATGCAACCATGTTATGAACCAGTCATGGTAAGGAGCATGCCTGAAAAAATGGAGCAGATTTGGAGGAATCCTTGGGTTGGAATGTGCAATGATTCCAGGGAGCATACGATACCAGAACACCAATATCAGACATACAAGAACCTCTGCAACATCTTCCCTTCTAACATTGTTCTCGCAGTGATGGAGAAGAATCCCCACACGGCAGATGCTCAGCAACTGGCAGCCTTGATTGTTGCCAAGCTTAGGGCTGCACGTTGACCTGACATAGAACGTATTCCGTTACATAAATATGAATACTATTAACACACTGATACTAGTAAGTAATAATTTGTGTTGTGCTTTTTAAATTACAGAGTATTTATATCATTTAAGTACATAACAACTCTGTGAGGTAGATCTCAGTAATATCTGATTTTATAGAGAAGGAAATGAAGCTTCATGCTAGCAAATGACCAAGTCAAGACACACACCTAAGTTCTCTGACCCAATGGCCCATGCCCTTTTCCACTGAAGTGTGAAAGTAATGGAGGACAAAAAATATGAAGCCCAAGTGCAAGAAACCCCAAAGGATTTCATTACCATTGTTTTCTTTCCATTTTTCTTCTTTAGTTTTTTTTTTTTTTTTTTTTTTTTTTTGAGACAGGGTCTCTCCTTGTAGCCCTGACTTTCTTGAAACTTGCTTTGTTTACCAGACTGGCCTTGAACTCAGAGATCCACCTGCCTCTGCCTGCAGAGTGCTAGGAGTGAAGGCATGTGACACCACACTCAGCTAGAAGTTTTTTTTTTTTTCTTAGTTACACATTCCATATTATAAAGTATGGATCATCTGTCCAATTTAGAAAGCAAATTCATGAGGATCAGATTGTACTGTGAATTAACCTTTTAAGGTATTTTTTTTTAAATAAGAGATATTTAAAACTAAAAGTAAACAGATTTTATTGCATGGCTATCTGATCATTCAATATCTTTTATCAAGTATAGGGTCACATTGAAGCTTCTAGAGACATAGTTGAACCCTCCTCTTAGCAATTCTACTGCTTGCATGATTTTATATATTTGGTTTGAGATGTGTTTGTATCTCTGGTATCAACTTTTCTAGAGTGATAATGAGAAGGTAAGCTCTATATGGCCTATAGTTCTCACCTGTATAGAACACAAATACAACTTGATTTTGTCACATTTTATAGTTTCAGTTAGATTCCAAAGTCAAATCACATGCTGATACTTAAACTTTGCTTTCTTAAGCACCAGAGTAAAGCAGCTGTATTTCTCTTACATATTTTTTACTTGACCATGTTTATTAACCATCTTAGCCTTCAAGTCTCTTCACCTTAGCAAATTAGGAGTCAAACTGAAGCTTTCTGTAGAGGAGCTACTCTATAAGCTCATGTTCAACACTTAGTATATATATATATATATATATATGATACACATGACCTAAAGAGCTGGACCAGGACCAAGGGACTTACCAGGAGAATCTACTTCCCTTATCCCAGAAGGGATGGCAGTAAGTGATAACGAAGTTGAAAGTTCTAACCAATTCAACATTACAGGACAAAGTATAATGGAAGAGAGTGCAAACCACTTTCTCCTGCTGTCCACCCTTTGAGCAATAAGATCAGTAACTGGTAGAGCAGAATTTCTTTAGGAAACAAAACCAGGGTATTTTCTAGATGGCAAAAAAAAGCTTCCAAGGGGAAGTGCTCTATTATGCACTTCAAACCCATACAAAGAGGGTGCACTCGGTGTTAGATCATTCTGAGATACATTTTTAAAGAAGGTATGGCTTTAGGATCAGGCAGCACCATTTGCACAATTTGAATCTTACTCTGGGTAGAATCACTTGTAGCTATATGCCTCTAAAAGGGACATTTATTTTTTTTCAAAATGATAACATTAAATGAGCCCTCCTTTCTGAATTGATTGTATATTTCAACATTTTGAACCATGACCAGCTCACAATTTCTGAGCCTGGAACTTACTAACTTCTACAGTCCTTTTTCATGAGAGTTGGGAAGGCCTGGACTTGGCCTTTTGTTTCTTCATGAGAAGGTATAATACTGCCTATAAATGTTTCTTACTATGAAACACTCTGAATGTGAGGCTGTAGTCAGGGTTGTTTCTGGTGGTTTGATAATGGCTTACATGCTGCTTTCCAGCTTTCTCTGTGAAAGTTGATGAATAGTACATCTTACCCAATATTCACTTAGCCACAACTTCACAATGATCTCATCCTACCCTCTAATTGTTTCATTCCCCAGTATACTGATAACATGTAACAAACAATATTTTCTATCAAGTAGGTCCATATAACCTGACAATTGCCACTGCAGTGCTTGCTATCTCACACAAGCATCACCATACTTTGAACTTCCTGGACCTTCTAAATCTGCCCTATGACTAAATCAGGGTATCTGACAATCTCAGAATATCCCAATGCCTTTGAACCAATCTTCCTAACAGTGACACCACAGTGTCCATTAACTTCCCAATTTACTGGGAAGCTCAAGATTCGTCTTGTCAGCTGCAATTCACCTGGAATATGTTCATGTTTAAAATTCAAAATAGTTGTGAGCTCCTCCCAGTAGCGGGAAATTTTTTAGGCTAGCATATGGATTTTTCACTTTCTACGAAAGGATTGCCATTCTTCTCTGCTCGTAAAATGTGTATGAACCAAAGCAGCTAATAGCAATGCCTCAAATAACCAGAAATGACCTTTTGTTGATACAAATTGTATCTCTTTTTCTCCTGATTGTATAGAAACAAATATACAAAACTCATCTTAAACTATGTTTAGTACTTAATTTTCACCATATCTGTGGCACTGTGTGTCACAGAAAAGTAGCCCAGGGGTCATGAGGGAGCTTTTATTTCCAAAGGGCAGTAGTAGTTTATAGACAGATACAGTTTTCAAAGCCTCTTTATTGTTAGATGCACAACTATTGTGTGTACAATCTGCAACATTGATTATCTTTTGCCTATTAAATTTAATATGTCCTTACAAATGGGATTTTTATAGTGTCAGTAGTAATAAACCATATGTAAGAATCTTTAATGGAGCTGTATAATTATAAATGCATAAATCTACTTTGGTTCTTACATTAGAGAATTTTTTTTATATTGAGATCTGCATACTTCTTGACTTTTCCATTTTGTCTATAATTATAAAATAGCAAATAAAGAAGAGCACTGAGACCTCGTTAGACCCTTCAAGGGGCTAAGTGTGTGCCGTTCAGGATATTTACCTCCAAGTACACAGCAGGGGTTAAGGCACAGTATTCTGTGTGGTTTTCAAGAAGCAACGGATTCTGTAAGAGGTGCTTTGTAATTTGAATTCCTTCACTGATTTTCTGACCTCATAGCAAATCTGTGCCTGTTCGGGACTTAGACTTTGTGGATTTTCTGCTTTTCGTTTTCTTGTTGTGACCTTATTGTTGTTGTTTTCATTTCCACCTTAAGGAGAAATGTGACTCTGGAGGGGCATGGTCAATCCAGAGCACCCTTTCTATAAGACAGCTCAAAGAAAAAGGAGCCTTTTGAAAGGTAACATGGAACTATTGAATTCACTTAAGGTACCAGGTATGAAAGGGAAAATGACAGATGCCTTATGAAAATGGTCTGTAAAACTTTTCTTCAAAGTAATGAAACCTATGGCATGATTTTTCTTACCCTCTCAACCCCTTCTAGTTTTTAAGAGACTACTTCTCTACAACCATTTTTTGGAATAAATACCCTTTATAAAATAAATCAATCATTAATATCTATTAATCTTTGTTACACTTTCCCTCTAATATGGAACATTTCATTGTGAAGAGGTTCTCAGTTAACATTCTATCTGTGCTCTAAGTGTGTGGCTTTGTACAAGTGCCCCTTTTGAGGGTCAGCAATTTCAATAAGTTTGTTTTGCTCTGTAAATCAGGCTTGGATTTGCACAGGAAAAGTAATGCCAAGCTGTCCAAAGAGCCCTGCTCAGGTTTCCTCCTAACCCCTCTCTTCCTCCTCCTAGTTTGCTTCTCTTCAGGTATGAAACTGAGGAGTGCATAACCTTCAACCAAAATGTGTTAGTTTTCAACAGAAACAAAATCATTGTGTTTAAAGAACTTGCTTGTCTAAAGTAGTCAATGCCTGTGTGAAGACTCAGCATATTTGATATTTATTGTATTATAGCTAGCTATACACATAGGCAGACTGACTATTTTTAGTCCTGGTTTGTGTATCATTGAGCTATAGTAATTTGTTTTATCCATTTGTGGGATTAAATGGTATTGTTTAATGGTTGTAAACTTTTTATAAAACCACTTTGGGTTTCTTGTTTGACCCAAACATAATGTAAGTCTCAATGACAAAATATACAGAGCCAACCTGAGGTGAGTGAAAATATAGCTCTTCCCCAAATTTGTCTGTCCCTATATAATGCATGTGTAATGCTTTATACAATATTCCCACTAGCATGAATATACTTAAGACTTCTTCATGAGCTTTTAATTTATTTCACCTAAAATTGTGATGAAAATGCTGTATCATTGACAATGAATTGTTTATTGCATAAACTTATTTGTCTACGAATCACTAATGGCTCTTTCTTTAAGAACATCAGCAAAAAGTCATTGCACACAAACATACATGCTCCAATTTTTTTCCTGAAATATTAAACATGTCCTTTCAACTTGCATTGTTAAATAAACAATGAGACACAGATCCCCATCCCTCCCTCCTAGAGTTCACCTGAAATTTATCAAAGTCTTGTGTTTGCTTCTTATAGTTCTGTGGATCACACCTAAAATCTTACAAATGCTACATTAGCACTTTACCACTGAAGTACAGCCTCAGCCCTCAGCTTTTTTATAAGAGCCTTGTGATGCGTCTCAAACTGACCTTGAACTTCACACACACACAATTTCTATATGGCCATGACCTCTCAGTTCTTCTGATTTTGCCTTCCAAGAACTGGAATTATAGCTGTGCTTGGAAAAATCATTTTCTTGTCTTTTGAGACCAGGTTTGCCTGTAGCCACCAGGCATAAAACCTGATATGCTCCAGAAAAAAAAAAAGTTCACTCAGTATATATTTCTTGAGGGCCTGTCATGTATTAAGCTCTGTTTCATACTCTTAGAAGATAGCATCCAATGTAGAATTTTCATTTTAAGTTGCTTTCCAGTGCTTTCCCCCGCCCCCCAGGAAACGTGTGTGTGTTTGTGTGTTTTGTGTAAAGTGTATGGTGAATGCACATGTGTGGGAGTATGTGCCTGTGTGTGTACATGTAGAGTCCAAGAAACCTCAAGTGCTTTCCTTTATTGCTCACCAACATACTGCCTTGAGACAGGATTGTATCAGTGAACTGGAATGTCACCATTTTGGCTAAGCTGGCTGCCCAGAAGGCTCTTGAAATGAAGGTGTCCTTTCCTCTAGTGGTAGGGTTAGAGCCATGCTCAGTCATGCCTTGACTTTTTTGAAGGTGCCGGGATTTGAACTCAGATCATCAGGCACTTTCATCTACTCCCTGAGCCAACTTGCCATCTAAAAACTACATTTTGCATCAAAATAATCCCCACCTATCTCAAACCTATAAATTGTGGCCTATTCCCCAACCATTGATTCAGGTCAGGAGTGGAGTCTAATAATTTGCATCCTAATAAAAACCTTGATGATGTTTAAGAACACACTGACCTACACCAAACTAGCAACTGTTCTCTATCCATGGGTAAATCATTTCTCTTCTGTCTGTCTCAGTATCTCAATGCACTTCAAAAGCAGGAGACTAGATTAGGGGAACAAGGGGGAAAAAAGAGTTAAAAATGTGTGTACATACACTGGGGGTTGCAGTGGGGACAAAAAAACTAGTTTTTAAAAAGCAATAGCATGTAAGTTCCCAAAACGTATGCAGTAAAGTGAGAACCACTCTAGGAGACTAGAACTGAAAGAAAGCTTGTGGCACCATCACCCCAGACCATGGGGTATGCATCCTCACATTTTTAAGTCCCTGATTCATGTTTAAACCAGAAGTTCCTTGAAGACTCTTTTATCATTGACTTTCCAGTATTCTAGAAAATCTTTAGCCTTTGCCATTGTGAGGAAAAAGCATTGGTGGTGGTGGTGGTGATGGGAAGACCTTTGTATTAACCAATGCACAAGCTTGCTGTGCTGGTAGATTCATGGAATGCTTTGAGTCTAACAGGGTATCCTTTCAGATGCTATACACTCCCTAAAGGTCCTAACTCAAGTTAGAATCCCTGTTGATGCATGGTGATGAAAATAATTCCCTACCATGGCTGAGGCTCTGGGTACCACCACCAGCTTGGAGTGGCTTGGGAACAGGCAGGGTACAGAACATGTTGACTGGGTCCTGAGACAACATCTCCAACCAAGCTTTTTTATCATTTCTTGAAATAGCTACTTAGGGAAACCTCTTAAGCTATTGGAAGAGGCATACCTATCTCTGACATTCTTCACCAA
>CM053742.1:79867563-79882576 GCA_028658305.1 Pachyuromys duprasi
TTCCTCCTTTTTAATTGCTGAATAGTATTCCATTGTGTAAAAGTACCACAATTTCTGTATCCATTCCTCAACTGAGGGACATCTGGGTTGTTTCCAGGTTCTGGCTATTACAAATAAAGCAGCCACGAACATGGTTGAGCAAATGTCCTTGTTGTGTACTTGCGCATCTTTTGGATATATGCCTAAGAGTGGTATAGCTAGGTATATAGATTTCAATGCAAGGTAATAGGCATGGATTTAATTTTATTCTTCTGCTTGATGATATTTAGTTTTCTTAGCACCATTTGTTGAAGACACTGTCTCTTTCCTTCAGGGTATTATTTTTGCCTCTTTGTTAAATATAAGATGGCTGTAGTTAAAAGTACTTATATTTGGATCTTCTATTTTATTTAATTGTTCTGCATGTCTGTTTTGTATAAGTAACATACTGCTTAATGTAATTTTTCTTTTCTTTTCTTTCTTTCTTTCTTTCTTTTCTTTGCTTTTTTTTTTTGAGACAGGGTTTCTCTGTGTAGCCCTGGCTGTCCTGGACTCACTTTGTAGACCAGGCTGGCCTTGAACTCAGAGAGATCCACCTGCCACTGCTTCCTCAGTGCTGGGATTAAAGGTGTGTGCCATCGCACCTGGCTGCATCTATTTATATTATTGCAAAAATCAAGACTCAAGGGAAAGGAAGGAAAATCATTCAATAAAAGGAAGACATATACCAAGAAATGCTCAACACAAGACTTACTCTAGAAAAGCATCAGGGATGGGGTGAGTTGGAAGAGGTGGAGTGGAGCTGAGATAGGAAGGAAAACATAAATCTAGCTAAATCCCTGGAACCTAGATGACCCAAAGAATACTGCAATCATCTTGGAATTAGTTTTTATATGCTGACCATAACTAGTATTGAGTTCTTATCACAAATTGAGGTGCTGTTGCACTTGGGCCACTTTGAGGTAAGCACCTACGCTAGTAGCTCCCATTTGGCAGGTAAATTTGTTGTCCATTGTAAGAAGTTTGAAATGAAGAAGAGGAATTCGGCTCTCTTCTGGCCTGAGCAAACTATTTTGGCATTGTAGACAGGGAAATGTAATTTCCAGAACAAGAGAAGCTAGTCTTACAAGTAATTTTGTCATTATTGTTATTACATAACCAACACTCACCATATGTACAGTTATTATTAGTAGGAAACCTGATGCTCAGGGAGGTGGTTTTATCTCTATAACATTAAAACTAAGCTGACCATTTAGTCAATTTTAGGTCGTTTATTTTGCCTGATTGTTTCAGTGAAAAACAATCAGCCATATTTCTTGACATGAAGCTGACTGAGTACAGAGTTCATTGAACGAAAGTTCCTGTTTTTCTTAAGTTTTTACTTCACAGACAGTAAATCTAAGTCTGACTTTGTTTGCTGTATTCTCACTTAACCTGATGCTCAGAAGACATGACAGAGTCATTTTGGGGCCTGTCTCATGAGCAAAGTCTCACAAGTATTCTCTCTACATATCCTACCAAGATTGAACTGAACCTCCAAGCAAAGGCTTCTCTGCTCTTTCTATCTCCATCAGTCTCCTTTCATCCCTTCTTCCTTCCTCTGTCTCTCCCTACATATCTGTGCCTCACGAAAACATTCTAGGCAAGCACTTTTATTTTGTGGAGCTGTAGATGGAAGCCAATACATTGAAAATGGTAGGCAAGCACTCCATTGAATTGTATGTTCAGGACCCTTCCATCAAAATAAGATTATTTCTAAATTATCATTCACGACTAGTCCTCTACACATAGTTGCCCTTCTGTTACAAGGGACTCTATCTCATCCAATCAACCCATTTACCACTTATTTAGTGGTTTTGGCAAGTACCTCCTGACTCTGGGGAGACCCAAGAAAGAAGAAGGAATGCCCATCCTAAATCTACCTTTTTAAGGATGTGAAACTTATTCAGATAGTTTGAGAACTCATAAGTGACATCATAGGATAAGAATTAAAAGGCACAAATCTCATTATTCTTATTACCTTTCTTTACTGCCTAACCGATGTGACAAGAGTCTCACTGTCACTACATTTCTGCCGAATGAGGCCCAGCACTAGTCACACAAGTTAACTGCTTGGTATCATCAGAACACAACACAATCTCCCCACTCAAAAGAAGTAGCCATGTCTTTCTGAGTATACTAGTGATTCTCCAGTTATCTCAGTACTTCAGAAGACTGCAGCAGCATGCAAAAGAATTTCATTTTATTTTTCAAAAGGTAAGAAAGGCTTTCACAAGATGGTTTTCTTTTATCTTATCTGTATACAAGTTTGAATTGCTTTTGAATGTTCCCTGGTGGAGAGACTAGAAGAAAACACAGGATGTAGAGGTCTACACAGTGTGATTGTCTCCCTCATTCATCTTCACTAGCCAAGGAGTGAGTAGCATACTTGCTTTCAGAACTGAACAGAACATGGAGGCTGGATTCCCCTCAGATGTCTTCAGCTCAGGGACAGATCTGGAGTCTTGATCTTTTTTTTTTTCTTTTTTACACTTTACATCCTGACTGCAGCTTCCACTCCACCCTCTCCTGCCAGTCTTCCTCCACCCCACCCCACCCCGTGCCCCATCCACCCCTTCTTCTCAGTAAAGGGGAGGCCTCCTATGGATATCAACCAGCCATGGCATATCAAGCTGCAGTAACATTAGGCACACCTTTTTCTATGGAGGCCAAACAAGGAAGCCTATTTAGAGGAAAGGTACCCAAAGGCAGGCAACAGAGGCAGAGATAGCCCCTGCTCCTGCTTTGGGAGTCCCACATGAAGACACAGCTACATAACTGTTACTTCCATGCAGAGGGCCTAGGTCTGTCCCGTTTGTGCTCTCTGGCTGGCATTTCAGTCTCTATGAGCCCCTATGGGCCCAGATTAGTTGATTCTGTAGTAGATTATCTTCTGCTGTCTTTGGTCCCTGTAGCTCCTTTAATCTTTTCTAGAGGGATCCAACCCACTGATGCTCTGCTATACTTGAAGACAGGAGCCTAGCATAACTGTCATCAGAGAGGCTTCAACCAGCAAATGATGGAAGCTGATGCAGAGACCCACATACTAAACACTAAGTGGAGCTTGATCTTTTCCCCCCACCTTTTCTATTTAACTACTCCCAGTGGTCTTTGTTTCCTCCATCTCCAGGACCAAGGCTGAAGCTCACAGTTTGAACTTTGGGACACTCAACCCCATCTATTTTATTTTCATCTTTCCTTGATGTTCCTTCCTCAGAGGGCTGAGCCAGAGCTACTTTCCCTCCAGCACTTGTAGGGGACCGCTGCTCTGTGTCTGAACTCTGAGATCAAGCAGGAGGGTAAGAGCTTTGCTTCACCTACACATGCTCGGGTAGAAGTACTGGCATTACCTTTAGAGGCCAATCAGGTTTAGGTTTAGAGGTTGGAGAGTGAGAGTCTTCTTTATTGAGTGTTTTATTTTCTAGAGACTTCTTCATTCTCTCTCTTTTGTGTATCCTGGACTGACACACTTTTACAAAATGTGGCTGAGGCCGCAGGCTGCAATGAACTCACTTTCTGTCCTCAACCCTGTTTTCTTGAGTTTCTTCACTTTGACAACTTGAGCATCTCTCCCGAGGCTGACAGTCTAGCCAGCTGATGCTGCAACTTGTTTGTCTCCTTCTTTAACCAAAATTTTACATCTTTTTCTCTGGTAACTGTGTCTGGAGGCTTTGTTTCTCCAAAGACAGAAGCCACTCAACTGGACTTGGAGATGCTAGCAGAGGAATCAATTCATCTTCCTTAGAAGTACTCTTATAGCCAAACTTTGGGCAGAGTGCAGGGAATCTTATGAAAGAAGTGGAAAATAGTAAGACCTGGAGAGCAACAGAACCAAAAAATCTGGGCACCGGGGTCTTTTCTGAGACTGATACTCCAACCAAGGACCATCCATGGAGATAACCTAGAACCCCTGCACAGAGGTAGTCCATGGCAGCTCAGTCTCCAAATGGGCTTCCTAGTAAGGGGATCAGGGGTAGTGTCTGACATGAACTCAGAGGCTGGCTCTTTGATCACCTCCCCCTGAGTGGGGAGCAGCCTTACCAGGCCACAGAGGAAGACAATGCAGCCACTCCTGATAAGACCTGATAGACTGGGATCAGAAGAAAGAGGAGGAAGATCTCCCCTATCAGTGGACTGGGGGAGGGGTATGGGTGGAGAAGAGAGAGGGAAGGTGGGTTTGGGATGGGAGGTAGGAGGGAGCGACAGGTGGGATACAAAGTGAATAAACTGTAATTAATAAAGAAAAAAGGAAAGTTATAAAAAACAGAAGTACTCTGAGGTTTAGATTCAGTTTAGATATTTTGTGGGGGCCTCTGTCAACACGCCTATAATCGTCCAAACAGGAATCATTGGAGCTCCATGATCGATTGTCCTGTCTGTCATACAGGTCTTCTCAGTCCCCACCTTCTCTGTAGTCATCATCCCTACCGTACCCGCTTCCAAATGCTCTTCTGGCACGGTCCATCCTGGAGTCAGAGCCTCAGTCATCATAGTGGTCCCAGCCCCCAAAATAATCTGAATCAGCATGTGTACCATCCTGATAACTCTCTCAGTACCCATCCTGACACAATTCAAAATTGTAGCGATCTAGATACTAGTCTCCAAAACTATCATCACCTATTCTGGGTGGCTAATCATCAAAGCTGGCTGTGGCAGGACTGGTCCTCCAATCTGAGTCTGTTTTGTCAGATCCCAGTTTCTTTTCTTCAAAAAATTATTTTTAATTTATATATTTAACTTACATTTCAATTGTAGCCCCTCCCTCCTGGTCCTCCTCCCACCCTAGTCATTCTATCCTCCCTCCCCGTGTCCACAGAAAAGGTTGGGGGGAGGGGAACCAAGCCACTCCAGCATATTAAATCACACCAGGACCAAGCTCATCCCCATACACTGAGTCCAGGCAAGGCAGCCTGGCTAGGGCAAAGTGATTGAAAGCAGGCAAAAGATTCCATGCCCTAGACAGCACCAGCTCAACTTACTAGGGAACCCATATGAAGATCAAACTGCCCATCACCTACACACGAGGATGGGACCTAATTCCGGTTCATGCATGCTCACTGGTTGTTGGTGATTCAGTCTCTGTAAGGCCCCTTGGGTCCAGGTCAGTTGACTCTATTGGTCCTCCTGCAGTGTTCCTGTCCCTTCTCTTCCACTTTTCCACAAGAGCCCCCAAACTCTGACTGATGTTTGACTGTGAGTCTAAGCATCTGATTTGATGGTAGGGTGGGGGTTTCTAAGAGAACATTAAGTTAGGCTCCTGTCTGTAAACATAGCTGAGTATTGTTAATAGGGTCAGGAGTTGGCTCTCTCTCATGTGGTGGATGTCAGTTTGGGCCAGGTGTTGGTTAGTCATTTTATCTGTCTCTACTCCATTTTTATCTCTGCCCATGTTGTTGGTAGGGATAATTTTGGTTAGAAGGTTTTGTAGGTGGATCGATGTTTCCTTCATACTACTATAGGTCGTGCCTGGCTGGAAGAGAATTCCAATTTCTATCTCAGCCAAAAGAACGACCATCCCTGCCTTTATCCTGTACTTGATCAGCAATGTCCACTCGAACTCTCCTGTTAACTAGATATTTTTGATGGGACTCAGAGGACGGACCTGAGAATCCAGGTCCTCAAATTCTGCATAGCCCAAATCTCTCAACCTGTCTGGATTGCTGAGTTCACGTAGTAAGTGTACAGCACTGATAATTCATCCTCTAATGAGTCTCTTAATGGAATCTTCTGTCACATTAGAGGGCAGGTTCCCTAAAAGAGCAGTATAGGGCTGCAATTTGGAAAGGTGGCTCCAGTAGACATCTGGACCTGAGAAGCTCGTGGATCCATGGTTTTAACCCTCCTATTATTCTTTTTGCTGAGGCATCCACATTGGCAATGGGAGAGAGAACAAAAAGGTTCTTAAAACTTGGTAAAGGGTTTTAATGTAGTATTCAAAGTAATGGGTTTATTATGGCATTTTAAAATTTTACATACATGTTTTATGTTGTCCTCTCCTACTGTCATCCCCCCTGCCTAGTTCTTCCTGGTATATTCCTTCCTCTGTGTAGCTCACAAACATGTATTACATTACACTCATTTACCTTCCTTTCCTCTTCCCTTAAGATATTTTTATTTTCTCATGATTCTCTTTCTAGTTTCAGCATGTGTGTGTGCATGAGCATGCACACACATGCACACATATACACACAGAGATACTCTAAGTGAGAGAAAGCACTCAGTATTTGAATTTCTGAGTCTATTTCATTTAACTTCGGATAATGATTTCTAGTTCCATCCATTTTCTGCAAATGTCACAATTTTCTTTTCTTTTCTGTGGAATAAAATTATGTTGTGTTGGATCTTGAGGAAGAGGTAGTCCTAATCGTCTGAGAAAGCACCAGATTGATTTCCAAAGTTGTTGTATAAGTTTACGTTCCCACCAGCAGTGGAGGAGGGTTCCCCTTTCTTCACATCCTCTCCAGCATGTTGGAGCCTACCACAGAGGGCCTCTTAAAGGCTCTACCCTGCAGGGTATCAAGGCAGATGCTGAGACTCAAAGCCAAACTTTAGGCAGAGTGCAGGAAATCTTATGAAAAAAGTAGGAGATAGTAAGACCTGGAGAGGACAGGAGCTCCACAAGGACAGGAACAGATTCAAAAGGTCTGGGCACAGGGGTCTTTTCTGAGACTTATACTCCAGCCAAGGACCACTCATGGAGATGGTCTGGAATCATTGCACAGAGGTAGCCTATGGCAGTTCAGTCTCCAAGTGGGTTCCATAGTAATGGGGACAGGGACTGTCTCTGACAGGAACTGATTGGTCTGCTCTTTGATCAACTATCCTGAGGGGGGAGCAGCCTTGCCAGGCCACACAAGAAGCCAATGCAGCCACTCCTGATGAGATCTGATAGACTTGGATCAGAGGGAAGGGGAGGAGGACCTCCCTTATCAGTGAACTGGGAGAGGGACATGGGTGGGGAAGAGGGAAAGTGGGATTGGGAGGGGAGGAGGGAGGGAGGTACAGGGGAGATACAAAGTGAATAAAGTAATTAATAAAAATAAATATGATTTAAAAATTATGTTGTGCATATGTGTCAAAATGTAGTTTATCCATTTGTCTGTCAATGACTATCTGGACTGTTTCCATTGCCTAGGTATTGTAAACACTTCAGCAGTAAACATAGTTGTGCAAGTATCTCTATGCTAATATCAACTTAGAGTCTTCTGGGTATATAGGATATAGTTGTACCATGTTGTGGTTCTATTTTTGTTTTCAGTTTTGTGAGAAACTTCCACCCTGATTTCCATAATGGTTAGGATAGTTAATGTTCATTACCAAATACACTGTATTTAGAATCATGGCAGAACAGAAGCATTGGTGTCTATAAGGGTATTTAAAGATTTAATTTGAGCAGAGAAGACTTACCCAGAATGTGGATGGCACTAACTCCATGGACTGGAGTCCTGAACTAAAAGAAAAATGAGAAACTAGAGTTAAGGATGAAGCTCAATTGAAAGAGTGTTTGCCTAATATGCACAGTCACATACAACCAGGCATGCTGTAATCCCAGTTCTCAGAAAGTAGAGGCTGGAGGATCTGAAATTCAAGGTCATCCTTGAGTACATAATGATTTAAGAGCAGCCTAGGCTCCATGAAACTCGATCTCAAAGAAAAGAAGGGAAAAGAAAAGAGAACAGGAGAGAGGAGAAAACAGGTGAGCAGCAGCATTCACTTGTACCTGCTTCTTGATTGTAAACATAGTGGAATAAACTTCCTCACTCTCCTGCTATCCTCCTGCCTTCCGTGCTAAGAAAGACTCCACCCTCTAAATGCAAGCCAAATCAGTGCCTTTAATCAAGTTGCTCTTGTCAGGCATCTTGCCACAATACAAAAATTAACTAAAACAGAAAATCAGTCCCGAATGTAAGTGTTGTTTTTATTTCCTCAGAGAAGGGAATGAGCTGAGAGCCATACCCAAGTTATTTGAATATATGGCTTCAGCTAAGCCCAGAGATTTTCTATCTAACTTTCTTTAGGCCTAGACCTGGAAGCTTCTAGCCTCAATACAATCTAATTTTCTGCAAGCCGGGACCTTGAAGCCTTCAGTTTGCAGGACCATCTGCTAACCTAAGCTTGGAATGTTTTCAGTCTCTGAGACTGTTAACTAATCTCATACTTTCTAGTTCTTTCTAAACTCTGGCTAGCTGGTTCAACTCAACTGCTCTGGCTCAAAACGCCTCTCCAAGCAGACTGATTTAAACTGGCTTCTCTCAGCTTCTCACTGAATTGTTCTGCTTGTAAAAACTGCCTCTGAATTTCACAAACTGAACTGCATTGAGTGCACTGACTGCATGAATGGAAGTGAATGTAACAGAATGGAACTGCATGAACTCAACTGCACTCAACTAAATGCATCAAACTGAACTCCACTTTCTCACCCTGCCCTGCTCTTAAGTAGTCCCTCATTTCTGCTTGTTCTCATGAGAGTTGGGCATATTCTATCTCTGACTCATTCTGTCAAATCTTTCTCTGATTTGTCACTTTGTACTTCAATTAGATGTCATTGTTTGGGAATAAAAGTGTGTACTAAGGGCATGACTATATTCCAGTTAGAGGGATTAAAGGTGTGCACAAAGGGTGTGTCTGTACTCCAAACAGATCACACAGACTTGGGACTGCAACCTATGCAAATTCTCTATTACTTACTCCCATCCTCAGACTCCTTGCTTTATAAATAAAAAGACTCTTAAGTATTTCACATGACATTTTAGCATTACACTCCTTGTCTTATTTTTTTCTCTTTTCTCTTTTAAAATATTTCTGTTGGCTCCACCCCAAACTTGCAATGATTCTCTTGACTCTACTTATCTGAGTGCTGGGATTATAGGTATTTGAGGGGGACTATGTAAGTGGTCGGCAAGTAAGGAAGCAAACTATAAAGAGGTAAGAATGAAAACTTGGTTCAGACTGACTTCATCAACTTGGATCAAACTTTGGAGACTCTGATGTAGGTTTATTACCAGTTGGTTTGTTTGCATTTTATTTATGTATTCATTTTACATCCCAATCGTATCTACTTCCCTCCTGTTTTCTCGGTCTCATCCTCCCTCTCTCTTTCCTCTATCCCACCTCCACTACTCCTCAGAAAAGGGGAGGGACCCTGTACCAACCTACCCCAGCACATCAAGTCTCAGGACTGAGCACATCCTCCTCCACTGAGGCCAGGCAAGGCAGCTCCGGCACAGGAAAGTGATTGAAAAGCAGGCAAGAGAGTTCAGGTCGGAGAAGCCCCTGCTTTTTTTACTAGGAGGCCCATATGAAGACCAACCTGCCTTTGACTACATATGTGTGGGCTGTATAGGTCCAGTGTATGTATGGTACTTGGTTGGTTCTTTAGTTTCTGTAATGCCCCCCTGGGCCTATTTGACTCTGTTGGTCTTCTTGTCCCCTCCATGTCCTTCTGTCCTCCCCCTACCAGTATATTTAAACACAGTATAATTTGGAGGAAAAAATTCTGGTGTAGTAAAAGAGAGCATAATTACATTGGAAATCAACTCAGGGAACATGTAATTTCTTCCAAGAAGATAGGTTCTAAGGATACACTACCTACACTAGCTTAAAGGCCCAAGGGTCTCGTCTGGTCTTAGTCATAGAGATAGTGTAGAGGTTATTTGAACTATTAGCCACCTTTGGTCCTAGTTGTGGGAGTTTAGGGCAATCCCTGGCTTTAAGGGTCTTTTAGATTACTACTCACCCCTGGTCCTGGTTGTAGGAGCTTGATATCACCTAGAATAACAGATAATGTAGATCACCAGGCCATTAATCACCTCTAATTCCCAGCTTTCTGAATGGAAGAACAGGTTTTATATCCATTCTTTTGAGAGGAAAATTCTATGTAACATTCCTGGTCTTCCTGGAGATCTGTGGGTACAAGGACCTTCACACTCACAACATGTTTCATGTGCTATCTCATTCAGTATCATAATGTTGATTATCACCTTGTCAAGAGCAGGAATCACATAAGAGTCAAATAATCTGGGCATGTCTGTGTGAGAGTTTACATAAGGTTCTTTGAGATGGGTTGATCCATCCTAAACATTAGGAACACAGTTCCACAGACTGGGATCCTAGACTGAAGAAAGTGAGCTGCCGGGCAGCATTCATCCCTCTCTGCTTCCTGACTACAGATGCAATGTGACCAAGTGACTTAAAATCATGCTGACATGCTCTTCCTGTCTCTGATGAAGTATCTCCTTGAACTGAGAGCTAAAACAACCCTTCTTTCCTTAGCTTGTATGTCATGTATTTTGTTTCAGCAGTGAAAACAAATAACTAATTGAGCCATAACACATGAAATACTTTTCTAAGCATGTAAAGGTAGTGGAAGTGGCAAAATGACTCCTAATGAACCAAATCTCCCACCTTTAGTAATTATTTAATACACAGTAAAGATAAACATCTCATATCATATGGTATGACCATATGCATACTGCTGGAACTTGATGTGGGGAAGGCCTAAGAATATACTATAGGTTTAATAAATATTTCTCAAATAGAACATTTCTTTTTCTCTACATAGCCTATTATGTTCAAGAAACAATGGAGAAGTCACTTTTCCTTTCCTTGGTGTGGGACATAACACATGTGGACACAAAATGCTCATAATTTATAAGGCCCAGTGTCATGGTAATATAGCTACTGGCAAACGATTATCTGAGACAAAGGGGTAGCTAGTTGCCTAGGTTTGAGAAAAAAAGTTTTGTTGTCAAATAAATATCCATGTCCACTTATTTACTTGTTCTCTATGGCTGTTTCTGCATAGCAACAACAATAAAAAAATTATCAGTTGCTAAGAGGAATCTGATGTCCTGGTGCCAGAACATTGCTCCCTTCCTCCCTGCATTTTGTTCCCTCCCCACAATCACTTGGGCCCAACTGACCTCCAAGACATGAATGTTGTTTAAGACATGCAGACTTACTAGTTTCCTCATCATGTTTTTGTCAAAAATGTCTTTGCATGTGGTTCACTATCAAGTCTCAAGTCGTCAAGGGTCCTGGCTCTTCTAAGGCCTACAAACATGTATTCTCAAGAAAAGAAGACATATCCCCATATTCCTCAGCATCCTGTGCCACCAGTCCACATCTCTGAAGAGAAGTGGCCACAAAAAACCACATGCCAGAGGTTGAACTTCAGGAATAAGACTTGAAACTGCCCCAACCTAAGACCACCTTGATTATCCCAAATCTACCTCTACCACAGTAAGAATAAGAGGCACTGCATCTGCTGTCCTCATGGCGCTAAAATGTTTTAGAAAGCAAGAGCACTTATACATGATCTCCCAAGGAACCTTCATGTTCTAAGCATTACTAATTCCATGTTATTTAGTCTGAATTATTTATTCTGCATATGACTGAGTCCCAAAGTTAATAGCCAGTAAATGCTACCTAACAAGCCAGACACAAGAAAAGTGCTGATTCAAAGCAAGGCAGATTAAAAAAATAAAATAAAATAAATGTATGTGTTCCTGAATTAGGCCAGCTCTCTGCTGCTGTGGGATGGAGAGTAGTTCTTACCTCAGTGAAGAAGACTATGAACACAAGTCTATAGCTTTACTCCTCAATTTGTTACATATTGATGGATTACAAGAAGGTTCCATTAGAGTTTTAGAATCTAGATTCTAAATTACTTGGTTCAAAAGACTGAGGAGCACCAATGCTCAAGGATCTGCCAAGGTGCTTTACCAGCACTTAACATGATGAATATTCTGGTTCTTTAACTTTAGTTGACTAGGGGAGAAGGGCAGTGTCTTAGTTTTGTTTCTGTTGCTATGACAAATGCCTCATCAAAGCAACTTAAAATATACAGTTTATTTTTCTCACAATTCTAAGTTACTGTCAATCATTGTGGATAAGTCAAGGTAACAGAACTTGAAGCAGCTGGTCACTCTGTATCCACAGTCAAAAGCAGAGAGTAAAGATTAATGCATGGATGCTGGTGCTCAGCTCACTTTCTCCACCTGTAAATAATCCAGGATATCCTTACTAGAGAATGGTGACACCCACAGTGGGCCATTCCATCCACCTCAATTAACCTAATCAATATTAACCTCTATATGCATGTCCACATGATAACCTAATTTAGACAACCCCTCACTGTGACTGTTTTTCATGGTGATTGTATCAAGTTGACAATTAAAACTAGCTATCACTGATAGCCTGAAAACTTCTTGGAAGTGCTTTTGAGGATGTACACTAGGCCTGGTCTTTTTTAAAGAAAGAATGTCATAGTTTTCAGATTTCACCACAAAATCTTAGAATAGAACACCTGCTACTTTCTGTTAGAGCCAAGGAGATCCTTGTAACAAATGGTAATGGTCATGTACTTCTTTTTGGTAATTCTTCAGGTTTTATCTCTTGCTAGTATAGTACCAGGAACTAAAGACATATATTCTGGACCTTCAAATATGTCACATTTTCAAGAAATGACAACCCCAATACTCTGATAACAATACTGTTTTTTACAAAAATCTCTGTGCTAGTTGTGGGATATGAATTTATAAGTCGTTGGTCAGGGAGACCACAGAGTCCTCCAAACAATGCAAGCTTTTTCTACTGTTCTTGGTTGCCCACCAGAACTAGACAATAAGACCCCCTATTGCTGAAGACAATATATACATTGATTACATTTCCTAGAACACTGAAGAAGTAACTGAACTGGAAGCTTCCTTTCTGATGGCTAGTTTTCATAGTCTTTGAAGGTGACAAGTAAGCTTCTGGAGGAGAAAATGGATCAATATTCTTACCTTGATCAAAGCGCTTCTGGCAAACATGATGTACCCACTAGTGCAATAGTAGCATGATTGCTTCGGGATACTGTATTCTTGGATTTGAGGTCAATCCATGCCTGGTACTATAAACCTATTCAGAAACCCATGGCAGAGTACCATGACCTGTACAGCTTTGGTAACAACCTAATTGGGGTGATGAGGAATAGAAAATTAAAAAACAAAAAACAAAAAACAAAACCGACAGATGCATATACAGAAGAGCTGGGATCAAGTAGGCCATTAGATCTTATGGAGACTCACCAGCTGCCTGAAAATTCAGTGCATTTATTATATACAGAACTACAGGAAGCAGGATAGCTATTCTTTTTTAATGTAATTTATTTATTTTTATATTAATCACAGGTTAGGTACTTTGTATCCCAGGCGTAGCCCCATCCCTCATTCCCTCCCACTCTCTCCATCCCTCCCTCATCTCCTCCTTGCCCCCTCCAAGTCCACTGATGGGGGAGGACCTCCTCCCCTTCCATCCGATCCCAGTCTATCTTGTCTCCTCAGGGCTGGCTGCGATGACCTCTTCTGGGATCTAGCCGGGCTGTTACTCCAGGGCGTGTGTGTGGGAGGGTCAAAGAGCCAGCCATTGAGTTCACATCTGAAACAGTCCCTATTCCCCTCACTAGGGTCTCCAGTTGGACACTGAGCTACCAGGGGCCACATCTGAGCAGGGGCTCCAGGCTATATCCATACATGGTCCTTGGTTGGAGAAACCGTCTCGTAAAACACCCCTGTGCCCCGATCTATTTGGTCTTTGTGGAGCTCTTGTTCTCCCCAGTCTTACTAACTCCCCCTATTTTCATTATAATTCCCAGTCCTCTGCCGAAGGCTTGGTTGTGAGTCTTAATATCGGCTTTGATACATTGCTATATTGATTCTTTCAGAGGCCCTCTTTGGTAGGCTCCTGTCCTGTTGCTTGTTTTCTCCTACATTCAATGTCCATCCCATTTGTCCATCTAAACGAGCATTGATCATATCAACCCGGGTCCTCCTTCTTGTTTATCTTCTCTAGGTGTACAGATTTCAGCATGACCTTCCTACCCTATAGGTCTATATAAGTGAGTATATACCATATGCTTCTTTCTGCTTTTGGGACACCTCACTCAGGATGATTGTTTCCAGGTCCCACCATTTGCCTGTGAATTTCATAATTTCCTCCTTTTTAATTGCTGAGTAGTATTCCATTGTGTAAAAGTACCATAATTTCTGTATCCATTCCTCAACTTAGGGACATCTGGGTTGTTTCCAGGTTCTGGCTATTACAAATAAAGCAGCTATGAACATAGTTGAGCAAATGTCCTTGTTGTGTACTTGAGCATCTTTTGGATATATGCCTAAGAGTGGTATAGCTGGAATCACTATTCCTAATTGTCTAAGAAAGCACCAAATTGATTTCCGGAGTGGTTGTATAAGTTTGCATTCCCACCAGCAATGGAGGAGGGTTCCTCTAGCTATTCTTGATAGTGGTTCCCTTTAGGGGAATATTCTCAGGATATAGTCACCTGGGAGATGGAAGCTGTGGTTGATATTTTCTGCACAATTTGTCAACATTTGTACTCAGACCAAGCAAGCCCTAGCCATTTCACTGAGCCTGACCGTGGAAAGGCCTTGCTATTCTCATGAGTCTCAGGTATTGGTTGTTTTGACATGGCTGTGCTCATGTCAAGAATACACATTTGGGACAGATTGAAGATGGCAGCGCCAGGTGGACACTGTCTGAGGAGCAGGACAGCAATGTCGGTACAGCGACTAAGATACTGAACTCTTCTAAACGGTTTAGTGTGTCTGGTTTTATGTTGAGGTCTTTGATCCACTTGGACTTTACCTTTGTGCAAGGTGATAAATATGGATCTATTTTCATTTTTCTGCATACAGATATCCAGCTGGACCAGCACCATTTGTTGAAGATGCTGTCTTTTTTCCATTGAATGGTTTTGGCTTCTTTGTCAAAAATCAAGTTTCCATAGGTGTGTGGGTTCATTTCTGGGTCTTCTATTCGGTTCCATTGATCCACTGTTCTGTTTCTATGCCAATACCATGCAGTTTTTATTACTATTGCTCTGTAGTACAGCTTGAAGTCGGGGATGGAGATACCTTCAGATGATCTGTTGTTGTAGAGGATTGTTTTGGAGATTAAACCGTTTAGAAGAAAAAGTGGGAAAGACCCTAGAACT
>CM053742.1:79883076-79906009 GCA_028658305.1 Pachyuromys duprasi
TAAAAGGAGGAAATCATGAAATTCGCAGGCAAATGGTGGGACCTAGAAACGATCATACTCAGTGAGGTATCCCAGAAGCAGAAAGAAACATATGGTATATACACTCACTTATATAGACCTATAGGATAGGAAGTTCAAGCTGAAATCGACACACCTAGAGAGGATATACAGGAAGGGGGACCCAGGTTGGTATGATCAATGCTTGTTTGGATGAACAAATGGGATGGACATTGAGTGGAGGAGAAAACAAGCAACAGGACAGGAGCATGCCAAGGAGGTCCTCTGGGGGGTCAATGTAGCGATGTATCAGAGCAGATATTAAGACTTGCGATCAAGCCTTTGGCAGAGGGCGAGAAGTAATGATAGATCTGGGGGAGGTTGGTGAGACTTGGGGAGAACAAGAGCTCCACAAAGACCAAACTGAGCAGGGCACAGGGGTCTTGTATGAGACGGTTTCTACAATCAAGGACCATGTGTGGATGTGGCCTGGAACGCCCGCTCAGAAGGAGCCCATGATAGCTCAGTGTCGGACTGAAGACCCTAGTGAGGGAAACAGGGACTGTTTCAGTCAAGATCTTGATGGCTGACTCTTTGACCCTCCCCCATACAAGCCAGGGAGTGACAGACTGGCTAGATCTCAGGGGAGGACATTGTAGCCAGCCCTGAGGAGACAGGATGAGCTGGGGTTGGATGGAAGGGGAGGAGATCCTCCCCTGTTGGTGGACTTGGAGGGGGCGGGGAGGAGGGAGATGAGGGAGGGAGTGGAAGGGTGGAAGGGAATGAGGGAGGGGGCTAGGCCTGGGACGCAAAGTACCTAACCTGTGATTGATATAAAAATAAATAAATTAAAAAAAAAAAGATACTGAACTCTGGGACCTAAAACAACAGTGATCATGTTTTCCAGGTGAGAAGAAACTCCACGGTGTGGGAATCAATCAGGTCCACTCTCAGGTCACCCAGCCAGAACCTGGAAGAGATCCCAGGTCCTGCAGGCTCTTGGTTGCCAGACTAGAGCCACACCCCTGCGTGTCCTTCCCAGGCTGAACGGTGGACACAAAAACACCACAGACTGGGAGTCCCAGTCATGAGAAAAACCCACAGGGAAGGAAGGAAAATGGACTGACCTCAGGCCACCCAGTCTATCCCTGGAAAAGGTCCTGCAGACCTGCGGGCGCAAGCCGCCAATCCTGAGCTGGGCTCCAACTGCGAGCACAGAGACCTACTGCATGGCTGACTCTGTGTCACAGACAGAACTGTGTGTCCCAGGGCATCAGAGACTGTGTTTCCCTATCGGGAGAAAACCCCACAGGGAAGGAGGCAAATGGGGATTTACTTCAGGTCACCCAGTCTATCCCTGGAAAAGGACCTGCAGACAGGTGGGCGCACAGCCACCAGCACAGAGACCGGCTGTGCACCTGACTCTCCATCACAGACAGAACTGTGGACCCCAGGACACCCGAGACTGGGTTTCCCTGCTGGGAGAAAGCCCCACAGGGAGGGAAACAGCTTAGAGCACTCAGCTAACCCCCAACCCACCACCACCCTCGGGAAAGTTCTGGGAAAATGTCTCAGGTTCCTGCCCAGTCACTAGCTTGGAGCCACCACCCACCAGCACTTGCACACTCTACGTTCCACCCCAAACACCACAGACTGGGCCTTCCTGTTGGGAGAAAACCCCACAGTGGGGAAAATATCTGGCCCTACCTCAGGACACCTAGCTCCGGAAATGTTTCTGGGTTCCCACAGGCTCCAGGCTCTAGCCTCCAGCTGCACGCATGAGAGCAGAGTTCACCTGCCAATGATTACCGCTTGGGTACTGGGACACAGAACCCCAACCTCAGACCTCCAGAAGCCTGGGATCCCTGAGATAAACCCCCAGATACTGCTCTAAGGGGCAACCAGTTATCCCTAATTAAACTGACCAAACCATTGGGCACCCAGGTTACAGCAGCAGCTCATTAAATTTACAGCAAGAAACCCAGAAGCAGGGTAGCTGTCTCCAGGACTTCTCCAGGTGAGAGGAGAGACCTCTTGACTAACAAGGACCATAGTTACCACTCAGGTCTGTATGCCTGAGGTGAGATGTGGCAATTCCTGAAAAACACCAGCCATTCAGTTACCATACCCAAAAAAGCTGAGCAGGCCTTCTTCAGGAAAAATCATCTTCCTGCCAAGGGGATTCTCCCCACCACAGGATTCGAGGAACCACCAGAAACTAACACCCAGCACCTAAGATAGCCCAATGGGTAGAGTCCAGCGTAAAAGCTCAACCAACAAAAGACAGAGCAATATGGCATCTCCAGAACCTAGTTATCCAAGGGCAAGCAGCCCTGGACACGCCAGCATAATTGTAATTCAAGAAGATGACCTAACATCTATGCTTATGAAGAGGATAATAGAGGAAACAAACAAAATCCATAAACTAGAGGAAGATAAGGTCAAGCAGATTATGGACATCTGTAAAGGAATAGAGGAAGTTGCAGCCAAACAGTTTGTGGCCTTTCGAGAGGAAATACTTAAATCACTCAAAGAAAAAAAAAAATACAAAGGACTGCTCAAACAAACAGGTGAAGGAACTGAAGGAAAAACAGGAAAATACAGTCAGACAGATGAAGCAATTCAAAAAAAAATGGCTCAATATCTGAAGATAAAATTGGAAAAATTAAATAAAACACAAATTGAGAAAATTGTGGAGAGAAAGAACTTAAGGAAGAAAACAAGAACGACAGAGGTAAGCATAACTAATAGACTATAAGCGATGGAAGAAAGAATCTCAGGTGTTGAAGATACAATGGAAGAAACTGATGTATCCATCAAAGAAAATGTTAAATCTAAAAAAATTCTGACACAAACCATCCAAGTAATCCAAGACAACATGAAAAGACAAAACCTAAGAATAATAGGAATAGAGGAAAAAGAAGATTCCCTCCTCCAAGGCCCAGAAAATATTTTCAACAAAATCATTGAAGAAAAATTTCCCCAACTTAAAGGAGAGGCCTATAAGAATACAAGAGGCCTACAGAACACCCAATAAATTAGACCAGAAAAGAAAATCCTCCTGCCACATAATAATCAAAACAGTAAGTATACAGAACAAAGAAAAAATTAAAAGCTGCAAGGGAAAAAGGCCAAGTAACATATAATGGCAAACCCATCAGAATCACACCTTAGTTCTCAACAGAGACTATGAAAACCAGAAGAGCCTGGACAGATATCATACAGACCCGAAGAGAACACAGATGTCAGCCTAGGCTACTATACCCATCAAAACTCTCAGTGCTCATAGACGGAGAAAACAAGATATTCAACGACAAAAACAAATTTCAACAATACCTACACACAAATCCAGTGTTACAAAAGACACTAGAAGGAAAAATACAACCCAAGAAAAGTAACTACTTTCAAGAAAACACAGGAAAAATTTAACCCCATTACAGCAAAACAAAAAGTAACCAAGCACACAAACTTACTACCACAGCCAACATCAAATTCTCTCAACATCAGTGGATTCAACTCTCCAATAAAAAGACACAGACTAACAGAATGGATGCGTAAACAGGACCCAACAATCTGTTGCATACAAGAAACACACCTAAGTCACAAAGATAAACATTGCCTGAGGGTAAAGGGTTGGAAGATGGATTTCCAAGCAAATGGACCCAAGAAGCAAGCAGGAGTAGCCATTCTAATAGCTGATAAAATAGACTTTCAACCAAAATGAATAAAAAAAAAAGATGGGGAAGGACACTTCATACTCATCAAGGGAAAATTCCACCAGGAAGACATCACAATCCTGAACATGTATGCCCCAAATACAAAAGTACCCACATTTGTAAAAGAAACATTAATAAAACTTAAACCACACATAGATTCCCACACATTAATAGTGGGAGATTCAACACCCCACTCTCAACAAAGAACAGGTCAACAAAACAGAAATTAAACAAAGAAACAATGTCTCTAACAGAGTTCATGAATCAAATGGAACTAACAAACATCTACAGAACCTTACACCCAAACACAAAAGAATTTACCTCCTACTCAGCATCTCATGGAGCCTTCTCCAAAACAGACCATATGGTTGGTCACAAAGTGAGCCTCAACAGATACAAGAAGATTTAAATAATCCCTTGTATCCTATCTGATCAACATTGACTAAAGCTGGACCTCAACAACAACAGAAATAGCAAAAAGTCTACACACACATGGAAACTGAACAACTCGCTACTAAATGATAGTGGGTCAGGGAAGAAATAAAGAAAGAAATTAAAGTCTTCCTAGAATTCAATGAAAATTAAGACACAACGTACACAAACTTATGGGACACAATGAAAGCAGTGCTAAGAGGAAAGTTCATAGCACTAAGTACCTTCAAGGAGAAACTCAAAACATCTCATTCAAGCAACTTAATGACTCACCTAAAAACCCTAGGGGGGAAAAAAAGCAGACACATCAAAAAGGAGCAGACAGCTGGAAATAATCAAACTCAGGGCTGAAATCAATAAATTGGAAACAAATAAAACAATTCAAAGAATCAATGAAACCAAGAGTTGGTTCTTTGAAAAAAATCAACAAGATAGACAAACCCTTAGCCAAACTAACTAAAAGTCAGAGAGACACTATCCAATTTAACAAAATCAGAAAAGAAAAGGGAGAATATAACAACAGACTCTGAAGAAATCCAAACAATCACTAGGACTTACTTCAAAAGCCTATATGCCACAAAATTTGAAAATCTAAATGAAATGGACAATTTTATTGACCGATTCCAATTACCATAGCTGATACAAGAACAGGTAAATGAATTAAATATTCCTCTATCCCCTAAGGAAATAACAGCGGTCATCAAAAGTCTCCCATCCAAAAAAATCCCAGGACCAGATGGTTTCAATGCAGAATTATACCAGATCTTCAAAGAATATCTAACTCCAGTTCTCTCCAAAGTATTCCACAAAATAGAAACAGAAGGAACACTACCAAACTCATTCTATGAAGCCACAGTTACCTTGGTACCTAAACCTCACAAGGACCCAACAAAGAAAGAGAATTACAGGCTAATTTCCCTTATGGACATTGATGTAAAAATACTGAACAAAATACTTGCAAATCAAATACAAGAACACATCAAAGATATCATGCACTATGAACAATTAGGCTTCATCACAGGCATGCACGGGTGGTTCAATATATGAAAATCCTTCGATGTGATCCACCATGTTAACAAACTGAAAGAAAAAAAAAACAAATGATAATCTACTTAGGGACTGAAAACACATTTTACAAAATCCAATATCCATTCATGTTTAAAGCATTGGAGAGATCAGGGATACAAGGCACATACCTAAGCATAGTAAAGGCAATATACAGCAAGCTTATAGCCAACATCAAACTCAATGGAGAGAAACTTAAAGCAATCTCACTGAAATCATGGACAAGGCAAGGCTGCCCATTCTCTCCATATCTCTTCAACATAGGTCTTGAAGTCCTTGCCAGAGCAATAAGAGAATTGAAGGAGATCAAGGGGATACAAATAGGAAAGGAAGAAGTAAAAGTATCACCCTTTGCAGATGATATAATAGTATGTCTGAGTGAACCCCAAAATTCTACCAGGGAACTCCTACAGCTGATAAACACCTTCAGCAAAGTGGCTGGATAAAAAATTAACTCGAAAAATTAGTAGTCCTCCTGTATACAAAAAACAAAAGGGCCGAGAAAGGAATTAGGGAAATAACACCCTTCACAATAACCACAAAGGACATAGAGTACCTTGGTGTAACCTTAACCAAGCAAGTCAAAGACTCCTATGAAAATATTTAAAGTCTCTGAAGAAAGAATTAGAAGAAGATATCAGAAGATGGAAAGATCTCCCATGCTCATGGCTTGGTACGATTAACAGCAAAAAGGGCCATTTTAACAAACGCAATCCACAGATTCAATGCAATTCCCATCAAGTTACCAACACAATTCTTTACAGACCTTGAAAGAAAAATTCTCAGCTTCATATAGACTAACAAGAAACCCAGAATTGCTAGAAAAATATTCCACAATAAAAGATCTTCTGGAGGCATCTCCACCCCTGATCTCAAGCTGTACTGAAGAGCAACAAGAATAAAAACCGCATGGTACTGGTTTAGAAACAGAATGGTGGATCAATGGAATTGAATAGAAGACCCATAAATAAATCCACACACAATGGACAGGTGATTTTTGACAAAGGTGCCAAAATAGATCCGCACTCATCGCCCTGCACAAAACTAAAGTCCAAGTGGATCAAAGACCTCAACATAAAACCAGACACATTAAATTCGTTAGAAGAAAAAGTAGAGAAGAGCCTTGAACTCCTTGGCACAGGAGACAACTTCCTGAAAAGAACACCAACATCATAGGCTCTAAGAGCAACAATCAACAAATGGGACCTCATGAAACTGAAAAACTTCTGTAAAGCAAATGACACGGTCGTCAAGACAGAACTCCTGTCTACAGATTGGGAAAGAATCCTCCCCAACCCTATATTTGACAGAGGACTAATATCCAGTATATATACAGAACTTAAGAAGTTAAACAGCAACAAATGAAGTAATCCAATTAAAAAATGAGGTACAGAGCTAAACAGAGAATTCTCAATATAGGAATATCGAATGGCTGAGAAACACTTAAAGAAATGCTCAACGTCCTTAGTCATCAGGGAAATGCAAATCAAAATGACTCTGAGATTTCACCTTACACCCATTAGAATGGCTAAGATGAATAACTCAAGTGACAACACATGCTGCAGAGGATGTGGAGAAAGAGGAACCCTCCTCCACTGCTGGTGGGAATGTAAACTTAATACAACCACTTTAAAAATCAATCTGGCGCTTTCTCAGATAATTAGGAATAGTGCTTCCTCAAGATCCAGCTATACCACTCTTAGGCATATATCCAAAAGAGGCTCAAGTATACAACAAGGACATCTGCTCAACCATGTTTTTAGCAATTTTATTTGTAATAGCCAGAAGCTGGAAATAGCCCAGATGCCCCTCAGTTGAGGAATGGATACAGAAATTGTGGTACATCTACACAATGAAATATAACCCAGCAATAGAAAACAAGGAAATCATGAAATTTGCAAGTAAATGGTGGGAACTGGAAAAGATCATCCTGAATGAGGTATCCCAGAAGCAGAAAGACACACAGGGTGTATACTCACTCATAAGTGGATACCAGACATATAATATAGGATAAAAATACTAAAATTCATACACCCGAGGAAGCTAATCTGGAAGGAGGACTCTGCCTAAATTGCTCAATCCCCATTCAAAAAGACAAATAGGATGGACATCGGAGGAGGGAGAAAACAGGGAACAGGGCAGGAGCCTACCACAGAAGACCTCTGAAAGGCTCTACCCTACAGGGTATCAAGGCAGATGCTGAGACTCATAGCCAAACTTTGGGCAGAGTGCAGGGAATCTTATGAAAGAAGTGGGAGATAGCAAGACCTGGAGAGGACAGGAGCTCCACAAGGACACCAACAGATCCAAAAAGTTTGGGCACAGTGGTCTTTTTATTATTTATTTTTTAATATTTATTTATTTATTATGTACACAATGTTATTTCTGAATGTATACTGGCATGCCAGAAGAGGGCATCAGATCTCATTATAGATGGTTGTGAGCCACCATGTGGTTGCTAGGAATTGAACTCATGACCTTTAGAAGAGCAGCCAGTGCTCTTAAACTCTGAGCCATCTCTCCAGCCCCTTATTATTTATTTTTATTTTAACCACAGGTCATTCACTTGTATCCCAGCCATAGCCCCCTTCCTCTTTCCCTTCCAAACCCTCCCTCCCTCATCTCCTCCCTGCCCCCTTCTGCGTCCACTGATAAGGGGGGTCCTCCTCCCCTTCCATCTGACCCTAGCTTATCAGGTATCTTCAGGACTGGCTACAATATCCTTACCTGTGGCCTAGCCAGGCTGCTCCTCCCTCGGAGGGGGGGAGGGGAAGCTCAATGAGCCAGTCATTGAGTTCATGTCAGAAATAATTCTTGTCCCCATTACTAGGGAACACACTTGAATACTGAGCTACCATGGGCTACATCCGAGCGGGGGCTGCAGGTTATATCTATTCATGGTCCTTGGTTGGAGAAACAGTCTCATAGAAGACCCCTGGGCACAGGTTTCTTTGCTAAAACTGATACTCCAGCCAAGAACCACTCATGGAGATGGTCTGGGACCCCTGCACAAAGGTAGCCTATGGCAGTTCAGTCTCCAAGTGTCCTCCATAGTAATGGGGACAGGGACTATCTGTGGCATGAATTGACTGGCCTACTCTTTGATCACCTCCCTTAACAGGCCACAGGAGAAGATAATGCAGCCATTCCTGATATGACCTGATAGACTAGGATCAGAGGTAAGGGGAGAAGGACCTCCCTTTTCAGTGGACTGGGAGAGGGACACGGGTGGGGAAAAGGGAGGGTGGGATTGGGAGAGGAGGATGGAGGGAGTTACAGGGGGGCTACAAAGTGAATAAGCTGTAAGTAAAAAAATTCAAAAGGTTTTATTGATTAAATGGTTTTAAAAAATAAAAATAATTAAAAATATTTAAAAAAATACTTTAAAAAAAGAATACACATTTACCAGCACTCAGGGAGGCAGAGGCAGGTGGGTCTTTGTGAGTTCAAGGCTAGCCTGATCTACAAAGCCAGTTCAGGAAACCCACTCTCCCCATCCCTCCCTCATCTCCTCCCCACCCACTCCAAGTCCACCTACAGGGGAGGATCTCCTCCCCTTCCATCAGACCCCAGTTCATCTTGTCTCCTCAGGGCTGGCTACAATGTCCTCCCCTGGGATCTAGCTAGGCTGTTACTCCCTGGCATGTATGGGGGAGGGTCAAAGAGCCAGCCATCGAGTTCATGACTGAAACAGTCCCTGTTCCCCTTACTAGGGTCTTCAGTTGGACACCGAGATACCATGGGCCACATCTGAGCGGGGGTTCTAGGACATATCCATACATTGTCCTTGGTTGGAGAAACTGCCTTGTATAAGACCCCTGTGCCCTGTTCAGTTTGGTCTTTGTGGAGCTCTTGTTCTCCACAAGTCTTACTAACTTCCCCTATTTTTATTATTATTTCCTACCCTCTGCCGAAGGCTTGGTTGTGAGCTAACAGGCTTTTTTTCAGACAATCTGATGGAAGCATTTTCTCAACTGAGGTTTATTTTACAAGTGACTCTAGCTTGGATCAAGTTGACAACTACCATCACAAAGCAATAAAACAACAACAAAAAAACCAAACCAAAACAAAACAAAAAACTAACCAGTATATGTTTGGTCTCTCCAAGGCCAGAAGAGTTTGTCAGATCCCCTGTTAATGGATTTTTGGATAGTTGTGAGCTGGCATGAGAGTTGTGGGAACCAAAGTCAGTTTCTCTGGAAGAGCAGTAAGTACTCTTAACCATTGTGGCACCTCTCCAGGCCCTTATTTTATTGATTACATATTCTGGCTTTTATTAAAATGTCATAAGAGAAGAAGTTGTAGGGCCCATGGCACTCAGTCAAGTAAAAGGTGGCTGCCTTCTCTATCTTCCTTTCCCAAAGATATCTGGGTTGTGAAAAAGAGCCAAGACAGTGTTTTCTTATAGGATGGTAGGTACTTTCTCTGACTTAGTAAATGATGCTGCAGATCCTTCTAGTTTTCTAGCAAAAGCTTTTACAGAACATTGGTCAGTGCAACCAAAAAAATATTAAGAGGAGCATAAAACCTCATAAAAACCAAAGCATTAGGAAAAGAGGAAAGAGGTATGTGTATGTGTGTTTAATTATACTAATTAGATAGGCACTATTTCCGCTAAAACTGGAACAAATACACAGGTTTAAAATATTTAAAAATAACTGTGTTGATTGGTATCAGACTTCATGATCATTACAACCTCCTTGATCCATCTGTGGAACTTTTCTTCCTTTGAATTTTTATGCATAATTGAGAAGCTGAAGGCAAAATGCTTTTAGGACTGTGCTCTAGAAAAGCAGCTGCTGAAGTCTGTGGCTGGTAAAAGTTGTTGGTTATTAAGTATTTTAAAGATTAACTTTGTGCCCACTTTCCTTTTGTTTTTTGTTTTTGTTTTTGAAAGAGAAAGAACATAAAGTTAGGTTGGTAAGGAGGCAGGGAAGATCTAGGAAAAGTTGGGGGATCGTAAAGAATACGATCAAAATATATTGTATAAAAAGTTTAAATAAAAAAATAAAAAAAAGTTTAAATAAAATATTTTACATAAAAATTAACTTTATTTCCATTTACTTCAGGAGAAACAGGTTTAGAGTAGCCTATTCAAGATCATATAGTCAACATTAAGGGTGAATTGTATCGCCTTTAAAAATTATATTTAAATTCTAATCCCTAGTACTCCAAAATATGCCTCTACTTGGAGACACTGTGATTAACTTAAAACGTTGCCATTCTTGTGGCCTCTAATCCAGTTGAACCAATTAGTGGCCTTTTAAAGAGGAGATTGGAAAAGAAATGGGCAGAGAGTAACACAAAGAAAGACCACATTCAAGCCACAAGCTCAAGAGAAAGACTCCTGAAGAAACCAACCTTCCTTTTAGTACCCTGATCTAACCCTTCAGAACTGTGTAAAAGAAACATCTTTTGAGTATATATTACTTTATCTGCATATGGTATTTTGTTATAGTTACAGGGGTGGAATAAATCAGCAACACTGATATTCAGAGGTAGAACTCATATCTCCCTCGTTTTTATTCATTCTGACTTATGGCAAACATTCTGCTTCTGCCTTAAGTTCTAGGGATATAAGGAGCCATGTTCAGAGAGGTTAAATAACTTGTCCAGGAATATAATGCTAGTAAAGAAGTAGAGTAAAATACTTGTTCAATTTGAATGGTGGGCTCCCACCTGTTCCATTTGTTTTCTTTGTACCCAGCAAGAAATCTTGCACACAGGAGGGGCTCCACATCTGCTTCTTGAATGGAACAGAAGAGGCACAGAAGTGACAAAAATCATGAAAGCAAATTTGTTTCTTGGTGTAGCTTCGCATTGCAACTTAGTGCCTAGTTTTAAATATGAACCACTTCTAAATTAAAATTAAAATATTTGTTTTCGTCGTATTTAATTTTTATTTATTTTTAAATGACTTTGTAAAATTTATAGCTAAAATGGTAGAAGTTGGCCATGCATATACCTAAATATACTGGCCGTTTTAAAATAAAACATATAAACAAAAAATAGAAATACATAATTAAATACATTTTAATTCTTGTCAAAACAACAAAACAATGAGTTATCTTTGTTGAGAAAGGAACTTGAAGTTGCTACATTTCATGTTTGTTATTCCTGAATGCTGTTATTTTAATATGAAGATAACATTACTTCAAGATAAATTCAAAGCATTTATTTTACAACTTCATTCTTTTATAAATTTCAGAGTTAAAAGATCAAAAGTTACAAAGCAGAAACCCTTCAGACACTGTGTAGCAGGCAGAGAATGTCTTAGTTGGCTGGAATGATCTCAGGGAGTCCCTCTCTGCTGACCACAGTCTCTGCCAGTTTGCCACACTGTTACCTGCTTTTAACATCATAAGCCCATTATTTACTCACAGAGAGAATACATGGACCAAAAGCCCAAATATTATAAATGTGATGCTTAATCATAGTTATATTTCTAAGGTGGAATAAAAGAGGTCAAAGTAAAAAGTTTCATTTTCATAATTTGTTTTGTTTTGGTGGTGCTAGAAATTGTCCATGTGCCTCATGGATAATAAGCAAGTACTCTACTAAAGCTATGCCCCCTTCCCATGTACTGTTAAGAAGAGCAGACACCCTTGTCGGGGGTACAACTCTTTTACAAAGAAGACTGCTATAAGTGATTTAAAATACCAGTTACAGAAAGACATTCCACATGCCTCTGCACTGATTTTACCATGGCTCTCAGACTTCAACTTTACCTACACATACAATATAATAATCAAACATGTAAGTGGAAAAAAGTGATACAATAGGCAACAAAATAATTTGTAGCCAGTGCTTTCTTGAAACCTAGAAAGTGAGCACAGCAGAGATCTTGTTAGGTGGGCAGGAAAGACTTTAGAGAATGTGGCCATGATCCCTCTCTATTACTACAGCCTCATTTTGCACAAATGAGCAGTGAGAGGCTCTGGGTGCTTCTCAGTGGGACAGGCTCTAGGGAAAGCAAAGCAGTTGAACAATGTTGGGAAAAATGTAAAAGTTCTCAGTGTAAAGAAATCCAAGATAGGACCCTAACTCCAGCCTCAAGCTGAAAAAAAAAAAAACAGCAATGCAGGAGTTATGGACTTTTTAAAACTATACACATACATAAAAAGGAAATCTCCAATTTCTAAGAAAGATTCAAAACAGATACAATGAGTGGATACAATTTACCACCGATTTTGTTTCATTTTTTTGAACTACACTGGTTCTTCTGTAAGTATTCAAAAATTTCTTCTGAACAGCAGAGATATGCTGCATAATAAGTGTCACGCCACTTATCCTAGTGATACCAAAGTCACTGTGACCGTGCACATTTTATAAGCATTAATAAACTTGCGGTCACTACAGTATGTTCCTATTGATGACTGAGACTGAGTCTCCATACTTTAAGAAAATTACATTGAAATACTTACTTTTGGAACATAAAGCTTGGGGACAAAACTTAAAACCAAATTTATTCCAAATCAGAATGCCCATGATAACTAAAACTAGTGAAAACTGTAACAGCTTGGTCTATGAATGATGTTCTCCACAATAGACTTTAAGCTCTCAGAATGCCGCTAAGAGAACACTGATTGAAGTTAATCTAATGTATTTCTGAAAAGCCTGTTAGTACGTTTATTCATAAAACTGATTTAAAGTAGCTAAGTTTTTCAGTAGCATTTACAAGCATCTAGCACTTGGCAGGAATATACAGACTGGTGCACTCCATAAAACAAAATCTAACATTTTGTAAACTAGCTGCAATTTTCAGTAGCTGAGTTCACCAGCCATGTAACAGAATTATAATGTTCTCCTAAGCCATATGCATGCCTCATGTATACCAGTCCTAAAGGATTCGTTGGATGCTTTTCACCAATTACAATAGGAGGAACATCCGTCGGTAGTATCTCAACTGGTGTTTGCAAAATGTGAGACAGAGCTCTTAGCTCAAGCTGACTGCCCCATGCAGCTGTGTTCACAATATCGTTACAGTACTTTCCAAACTCTTCTGGAGTATACCTCTTTTCCCCTATTGGGGTTTGTTAAAAATGGCAGGAAGTCTTCTGGATGGCTTTGCACATACTCAATAGTCTGCTGCCTTGTAGGGCAGCAACAGTCAGAGCACAGTCCTGTTCTCTCAGCTGATCCTCAAGTGCTCCATCCATACAGTGACCTTCAGATGGAATATGTTTAATGTCCTATTCTCTGGCTGCCAGGATTTGAGAAAGTTTTTCACTCTCTACTTGTCTGGCTCCAGATAAGTTTCCCAATTTCAGCCTCAGCTATCCTGTCTTTCTGTTCCTTTTCCAATGCAGCTTTCTTTTCCCATTTCTTTTGTGCTTTTCATATTCGAGGTGGATGATTCTCACGTACAAAATTTGAAATGCAACAGAAACTATCCTACTTTCCTTCAAAGTCAGCTTCAATTGCTACAGTTCTTCCTTGTTTTTCTGCTCCATTTCTCTCTCCAACTTAGCAATATCTTCCTTGAGCTGCTTCTTGCTCCTTTTGTCATTTTTGGGAATAGTGTTCTTCATTCCCTGAATTTTGGCTTGCAGCTCCCTCTCTTTGCAATGCCTTCTAACCAGCTGTTCTTCATCATCAAGCTCTTCAGCCAGGACCTCTTCTGTGACAACCTAATTTTTTTTTGAGACAGAGTTTCATGTATTCCAGACCACGAACTCTATATAGCAGAGGATAACATTTAATTTCTGATCCTCTTGGATGTTGGGATTGTAGGAGTGTACCAACACACTTGGTTTTATGTCATGCTCAGGATTAAACCCAGTGCATCTTGCATGCTAGGAAAGTGCACTGTGTACCAAGCTACATCCATAGGTCCAAAATTTCTTGTTTCCTAAGAAACTACTTTTAGTTTCACTAAAAGTGACTTTTAGAGTCACTGTTTTATACAAAGGAGGTCCCTTGTAAGCAGAGAAGTAGGCAAGGAGTCACAGATTTTTAAAAGATGGCAAACCCTGGGTTCTTCCTGGCCCTTCTAACCTGCAGCAACGTCTTGGCAGTCTTCTTCTCATGCTGGTAGGGGCCTCCTGCCCACAAACTTGTCTGAGAAGTTTAAGGCCAGACCAGGACACATTTACCTAAAGTTATGGGCCCATCAGATTCCCTGTCTTTGTTCAAAATGATCAACCCTAAAACTTAGAGAAAACCCAGATTCCATCCCAACAAATACCCTTAAAAGCCCCAGCATGTGGGCTAGGTACCACCACCTGTCTTTAATCGCAGCACACCAGAAGCAGAGGCAGGTGGATCTCTGTGGGTTCCAGGCCAGTCTGTTCACCACAGGAAGCAGCCAAGGACAACCAAGACTACACAGAGAAGCCCTGTCTTGATAAACCAAAATAAAAAGAAAGAAAAGAAAAAGAAATAAAGAAAAAGGCCAAGCATGAGAAGAGACTGGACTTTGGCTTCCTGGGTGCTCTCTCTGCTTTGTCTCTGTGTCCCTTGCTGTGCCTGTGTATGTACTTTAGTGAAAGTATCTCCATCTGTTCTGCCTGCTGTTGTGTCTGAGATTACTTTCCTGCTGCTACTGGTTGTGCTTGAGAGTTTTTCCTGAGTATTAATTATTTAGCTGCCAGGGAAAAATGAACCCAAGCTGGTCCAGACACTTACAGTGTAAGAAGAAACTGAAACTTGGAAGAGATGCTTTCAGCCTTCAACATTTAAAAGTGTGTATTGATCATTTCTTTGTTTCTCTGCCATTTGATATTCCTCTATAGAGCATTCTGTTTAGCTCTATACCCCATTTTTAATTGGATTATTTGATTTGTTGCTTTTTAACTTCTTGAGATCATTATATATTCTGGATATTAGCCCTCTGTCAGACATAGGGTTGGTGAAGATCCTTTCCCAGTCTGTAGGCTGTCGTTTTATTCTGACAACAGTGTCCTTTGCTCTACAGAAGCTTTTCAGTTTCATGAGGTCCCATTTATCGATTGTTGATCTTAGAACCTGTGCTATTGGTGTTCTATTCAGGAAGTTATCTCCTGTACCAAGGAGTTCAAAGCTCTTCCCCACTTTCTCTTCTAACGAATTTAATGTGTCTGGTTTTATGTTGAGGTCTTTGATTCATTTGGACTTTAGTTTTATGCAGGGTGGTAAGTGTGGATCTGGATATAGACATCCAGTTAGACCATCACCATTTGTTGAAGATGCTGTTCAATGTCCTTAGTCATCAGGGAAATGCAAATCAAAACAACCCTGAGATTTCACTTTATGCTGATTAGAATGGCTAAGATTAAAAAAACAAAAAACAAAAAACAAAAAAACCTCAACTGACAATACATGCTGGAGAGGTTGTGGAGAAAGGGGAACCCTCCTCCATTGCTGGTGGGAATTTAAACTGTACAACCACTTTGGAAATCAATCTGGTGCTTTCTAAGACAATTAGGAATAGTGCTACGTCAATCTCCAGCTATACCACTCCTAGGCATATACCCAAAATATGCTTAAGTACACAACAAAGATATTTGCTCAAACATGTTGGTAGCAACTTTATTCGTAATAGCCAGAACCTGGAAACAACCCAGATATCCCTCAACTGAGGAATGGATACAGACATTGTGGCACATTTACACAATGGAATACTACTCAGCAATTAAAAACAAGGAAATCATGAAATTTGCAGGCAAATGTTGGGAACTAGAAAAGATCATCCTGAGTGAGGTATCCAAGAGGCATAAAGACAGACATGGCATATATACTCTTTTGTAAGTGGATATTAGACATATAATATGGGATAAACATACAAAAATCTGTACACCTAAAAAAGCTAAACAAGAAGAAAGACCCTGGGTCAAACGATCAATCCTCACTTAGAAAAGCAAATGGGATGGGCATTGGAAGAGGGAGAAAACAGGGAACAGGACAGGAGCCTACCACAGAAGGCCTCTGAAAGACTCTACCTAGCAGGGTATCAAAGCAGATGCTGAGGCTCATTGTCAAATTTTGGGCAAAGTGCAGGGAATCTTATGAAAGAAGGGGGAGATAGAAAGACCTGGAGGGGCAGGAGCTCCACAAGGAGAGCAACAGAACAAAAAATCTGGGGCCAGGGTTCTTTTCTGAGACTAATACTCCAAACAAGGACTATGCATGGAGATAACCTAGAACCCCTGCACAGATGTAGGTCATGGCAGCTCAGTGTCCAAGTGGGTACCCTGGTAAGGGGAACAGGGGCTATCTCCGACATGTACTCAGTGGCTGGCCCTTTGATCACCTTCCCCTGAGGTGAGCAGCCTTACCAGGCCACAGCAGAAGACAATGCAAACAGTCCCGATGAGACCTGATAGGCTAGGGTCAGATGGAAGGGAAGGAGGACCTCCCCTAACAGTGGACTTGAAGAATGGCATGGGAAGAAATGAGGCAGGGAGGGTGGGATTGGGACGGAATGAGGGAGAGGGTACAGTTAGGATACAAAGTGAATAAACGGTAATTAATATAAAAAAGAAAAAAATGAAAAACTGTGTCTGTGTGTGTGTGTGGGGGGGGGGCGTGAGGCATGAGTCTTGTACTCATGTTTTCCTGAACTCTGTTGTTGCTGTTTTTTTGAGACAGGGTTTCCTTGTGTGTAGCCCTGGCCGTCCTGGAACTTTGTAGACCAGGCTAGCCTTGAACTCACAGAGATTTGCCCGTCTCTACCTCTCAAATGCTGAGATTAAAGGCATTTGACACCATGCCTAACTTGTTTTCCTGAATTTTAGGTTCATGTTCTTGTCGGTGTATCTAGGATCACTAAAAGGTCTTTCAAATCACAGAAAATCTTTTATTTCATCAACTTGTGTACTGATGTATATCTTTCTTCCCCTCTTTTTAAAAATAATTTTTATTCTATATTTTCTCCCTTTTCTACCCCTATCTCCGTTTCTTCCTTCCTGCCTCTTTTCTGCCCTTCCTCATTTTCTTGAATTTTGTAAAAAGCTTTCATTCCATAGCCTAGGCTGGCCTTGAACTCACTTGATATGATACAACTCCCTTAGCCTTCTGAGTGCTGGGAAAAAAGATCACCAGTCTTTTCTCTTCATTTCTATGTTTTGTTTTTTTCCCATTGAGAATCCCGCTGAAAGATTCTGGCAATCAAGTAGTTCATAACTCCTATCTCCCAAGATTTCTCAGTAGAAAAATGCCTACAGACATATGTTTAAAAGTCCATATAATCATGATATACATAAAATTTCATACCCTACTGCTTCCAGGACACAGATTTAGAAGGTGGCTTAAGTTAGAAATCTGAAAATGTGGATTTATGACATACAGTATGGCATTGAGAAAATCACCTAATTTTATTAATTTCTGTTTTCTTATTTTGAAAATGCAACAACAAAGCCATTTTTGTCCACTTCACATGAGACTGTAAGATAATAGAAGCTAAACTCTTGAAAAACCAGTGAAGTTTTATCAAATCATAAACTTTGTTATTTATACTAAGAAACATTAAGCTTGCTTACCTTTTACTTTTTTGCCATTTATTTTTACTTTTTAAAAATTTGTTTTGTGTTCCTTTTAAGAAACTGTTTCATGTAGCCAAGGCTGTCTTCAAACTAGCTATATAGCTATATGGCCTTGAACTTCTAATCCTCAGTTTCTACCTCCCCAAGTGCTGAGATTCCATCCTGGTTGACTTGACTGTTTTTGACTGAATACTTGTGCGGTAAAATTGGTTTAAAAACTACTGACAGTGCAGTGTATCAACAGAGCATATGATCAGTAGAGAAGACCTGGGTTCAACAGTTGGTAATACAAATATATAAGGAAATTTCAAAGATAAAACAAATGTGTCTCAAGAGTTATAAACATGTGACCACTCTTCTTGCAGCTATACCCTTCACTTTTGACAATATGGATTTTTTCCTAACTTTTTAATTATAATTTTCATACAATAAATAATACACATTTAAAATATGAATTAAGTAGCTCAGCAGTAAAGTGCTTGTCTACCATGTTCATACCGTGATGTTCCATCCCTAGAACTGAAAGAAAGGTAAATAACTAATCCATAACATCTGGTAAGCTTTAAGCTGGACAAGGTGGCACAAACCTTTGATCCCAGCACTCAGGGAGGCAAAGACAGGCAGATTACTGTGAGTTTGAGGGCCGCCTGGTCTACAAAGTGAGTCCAGGACAGCCAAGGCTATACAGAGAAACACTGTCTAGGAAACAAACAAAAAAAAAAATACACACAAAAATTGGTAAGCTTTCACCTGTAAAATCTTGACCACAAACTGCAGCAACAGCATAATAAATGTTAGTCTCACCAAAAATGGAAACAATTGTTTTTTAAAAGTACAGGAGGAAACACAATAGTTTTATGGGAATCACTTTTGGAGAAACTAGTTAAAGGACAAATATGGATGGCACTAGAAGCTCATTTTTCCATTTTCCAGTAGTTTAGCAAAGGGCTAGCTGCTGTGGACTGAATAATCTGTGGAAAGACCAGCTCTTTGGCTGATGTCAGCATTCCCAGCAGACAAGGCTTTTCCTACGCTTCTTTGTATGCAGACCTTGATCTTGAGCAGGCATGATCCCAAGCATTGTTCTTTACTTGGGAGACCACTGTTAAATTTGTTACATAGAGAAATTATATAGTTCCCAGCCTCATTACCTGGGGTGGAGTTAAAGCTCATTTTTTTCTTAGACTCTTTTTTCCCCCCTTAGAACACCCACAGTACATTGGCCTGCTTCTTTTTTTCTGGAACCATTTATATAGTTCATATAGAACATCTGAGACCAGCCTATGTCACAGAAGAAGGAGAGTTCAGGAGATTGCCTGCACTACTCCTTTTCTGTTTGCTTTTAAGTCCACCTCCTCCACCAATGAATTTTATGCTATACTTGCATTTTGTGCTATGATCAAAGTGGACTCCCCAAGTAAACAGCAGCATAGCCTGCTAGTAAAATAAAGCTGAAGTTATTGCGTAACAGGTAATGGTGATTGTACCTCTTGGAAAAGTCAGAATTTGAGAATGTATAATTTTGCTTTGGTGGTGTCTATAGTAGGGATTTGGTTTCGTTAGATCCAGATTATGATAAAAACCGACCAGGATTGATGAAAACAACAAGGCAAAGATTTTAAAGCTAGGAATTTAAAAGATTTTAAGATTGTTTTAGGTATTCTGTTTTTTTGTTTGTTTGTTTGTTTGTTTTGTTTTTCCATATGATGTTTAGAATTGTTCTTTCAAGGTCTGTAAAAAAATTGTGTTGGTATTTTCAAGGGGATTGCACTGAATCTGTAGATTCCTTTTGGTAAGATGGCCATTTTTTTTTTTTTACTATGTTAATCCTACCGATCCACAAACATGGGAGTTCTTTCCATCTGATATCTTCTTCAATTTCTTTCTTCAGAGACTTGATGTTCTTGTCATGAAAGTCTTTGACTTGGTTGGTTAGAGTTACTTTATATTATTCATGGCTGCTGTGAAGGGTATAGTTTCCATAATTCCTTTCTCAGCCTATTTGTCTTTTGTATACAGGAAGGCTACTGATTTTTTAAAATTAATCTTGTATCCAGCTGAAGGTGTTTATTAGCTGTAGGAGTTCTCTGGTGAAAAATTTTTGGGTCACTTATGTTTACTATGATATCATATGTGAATAGTGATACTTAACGTCCTCTTTTCCAATTTGAATCCCCTTGATCTCCTTGTCTTATTGTTCTAGCTAGAACTTCTAGTACTATATTAAAGAGATAGAGAGAGAGTGGGCAGCCTTGTCCCTAATTTTAGTGGGATTGCTTTTAGTTTCTCTCCATTTAATTTGTATATAGCCTTTATTATGTTTAGGTATGGGCCTTGTATCCCTGATCTCTCCAAGGACATTTGGTCAACTATGTTCATAGCAATTTTATTCATAATAGCTAGAATCTGGAAACAACCTAGATGTTCCTTGACTGAAGAATGGATAAAGAAATTGTGGTAAATTTGCACAATGGAATGCTACTTAGCCATTAAAAACAAGGAAATCATGAAATTTGCATGTAAATGGATAGAACTAGAAAAGATTATCCTGAGTGAGATAACACAGACCCAGAAAGACACACATGGTATATACTCACTTATAAGCGTATTTTAGTCATAGACATACTACAATGCACAGACCCAAAGAGGATAAGTAATAAGGAGGACACAAGAGAAGATTCTTAAATCTCACTCAAAAGGGAAAACAGAATAGACAGAAGTAGTGGTTGAAGAGAGGGAACAAGGTAGGAGAGGGAGCACAGAAAGAAATAAGGGGGGGGGGGGAAGACCAGACTTGGAGAGAGCTGGGATGGGAGAACAGAGGCTTGCAGAGAAAAGAGAAACTTGGGTGGGGGCATTTCTTTGACAAGCTGTAGGCCCAAGTCAGAATAGGCCTCTGGGAGGATATGGGGGTAACTCTAGCTGAGACTCCTAGTAGCAGGGGCCATGGAGACTGAAGAGGACACCCTCTAATTAGACACAATTCCAGTAGAGAGAGAACACCAATCCACCCACAATTACTTTTATCCAAAACTTACCCTGCCTACAAGAACTGCAGGGATAGAGATGGAACAGATAGAGCAGAGGTTGAAGGAATGTCCAACCAATGCCTGGCACAACCTAAGACCACCCCTTGGAAGACAGCTAACCCCTATCACTATTAAAGATACTCTGATATGCTTACAGACAGGAACCTATCAGAGTTGTCCTCTTTTTTATTTTTTTTTATTTTAATTTTTTAAATTTATTTTTATATCAATCACAGGTTAGGTATTTTGCATCCCAGGCATAACCGCCTCCCTCATTCCCTCCCACCCTCCCACTCCCTCCCTCATCTCCCTCCTCCCTGCCCCCTCCAAGTCCACCAACAGGGGAGGACCTCCTCTCCTTCCATCCAACCCCAGCTCATCCTGTCTCCTCAGGGCTGGCTACAATGTCCTCCCCTGAGATCTAGCCAGTCTGTCACTCTCCAGCTTGTATGGGGGAGGGTCAAAGAGTCAGCCATCAAGTTCATGACTGTTTCCCTCACTAGGGTCTTCAGTCCGACACCGAGCTATCTTGGGCCCCATCTGAGCGGGGGTTCCAGGCCACATCTACACATGGTCCTTGATTGTAGAAACCGTCTCATACAAGACCCCTGTGCCCTGCTCAGTTTGGGGAGCTCTTGTTCTCCCCAAGTCAGAGTTGTCCTCTTAAGAGGGTTCACAAAGCAATGGTTTGAAACAGATGCTGAGACTCACAGTCAAACTTTGGGCAAAGTGTAGGGAGTCTTGTGAAAAAGTGAGGGGAAGAAAAAAGGACTTAGAGGTATAAAGAGCCCCACAAGAAGAACAACAGAGCCAACTAACCAGGGTCCAGAAGGGCCTGCAGAGTCTGAAGCACCAAGCAAAGACCATGCATGAACTGGATCTAGGTCCTCCGCATATATGTAGCCGATGCGCAGCTCAAGCTTCGTGTGAATTCACTAGTAAGGGGAGGAGGGGCTGTCTCTGACATGGACTCTGTTACCTCCTTATTTATCACTTCAGCCACACAGGACTGCCCTAGCAGGCAACAAGGGAAGAGGATGAACTCAGTCCTCAACAACTTGATGAGCTGAGGTAAGTGGGTAGGAGGGCTCTCCTATTCTGAGGAAGAGGGGAGGAAGGGTAGAACTGGGAGGTGAAGGGGGAGGGGCTATGACTAAAATGTAACGTGAATAAATTAAAAAGAAATAAATAAAAATTTAAAAATATTTAAGAAATTTTGAAATCTATGTTGTTACTTTAACTGAATCATTGATGAGATAGTCCTGGAACAGACAGTGTTGCTATTATTTGTTCAGGGGAGTTAGAAAAAAGTGGATTCATCTGATGCATGTCTTTGGGACCCTTTACGCTTCCTGGGCTATCTCTTCTATTCTAAATAAGAGAGGAGGAGCCTAGTTGTACTGTAACTTGATATGCCAGGGATGAATGGTTTCCATGGGAGGCTGATGGTCAAAGAGGCCAAGGATATAGAGGCCTAGGGACAAAAAGGCCAAGGGACATACAGCCTGAGGGACAGAGAGTTAGACGGGCAGAGAGGCTGAACGACAGAGAGGCAGAAGGACATAGTGGCCAAGTGAAAGAGAAGACAAGGACATACAGACAAATGGACATTGAGGCTGAGAGGCTGAGGAGAATAGAGGCTGAAGGACATAAAAGCCAAGGAGTGTAGAGACAAGTGGACATTGAGGCTGAAAGAACAAGAGGCATAGAGGCCAAGGGATAGAAGAGGCTAAAGGACATAAGGACAGTGGAAGATGGATGCTTTTAAGCACTGCATTATGAATTACCTGCTATCTTTTGTTTTGTAGCTGGCCTCCCAAAGATGTTGGAAACAGATAATGCTCCTGTATATACTTACTGATGTCTTTAAACAAATTCGTACCGCCTTTAGAATTACACATAAACCAGGTATGCCTTACAATCTTTAAGGACAAGACACATGGATCTAGTAAAGCTTTGCTTGAAAAAATTAAAAGGGAAATATATATGTGTATATATATATATACATACACACACACACACTTTTCTACTAATTTTTTTTGACTCAATGTTTCTCTGTGTAGCCTTGGCTGTCCTGGACTCACTTTGCAGACCAAGCTGGCCTTGAACTCCCAGCGATCTGCCTGCCTCTGCCTCCCTGAGTGCTGAGATTAAAGGAATGTGTCACTCCAGCCCAGCTCCCTACTGTCCTTAATCAGACCATGTTTTCTTTAAAATATTTTTAGAATGGATT
>CM053742.1:79906509-79930546 GCA_028658305.1 Pachyuromys duprasi
TGAGGGAAGCAGGGACTGTTTCAGTCATGATCTTGATGGCTGACTCTTTGACCCTCCCCCATAAAAGCTGGGGAGTGACAGACTGGCTGGATCCTAGTGGAGGACATTGCAGCCAGCCCTGAGGAGACAGGATGAGCTGGGGTTGGATGGAAGGGGAGGAGGTCCTCCCCCTTTGGTGGACTTGGAGGGGGCAGGGAGGAGATGAGGGAGGGTTGGAGAGGGTGGAAGGGAGTGAGGGGGGGCTGCGCATGGGATGCAAAGTACGTAACCTGTGATTGATAACAAGAAAATAAAATAAAAAATATTATAAAAAAAAAGAAAGCTGACTAGCATGCTATTTTACCACTCAATCTATCCTTTTTGTCAGATAAATGTTCTAAAGAGGGCATTCAACCATGATAAACCCTACATATTGAACCCCCCCCCCCAAAAATAGTTGCTGTCCTCAGGCTGGAGAGATAGCTCAGTAGTTAAGGGCACATAGTGTTCTTGCTAAATGGACCCAAGTTCAATTCCCAGCACGCATGCCTGTAAGTCTAGCTCCAGGTGATCTGATAATCTCTGCCCTCATGCGCATACATACACATAAATGAGTAATAAAAAATTTTTTTGAAAAAGTTGCTGTCCTCATGATGTCTCTTCATAGCAATGAAACCTTAACTAAGACACATGTAAATCCCCCCAGATAAAATGCATAAACATGAATAAAAAAGTAGACAAGCAATTTTCTCATTTTTTCTATATATTTTATTTTACTCATTTATATATTTTTAATTTTTTTCAATAGTTTTTAGTACTCACGATGAGTCGGTCTGTCTCTAGTCTTTGATGTTAGTGAATACTCTTCGTCTTGCATTTTTTCCTCTACTTTTTATAACTACATGTGTGTTCTTCCTTCACCACGTATCTCTTTTATAACTGACTTCTGGAAGAAAGAGGATGCCTCTTTAGGTCTGGCTTCAAATAAAACCACTAGATTGCTAGAGGAGACACCCAAGGCAATTTGTCTGAGGTGGGAGGTTTAATTGAGTATTCACTGTTGAGGCTATGAGTATAATTCTTCTTATATTTGAATAAAATACCTTTTGGTGCCAGAAAGATGGCTTAGTGAGTGGGAGAGCTTGCCTTCAATCCTGGATACCTGAGATTGTTCCCCTGAGCTCACATGGTGAAAGAGAATCGACTCCCACAGCTTATCCATCTGACTTCCTCCACAAGCTTGCTTACCCCAGAACACATAAATAAATGTAAGAGGAAAATATTCTGTGAGGTCTCCATTCCTAGGTTGTCTGTGTTTTTTCTTGTGGTCATCAGCACAATTGGGGTGGTGCAATAAACTAATGACCAGTCAAATAACTTCATAGGATGAAAAGTTTGCTAACTTCATTGCATCTTTTCCTCATAACAAACTATTATCATCAAACAGACATATTAACGGAGAAAAAAAGATTTTTTTTAATGCTTGGAATGGATTGGGAAGGGGAATAGGCTTGGGAACTGAGGACTAGAGAAATCTGACTTTCCTCCTTAGAACATGCTGATAGAAATCCTGTGTTCTTTCTTGTTTATTTTTCTTTAGGTATACAGATTTCAGTATGTTTATCCTATCTTATAGGTCTATATAAGTGAGTATATACCATGTGTGTCTGTCTGCTTTTGGGATACCTCACTCAGGATGATCATTTCCAGGTCCCACCATTTGCCTGCGAATTTCATGATTTCCTCCTTTTTAATTGCTGAGTAGTATTCCATTGTGTAAATGTACCACAATTTCTGTATCCATTCCTCTGCTGAGGGACATCTAGGTTGTTTCCAGATTCTGGCTATTACAAATAGAACATGGTTCTGCAAATGTCCATGTTGTATACTTGAACATATTTCAGATATATGTCTAAGAGGGGTATAGCTGGATCTTGAGGTAGCACTATTCTTAATTTTCTGAGAAAGCACCAGATTGATTTCCAAAGTGGTTGTACAAGTTTACATTCCCACCAGCAATGGAGGAAGATTCCCCTCTCTCCACATCCTCTCCAGCATGTGTTGTCACTTGAGGTTTTGACCCAGGGTAAGATGATCAATCCTCACTTAGAAAGACAAATGGGATGGACAGTGGAAGTAGGAGAAAACAAATAACAGTACAGGAACCTACCACAGAGGGCCTCTGAAAGACTCTACCTAACAGTGTATCAAAGCAGATGCTGAGATTCATAACCAAACTTTGGGCAGAGTGCAGGGAATCATAAGAAAGAAGGAGGAGTTAGTAAGAACTGGAGAGGACAGGAGCTCCACAAGGACCAAATATATCTGGGCACAGGGGTCTTTTCTGAGACTGTTTCTCCAACCAGCATGCATGGATATAACCTAGAACCCATGCTCAAATGTAGCCCATGCAGCTCAGTATCCAAATGGGTACCCTAGTAAGGGGAACAGGGACTGTTTCTGACATGAACTCAATGGCTAGCTCTTTGACCTACCCCTCCCCCAAGGGAGGAGCAACCTTGCTAGACCACAGAGGACATTGCAGCCAGTCTTGAAGAGAGCTGATTAGCTGGGATCAGATGGAAGGGGAGAAGGACCTCCCCTATCAGTGGACTTAGAGAGGGGCAGGGAGGAGATGAGGGAGGGAAGGTGGGATTGGGAGAAAATGAGGGAGGGGGCTACAGCTGTGATACAAAGTAAATAAACTGTAACTAATATTAAAAAATTAAGATTTAATTAAAAAAAAAGAAATCCCGTGTTCTTTTCACACATGAGTGGTTGTTAGAGGGGAAGTTTCCATTTAAGCAGCATCTAAAGATCAGAATCATGACAAAACATCAAAGATGAATATTCACTTCTTTGTTATTTACAAGTGTTGCAATAATTTCTGACTTCCAGAAATTGTAGTTTATTGCCGAGTAAAGTGCTTGTTAGGCAAGCATGAGTGTCTCAGTGTGTTCCTCAGAACACATTAAAAAGGCACGTGTGATTCAGGAATGGTGGCTTAGTCCTTTAATCCCAACACTCATGAGGCAGAGGCAGGTGGATCTATGAGTTCAAGGTTATTCTGGTCTATAGAGCAAGTTCCAGGATAGACAGGACTCCACAGAGAAACTGTCTGAAAAAAATAAACAAACAAAAACCAAACAATTGTAATCCCAAAGCTAGGGAGGGCAAGCCTCTCTGGCCAAGCCTAATCTAATTGCTGAATCCCAGGCCAAGAGAAAGACTGTTTGTTATGAGTAACAAAAGCGAAAACAAAACAACAAAAACCAAGGCTCCCTGTTTCTGGTGGATAGATGGGGAAGAACTAGTCTGACAACGTACACTTTTGCACTTTTGGAATGGAGCCCTCTTATTAGGAGAGTCTGGAAGTTCTGAGGGTTAATATTAGTCAGACTGTGTCTGACCTATCATGTGAAGCAGTCATCTTGACCATCATATCTCAGCCTTTTAAGTATTTGCCTTAGCTGTTTTGCAGGCTCGGCCTGCATGTTCATCTCAGATCCATAGAGGGCAACCAAGTCCAGTTTATGAGAAATTGTTCTGGGTGTGGTTTCTCTTTCTCTTCATTTCCTTTCCAGTGCTGGTAAAATTTGAGAACCACAGGCTGTCAGAATCTCAGTACAGGTTAGATAATTTGTATTTATATCTCTTCATAACAAAGATGAAACACAGGATGTAGCTCTGTAGTAGAGCTCTTGCCTAACATGCTCAAGGACCTGAGTTCCATCTCTGCCCACCAGGATTTTTTAAAATCTAGAAGAAAACAGCCCTGAAGAAGGGCTGAGAACAGCCTACACTCAATTATACGTTCTATGTCAACTAGAACTGTATTTTCTGGATCCTATATAAGAACTCACATACAAAATGCTTCTTTCATGGTTACAGAAACTGAGGCCCAGGTGATACAGTTGTGGCAGAGTTGGGATTTAATTCAATTCCTCTAAAAAGTAGCCCAGGATTCTGAAAGTATGATGCTAGGATTCTAGCTCATTTTATTTGCTACAGGTGAAAAGGACTCGGAGAGGGAATGACATTTACTAGCAGCTGCCGAGTCAATTCGTGGTTGTTGACTGGCTTTTATAACTGAGACTAAATCAAAACTGGGGCCCCAATGGTTAAGTCTTAGAAAGACCCCAAATAGCTTAGTGACCCCTGAATCTCAGAATTATATTTCAGAAGTGCTGGCAAGTCTTTACTTGTTTTGTCCCCAGGAGCCTGGCATCTGTGGTAAACTGTTTGTGTAGGGGAGGCTGCCTACCTCTGTTCAGCTCTCCCATCTACAGTAAAAAAAAAAAAAAAAAAAAAAAAAAAAAACCAAAAAAAACAGTTCTTAATAAAAAACCTCACCTCATTTCTCCCCTGTCAAGGCCTCAGGCTTTGAGAGTGAGAGGATGACTCACTCTGTGCGCACAGTCGCCTCCGTGGAGAACATAATTGCTAGCTAGGATGTCACCATAGCACCCAGCCATCACATTTGCAGAGCTTGTTTTTGTCAAAGCTCTTCCTGATCTTTATTTTCACTGCTACTTCCCTAAGCCCCAGGGAGCCAGATGAGGCAGAGATGTCATTACCTCTTCTTTTACAAAGAAGAAAATGACTTGTGAGAGATAGATAAAGAACAACTGACCAAGTTTAGGAGAAACTGAGACTAAATCTTCTGATTCTTCATTTTCCAAGTTTCTGGAGTGTTCTGCATCAATGCCCTGATCCCAGAGGAAGTACCAGCATCCGGCAAGTACCTGGTAGCAGTTATCTCTCTCATTTATTAACCAGTAAGCTGGGGCCAGACACTATGCTAGCATTTTATTGGGAACCAAAAAAACAAAAAATCCACTTCAACCCTGCTCTTTGGTGTTCATAATCTACATGTTATGTCACCACCCCATCTAATGGCAATCATCTTCCTTTGGCAAAGTGATCCAAATAGTGACTTTCAACTGATAATGCTGAAACACTTTGATAATTTTTCTTTTCAGAGCACTTAATTAGGAGTCAGAAGTACTAACATTCTTTATCCATTTTTTCCATGCTTCACTTTGCAGCAAAGGATGTATACCTTTGGGATGAGTTTCCACATCTGCAAAATGGTAGGCTTTGGGAGCAGTGGAAACATCCTTGCTAATACCTTTGACTTGGGCTAGCAAAATGGCTCAATAGGAAAAGGGACTTGAAAACTTGACTTCACTCCCCCAAACCCAGGTAAAGGTGGTAAGAGAGAATTGTCTCCACATAGTTGTCTTCTGAATGCCACAGCACATACACCCTAATAATAATAACAATAATAAGTACTCATGTCATGTAGGAGAAGAAGACTCTAATCCATGGAATCTTCTCTTTGGATGAAAAGCTGAAGAATAGGAGTTAGAAGTCCTTGCTTTGGGGCCCTTTTATATTATATTGTTTTGTTCCCTTTTGAGACACGAACTTACTATGATATCCAGTCTGACCTCAACTCTCAACTCTCATGCTTTGTCCTCTATAGTGCACTACCATCCCTGGTTTCTGTAAGTTTCTTTAGTCAGAAATTTTTTTTTTGGCTCTGTGAGCTATAATATAAGGATGAGGGACTTGAACATCCTAAAGATCTCAGATGGAGACATCTATTCACCAAGAACACCCAGGAAGCACCAGAAATGTTTAAAATGGGAAGCTAAGCCAGTCATATTCTGGGTTTGAGGAGGAGGTGACAGAGTGGTAGAATCAGGGTGTTGGGGAGGGTGGAAAAATAGGAGGGAGAAAAAAGAAAGAGAAGTATGTAATAATGGACAAACAACTGTGCAAGAGAAGCCATATAAAGCTCTGCACCTTGGAGTTAATGTCATCTAGAACAAAAATAAGCCTTAAAATAAATCAAAGCAAGACAAGTATTGAGAATTGATCATAGTCTCACAGCAAGATGGTAGCAGTACCATGACTCAAATCCATGACTAGAATAAAGGTACCCCCCACCCCCCCCACAAAAAAATGGCTGGGCTGGAGAAATAGTTCAGAAACAAAATGCTTGCAAAGCATATACAAGATCTGAGGTTCAATCCCCGGTACAATAAAAAAATAAAAATTAAAAATGGCCTGGAGTTTGTCAGTATATCTTTGCACGACGAATGCCAGTAATTGTCTTCCCTAGAGAATGCATTAGCATCAGAATTGTCTTCACATCATATTTTCTCTGAAAACTAAAACACCCAGACTGGACTAGTGAGCTTGACTGTAGTAAGTTAAGGTCTGCATGTAACACAGTGTTTAAAGATTAGTGGGATACTTCACAAAGACAAAGACATTTTTGCTATGGGCCTTAACAGATGAAAACGTTAAACAAAAATTTAACAGCAAATATATAGTTATCCTTTAAAAAAATTTTAACGGCCTGAGGATGTAGCTCATTTGCCAGATTTCTTGCCACCATGGCTCAAAGCCCTTGATTTGGTCTATAGAAACACATAAACTGAGTGTGCTACCACAAAGCTGCAATCACACCACTTAGAAAATGGAGGCAAGAGGATCAGAAACTAAAGACTACCCTCAACTAAGGTCAATCTGGGATGCATGGAATCCTCTTTCAAAAGAAAAAGAAAACAGCCCAGAAATATCTACATTGGATAGAATTTTGATAGGTGGAAAAAGGGGTTATATTCTCTTAAGGGACTGGCACATCAGGCAGAAAAGTGGAGGAAATGCATTGGTAGAGATGTGGCATGGTACAATCTGTCTGAAGAAAGACAAGGAACATGAAGAAAGGTCAGAGGAGACAATCGGTGTGGTGCCATTATACTTGTAATGCCAGTACTCGGGGTAGAGGCAGAGGCAGCATATCGTTGTGAGTTCAAGGCCAGCCTGGTTTACAAAGCAAGTTCAGGACATCCAGGGCTACACAGAAAAATCCTGTCTCAAATAAAATAAATAAATAAATAAATAAATAAAAGAAAGGTCATACGGCTCTGCATGTGTGGTGCTGCTGCATGCCTTTAATCCCACCCGGAACTTGGAAGACAGAGATTGGTGGATCTCTGAGTTTGAAGCCAGAGAGAGAGAGAGAGATTGATTGATTGATTCATGGGAGCCCCAGGTTTTTGTGGTTTTGTGCCAGCAACAGGGAAGAAAAAACAATGGAGAGGTGGTGAGGTGATTTAGCAATATGAAGTGCCTTGCTGCTAATCCGATGACCTCAGTTCTAGCTTGGGCCTTATAAGATAAAAGGAGAAAACTGACTCCTGAATCTTGTCTTCTTAAATCCATAAGTAAGCCATGGCTTGTGTGCATACACAAATATTAAGTAAACAAACAAACAAATGTAAAAATGTTTTTAAAGGAGGACTTGGACCAGGGATGAATAAAGAACAAGGCTGAATTTTAATGAGATTCTTCCTGGCAGACAGCCCCATGAGAGAAGAATTAGGGGGAATTTACTGCGACTGAAGAGCTCGGATAAAAAAAAAAATTCTCTAGTCCAGGGAACAGACATGTGAATGTCTGATATGATGTGATGGAGTAGATATGGATGTCGGAAGTGAGAGGAATAGCTTCTATACAGAAAACACTCTGTAGTGATTGACTTAGGAACACTGATAGAGGAGGAAGGAGAAAAATGTCTAAGGTACCCTAAAACAAAGTTAACTGTCACTCCCATCCTTAAACTGCCACGCAGTTTTTTTTTTCTAACTTTCTATTAGATTGTGTCTGTGTCTGCTACTGCTGGCATGTGTGCTCACACACCATTTTTCTATGTCTCTCAATGTACTCAGGCAGCCTCCTGGTTATTCTCTGCATCTGAGTATGAATATACGTTTTCACGCATCTAAATGTGTCTATACCTTGCTCTGTGTGTGTTACACCTAGTCCACACTGTGGTTAAATTGCTTCAAGTTGCCTTGTGCATCTTTGGATGATGAAATCTTTTTCCCAAAGGTGTCTCTGAATTCTGTTTGCTATTCTAGAGTGTGATGAATTTAATTGGTTTTAAGAGATAGTTCAAATTGTCTGTGCTACATGGCACAGCTCCAGCTTGAAATTCAATCATTTCTGGCTTCAGGAATTACCATAATACATTTGGCTCAATTTTCCACACAATAATTTAAGGCTCTGCTGCCTCTCCTTTATGCAAATCTATCCAACTAAAGGACACAAAACTTGGGAACATTTTTGCAAACTAACATCTTCCAATGAGAACATTGTGCTGCCTTGTGACATGAGTGGGCTGGAAAGGGTATAGACACAAGGGACCCCAATTCTGATTAGAGTTTGATTGTTACAGGGGACTGGTCCACATATGCTTGAGGTCTCATAGAATTCAGACCATCACTTTCATTTTGTTTTCATTCCGATTCGTGAAATAGGAAATGTCAAAGACCAGAGTAACAATTCTGTGTTTAAAAGCACTTGTTATTGCAGAGGACCAGGTTCAATTCCCAGCACCAACATGGAAGTTCACAACTGTCCATAACTTCAGTTCCAGAATTTGATACAGAGACATACACATGAGCAAAACACTGATACACATAAAAATTTTTAAATCTTTAATTTTTTAAAAATAGGAAATGGACCTGAGAGGTGATAGCACATGCCTTTGATTCCAGCATTCAGAAGGCAGAGGCAAGTAGATTCTATGAGTTTGAGGACAACCTAATATACAGACTGAGTTCCATGACAGCCAGAGCTACACAGAGAAACCTTGTCTCAAATAAAGGGGGGGGGGGCTGAGGAATGTTTTATCATGAGTCTTTTATATATTATAGCTACCAGAGATACCATTATTGGGCTTTCAATAATTACTTTTGCCCTGAATTTAGTTGTAACTGGCTAAGACCCAATGAGAAAAATGAAATTATTCAAGCTCTACCAGAAAAATCGGAGTTTAAACTGCAGTTTCTTAATTATCTGTCAAGAACTCTTAGAACTTACACAGTCGTGTCTTGAACTAGTTCAGGTCCTTATCTTTATTAGCACATAACTTAAACTGTTCCAACCACATGTCCCCCAACAGTTTCCCTTGCTGGGCCTCACTGCTTTCATCTGCACCATGGAGATAATAGGCAACAGCTTTGTTTCTAGAAATATGTGAACAATCAGGGCATAAACCTGTGGGCCCTGAACTAGAATGAAGAGAGGAAGAAGCAGTCAGGCTTGTCTCAGAAACTATGTGTCACAACCTCCTTTGACTCCAAGTCTCCATTAAAAGAAGTAAGATAACTTTTCCGGTTTGGGAATTCCTTACTGTAACTAGTAAGCCTTCAGGCCTCTGAGAAGTGGAGGACAGCATATCCGCTTTGCAACCTCCAATGCCTTGTAGGGCTAGAAAGGCCTAAATGACTGGCTAATCACGTGAGGGAATTGTTGGCGTGGAGAAATTTCCCAGTTCCGGAGAATCTAGTAGGGAAGGGGGTAACTGCCACTCAGCCCTGGGCAGATTGGCAGGCTGGGCTGAGCCTGCATGTTCTGGAAAGGCCAGTAATGATGTCATAGAACTCTTTGGGCTGCAACAACAGGAAACCACTGAATGTTTACATTGGCTCCCAGAGCCCAGAAGGCCTGTTTTTTCTTCACTTCCTCAGTCTATCTGTTTCCTCTGATTCAAATACTACGAAGAGTGGCTCACTACCCAGCCGAAGAAAAGAGGAAGGGAGGCCCAAAAAGAAAGCCTCCTTCCCAGTCTAGAGAGCCAGATGATTGGGAGGGGAAGGCTGGATTTATCCTATCTGGGGCCCTGCCAAGGGCAGAGCTTAGGGCAGGGGAAGCAAAGCAAATGGGATGTGCCCAGAGTACTCCATGAGCAACTTTAGAATTCTCCTTAGGAACCAAGTTCTAAACTTGGATTCATGTTTATATCTGCAAATCATGTCACCAAATCTTGCTTATAAAATGAACTTGAATCTGTTTTAACCAACTCTAGACTTGAGTGCAAAGTGCTGCATTATGCTACTTGTGTGTCTTTTTAGGGATGTGGTACGAAGATGGAAAATAGGAATAGGTATGTAACAGTTGTTACGTGTATTTTACTAACATGTGTGAAGCTTTGTATTCAGCTCCCAGTACCACACAAAATGATGTGTGAAGGTCCATGCTTGTGATCACAGAATTCAACAGGTGGAGGCAGGAGGATCAAGAATTCACAGTCATTCTTGGCTACATAGTGATTTCAGGGCCAGCTTGGGCCATATGATACCTTGTCTCCTCCCAAAAAGATGGAAAGCATAATTCTTGCCTTCAAGGAATTAACAATACCTTCATGGAATGGTGAGCTTTCTCCTGACCTGTTCTTTTTATCTCCAATATTGCTGTACCAGTTCTAGATCCATTTCATACAATAGCTACCCCCAAAAAATGTTTAATTGAGTTTCAGTTCCAGAGAGTTAAGAAAGAGTCCATGATGTCAGAACAAAGGCATGGCAACAGAAACAGCTGAGAGCTCACATCTCACACCACAAGCAGGAGTCAGAGAGCACACTGGGAAAGAAATGAGCTTTTGAAACCTCATGCAGGGACACACCACCTCCAACATAGACACACCTTGGTGCTACTAACCTTTTTGTGAAATTGATACAAGCTTGAGACATCTCAGTAAAGAAAACTACAATTGAGGAAAAAAACACTCCCATCAACACACTTCCTCCAACAAGGCTATGCCTCCTAACCCTTCCTAAATAGTTTCCAACAGGAACAAAGTATTCTAATATATGAACCTATGGCACATTCTCATTCAGAACACCACAGACCATTTCATTTTGTAGATTCTATAGGTTAACGGAGTGAAAACTATCTGCTTTGCTGGAAAGATCCTTTGGATATAATTCCAGGTGTCAAATCTTCTTGTTGTTGTTGTTTTTACTTTGTGAAATCTTTTCTAGGAAATCAACTTTTGTCAATATCCTGCACTGTTTTCCTCATGTCTTATTTTTGCTCCAATATAGTTTTGCTTAGATTTCCTTGGCTAATTGAAGTCTTTAATACTCTAGCATAAATTTTGAAATATATTCTCCAGTTATGCAAAGTCATTCTTGGTATTAAAAATCACCCACTTAGTCAAGTGGTGGTGTTGCTCACTTTTAATCCCAGTGCTCGGGAGACAAAGGTGGGCAGATTACTGTGTGTTCAAGGCCAGCCAGATTTACAGAGCTAGTTCCAAGATAGCCAAGGCTACACACACACACACAAATCCTGCCACACAAAAACAAACAAAAAGTTATCCACTGCTACATTGAGGCCTAAATCTCCTTTTAATATACAGCAGTGTTTTGTTTTTATAAATTTAGGCACTGTTCAAGTCTCTTGATGGTTCCAGGTTTTCCCCTTATTATGTATACTTTATATTATACTAGAGGTATCCTAATTCACTCTTCCAACTTCATGTTATCCAATCACATCTTAGGAAATTGGAGTGTGGATTTGGGTTTGAACTTATATGATACCACTCACCACTGCCTATGTAACAATTGGCTGCAGCCTCATCTTTCAAAATCCTTATTACTCTAGTCTAATCTCATTGGCAAAATTAACCTCAAAGAACTTTTGAGAAAATGAAATGCGATAATGTATGTTGATACACAGCTACTATTTAAGCACTCAAGATGTAGAAGAATCATTTTAGTGATGTTACAGCTCTGTCCCAGAAAGAAAAGATAAAAAAATGTGTCATTATTCAGGCCAGTATCAACATTTGATGAATGAGAATTTGAACTTATATTTCCCCATATCTACTTGGTTGTTCTCTAAAACTGTTTTATGTCATTTGAAAGTAAATCCTTACCTTAAATACTACTATAACTGGTAAGAACGTAAGAGTCCATAGTTAAAATCCATCATCCTACTGAGGCCAGTAAAGAGAAACAGTACACAGAAAATTAATGTCAGTGCCACACTATGATTTATACATATAAACTTATTTCACTCATACAACAACTCTTTAAGATGGGTACTATTGTTGGACTTGTTTAATAGATGGACAGATGCCAGGAGGTGGTGGCACATGCCTGTAATCCCAGCACGCAGGAGGCAGAGGCAGACAAATCTCTGTAAGTTCAAGGCCAGCCTGGTCTACAGAGTGAGTTCCAGGACAGCCAAGGCTACACAGAGAAACACTGTCTCAAACAAACAAACAAACAAACAAACAAAAATTAGATGGACCAACAACCTCAGGTAGATTATATATTTTTCAAATTCATACAGTTAGAAACAAAATATCTAGCATATGAATCTAAATAACCTGGCACCAATCTCATTACTGCCTTCTCTCCTTACTTATTACCCATCTCCCACCTTCCTCCAACCTCATATAGTGATTGACCTTAAAAAATTATCTCTCACATCCACGACTAAGAAATTTCCTATGTGTCACTGTCACAGCAGCCTACAACCCTCTCTAAACCCAGGTTCAATGACTGGCATGATTGTCAATTAAATAACTAAATTGCAGCTTCATGAAGGCTGTTGCTGTCTGTCTTAGAACATGTCTCACATGTCTATCACAATTCCTGGAGTAAGTACAAATTTATTTCTCCATTCATTCATACAAAAAAAAAACCCCACTATTTTCCAAGAAATGGATGAGGATCATGAGTTTTCCAAAAAGACTCAGGAGCCCCTTGCTTACCAGACATCACATACCTGTCATCCCAGTATTTAGAAGGTGGGGGCAGGAAGATCACTGAGCCTACGAGGCCATCCTGGGATACATAATGCATTCAAAGTGGACCTAGCTGTGTAGTTACACCCTGTCTCAGAAAAAGCAAAGAAAAGAAAATGAAAACATTGAAGAGTGCAACCATTCACCCTTCTCTATCTGCTTCACAGCTGCCTATATCACATAACCAGGCACTTTACACTCCCAACACCACAGTTCCACACCATCACGGATTGAAAATCGTAAGCCGAGAATAAATACACCCCCCTCAAATTCTCTCCTCTTGCAAAATCTATGTTCTAATGGGACATATACTGAGTATGATGCTAAGCTTGAGCAGACCTGTATTAAGCACTTCATTCATTTCCTCAACAAGTTCCCATTGAATATTTTTCAAAGGATAAGGTACGCACCTCATTTAACTTTTGAAACAATCCTATGTGAGACATGGCATCATTAGCCTTACCTTTCTAAAGCAGACTTATCAAAATATAAAAAAAAAAAACCTGGTAACTTGCCTTTTGTCACAGAACTAGCAAGGAGTTAAGTTCAGGTAGTTGACCACAGGCCAATTTATGCATCATATTATAACATACTGCATTTGACAGGATCTAAGATTGTACACACACACAAAAAAAAAAAAAAAAAAAAAAACTCCTGCAAGGTTCCTAACCTAGAGACAAATGTTGGAAAAATACAGCTACACAGGCATTTTTCAGAGCAGACCAAATCTGATACAGCCTGTTTGTACTCTGAATCCTTTAGTAAGCCATATATCCGATTTCTCCTTTCTAGATGGGAAAAACAGGAACATCGAGCAACCTAAAGGCACATTAACATTGAAGAATGATCCTAATGCCTTTATATTCAAGGGGCAATGAAGTAGTGTAGTGAGGGCCCTATGAAGGGAGAGTGCACTGGCGGCCACCAAACAAGTAATGAGTTGTTACTTTTAAACTTGGATTGCTATGGAAGATCCCACATTTTTACCTTTATCTAATGCCAGAGGGTCTATGTATTTCCCTTACCTCTAAGTTTTTGTGTTTTATTTTATTTTATTTTTTACTATGAGCAGAATGTCTGGAAAACAGGAAGCAGGGGAAAGGGTTCTGTGGTTAAACTTTTCCAACTATAAAACCAAATATAAAAATCTGAGAAAAACTATCTTAATTACTCTATTCTTATCATAATACACTATGACCAAGACAATTTTTAAAAGAAAACGTTTAATTGGGGACTTACAGTTTCCAAAGGTTAGAGTCCATGACCATGCTCCTGGGAGCTCACATCTTGAGTCACAAGCAAGAGATAGAGAGCACTAAGAATGCAGTGAGCTTTTGAAACCTCAAAGCTCATCCCCAGTGATACACCTTCTCCAACAAGGCCACAGTTCCTAATGCTTTCTAAACAGTTCCACCAACTGGAAACCAAGTATTCAAATATATGAGCCTATGAGACCATTTTCATTCAAACCACCACTGTAACATACACCTAAAATCCTAGTACCCAGGAGCCTGAGATAAGAGGATCACAAATTTAAGGCCAGCTTGGAGCTACATCGTAATATCCTGTTTAAAGCATACATTCTTTTACAGAGAAAAACAAACAAACAAACAAACAAACATGATACCTAGCAATGAAATGCAAGCAGGATACAGAGGTAAGTAGAAGAGAATGTAGCCCTCGGAAACATATTCTTAGTACATGATGGAGCTCTTCCAATGTAAGCATCTCTGTTCAGTGGTTCCCGATTGCACAGTGTGGGGGAGACAGATAAGAGAAGAGGAGGTACAGCAGTATTTGATTATAGCTCAACTGAAACCTGTCAGTGGGGATGATACTGTGTAGTATCTGTATATGAGTGGAAAAAAGACAGGTTGTCATGGAAACAGGTCAGGCTTGGGTGAAGAAGAGACAAGGAGGAAATAACAGATTGAGTAAAGAATTGCTATTCCCATTGTATTGTTAGACCAAACCTGGGACTGTATATCCCTAAGAGGTTGTGCTTATATTTGAATGGATGAGCTAAATTCATGGCTTTTCATATGCATGGCCAGGGAAAGATTTATGATGTGTGTGTGTGTTTATGTGTGTGTGAATGAAGTGATGGAGAAATCAGTGCTCCTGTAAAGTGTGTCTAGATGTACATGTTATTTTCTCTCTTTTTTGCATAGTTTATGTTTTTCAGTTTTCTGTCTTTCTTCCTTTCTTCTTTTCTCTTTTTCTCTCTCCTTACCTCCCTCCTTCTCTTTCTGTCTGTCTTTCTGTTGCTCTGGCACAGACTCTGACTCTGGCTAGCTTCAAACTCAATATATAGCTGATGGTGGTCTTGAACACCTGATCCTACTGGCTCTATCTCCTGAGTGCTAGAATTACATATGCTAACATGTCTTGCTTTATATTTTAGTTTTCTGAGACAGTCTCTGAGTATATTCAGCTTTATATGCTAGGTTCTTTGTAGGGTACAAGAAACATAAAATCAGTGATTGTAATGGAGATATTAACTATGAGACATACAATCGGAACATGGATGTGAAATGCAGGCTATGTGTCCTCTTACATTCACTCACTAAGTGCTAGGATTGCATATATGTATCTGCACAATGCTGAATTTTTCAATTAATCAACTTCAAATTTCATTCATTCTTTATTGACTTTGTTGTCTCTATCTAACCTGCAACCATCACTATTCCTTCTGTCCATCAAAGTATGAATTTTCTGTATTGATTTGAGATCTCTTCGTTTTTCTTTTCTTTTTAAAATTTGTTGATCTCAGCCAGGTATTGGTGGTGCATGCCTCTAATCCCAACACTCAGATGGCAGAGGCAAGTGGAGCTCTGTGAGTTCAAGGCCAGCCTAGTCTACAGAGTGAGTTCTAGGACAGTCAAGGCTAAACAAAGAAACCTTGCATCAAAAAAACAAAACAAAACAAAACAAAAAAAATATATTTAAAAAAATGGTGATCTCGCTTTGTAGTCAAGGAATTTACTTTGTAGAATAAGGCTGGTTTTGAATTGACAGCATTGGTCCTGCCTCACCTCCCAAGTGCTAGAAATACAAGCATATGTCACCCCACACGGTTTTCTTTTTAAATATATATTATCATCTATTAAGTATTATTTATTTATTACAATTTATTCACTTTGTATCCCAGCTGTAGTGGCCTCCCTCATCCCCTCCCAATCCTACCCTTCCTTTCTCTTTTCCTCCCATGCACCTCCCCCAGTCCACTTGTAGGCACAGTCCTCCTCCCCTTCCATCTGACCCTAGCCTATCAGGTCTCATCAGGACTGGCTGCATTGTCTTCCTCTGTGGCCTAGCAAGGCTACTCCCCCTCAGCGAGCAGTAATGAAAGAGCCAGCTATATTTATAACTATACATTTATTTCTTTGATTATGTCTTCATTTCAACTTCTAAATTTTGGTGTAAATTTCATTTATCTCTATTGAAAAAATACTTCTTTCACAATTTTGTAGAAGGAGTTTTAATCAGTTCTGTCCCTGAAGTCTTCAAAGATCCACACCCTTCTTCATTCACTCACTTCAGTGTGCTTTTTTATTTTTATTTTTTGAAAACCTATCAAGACCATTTTGTGCTGACTAAATATTCTTGGATGTGTAGCCTTCCACTGCAGTGTGGTTGTCATACCAGAGGTTACATTCTTAGAGAAAATTGATTCTTCCTTTTCCAGCAGCTAACAACTATCGACAGCTTAGCTGCTAAGGGGAGAATTTAGTGCAGATCTCTCCTCTCCATGTTCAGATTTGATTTGGCTTAGCCTTGTACTGGTCTTATGTATGCTATTAAAACTTACATGAGGTAGTATGTATAGCTAATGGCCTTTCTGTGTCCAGAAGATACTGTTTCCTTGTAGTCATCCACTACTTCTGGCTTTTAAACTCTTCCCGCCCTCTCTTTCACATGATCCCTGAGCCTAGGGAGGAGAAGGTGAAGTGTATATGTTCCATGTAAGGCTGATAATTCTGCGGTCTCTTATTTTCTGAACCTTGGCAAGTTGTGGGTATTAAACATCACTTGCCAAAAAAGGCTTCTCTGATGAGAGTTGAGAGATATACTAATCTATGGGTATAATGTTAAGTCATTAGGAGTCGGTTTAATACTATGATTATTTGATATAATAATAATAGTAACTAGGACTTGTCAAGCCATAGTATTTGATGCCCCAAATTATGTCAAATATTGGTTTCATTTTGTGGAATGGGACTTAAATCCATTCAGAACATGATTGGTTACTCCCACATCATTATTGCACCAGTGGGCATGTCTTGCAAGCCTAGTTATTATTGTAGCTTATAGGGTTCACAGCTGGAAAAAATTAATAATTATTTTTATTCTGCAGTAGCATGCATAGTTCCTTCCAGCACTATAAAAGCTAGCCAGTAGGGATGACGCTTCCAGATAAATACATTTGTTTTGATTTCTATTTATTCTAGGACAGAAGTGTGTGGTATGTTCATCACTATGGTCTTACTGTCAGGTTCTGGAAGGTAAGGAAGAGCATTAGAAATACCTGTATTACTTAGGAGTCTGTGAAACATTACTGGCTAAAAAGTGGTAATTCATTCCTAGGGCTTGGCTCTTTATTTGTTTGGTGGTATCTAGTACTGACTGGCATTATTGCCCCAATAAGGGGTAAATCCTTTTAGGCTCATTGATGTGTGTGTGTGTGTGTGTGTGTAATTTAGGAAACTTATACAGTAGTAAGTTTCCATATGAAATTGGCAAAAGTTCTTTAGTGTTATTTATGCTTCCCCATATTCCCTCCATTACCCTGTCCTCTTCCTCTCCCCCATCCAACTTAACCTTTCCTGTCTTTTAATCCTTTATATCAGTATACTCTATCTACCATCTATTGAAAGCCCCATCCACATGGATCCTTAGCAATTTCTTGTTATCTATGGGTAGAGCAAATGAAATACAGATATCTGAAAATTCAAAGCTAACATCCAGAGATGAGAAAAAACATGTGTTGCTGCCTTTCTGGTTCTGTGTTATGTCACTCACAATGATTGATTTCAGCTACATCCTTTTACCTGTGTATTTCACAATTTTATTTTAATACTTGAATAGCATTATCCTTTCATAAGCTGATGGGCATTTAAACTGCCTCTATTTTCTGGTTTTTGTGAATAAAGCAAAATGAACACACCATCCTTGTTACTTTCATTTCCTTTGTTGGGAGAATGAGTCAAACCCTAGATATTCCTGAACTCTTTATGTAGACCGGACTGGTTTTGGCTTTAAAATCGCAGTGATTCTCATCACACACACACACACACACACACACACACACACACAGCACATGCTTAATTTCCACATATTTGAAAGTTCTGAGTTATTCTTTCATTATTTTTCCTAGCATCGTTTTCTGTGGTTAAAGTAGTACTTTATATGATACCAATACTTTAAAAATCCATTTAGGCATGGTTCAGATCTAGTATCTTTTTACCTTATCTTAGAGTTGTTTTATTTTATGGGTATGGCTGTTCTGCCTATATGTATGTCTGTGCACCACATACATGCAGTGCTGGAGGAGGTCAAAAGAGTGTGCCAAATCCCCTGGATCTGATTGTGATCCACCATGTAGGTACTGGAAATATAATCCTGCTCCTCTAGAAGAGCAGTCAGCATTCCTAATCAATGAACTATCTCTTTAGTCACATTTGTGTGTTTGTGTGTGTGTGTGCTTAAAAAGACTTATTTATCTTTATAGTGTGCGTGCTATATGTTTTGCCTGCATGTGTGCATATGCACCACATAGTGTCTGGTGTCCATGGAAGCCAGAAGGGGGTGTCAGATGTCCTGGAGCTTAAGTTACGGGACAGTTATGAGCTGGAATGTAGGTGCTGAGACTTCAACCCGGGTCATCTTGGGAGTCAGCAGGAGCTCTTAACAGCTGAACCATCTCTCCAATGTCTGTTTGTAGTAGGTTTTTTTTTTTTTTTTTTGAGACAGAGTTTTATTTAAGCTGGCTTGGCAGTGAGCTTTAACCTATACCTGAGGAGATCCTGAGTTCTTAATCTTTCTGTATCTACTCATTAAGTGCTGGGATTCCAGGAATATAGCACCATGCCCTAGAATATGTATTTTACTATCATGAGTGTAGTGATTGATATGTTTCTATTAGATTACCTGGTTTATGATCCTGTTTAAATCCTTTGTTTATTCTGGATGTGGTGGCACACACCTATAATCTCAGCACTTTAGAGATATAGGCATGTTAATGAGGAGTTAAGGACAGCCTCAGCTAATAAGGTCAATTTCAGCTTTACTGTCTAGTACTTGTCCCCAAAACAATAAATAAATTCTTCTATTTCCTTATTTAATTCTTTTTCTAGATGTTCTATTACTAAAAGTAGGATATTGACTCTTCAGTGATGATGAGAACAGGAAGTACCAGCCCTGCTAAGAATATCATCAGATCCTATTGACCTTTACAGCTCCTTTGAACCTTCAAGCTCCTGAATAAAATAATTTGACTTCAAAGAAAATAAAGTGATTGAAGTCTTCCATTAATATTGTAAAACTGTGTGATCCTCCTGTCAATTTTCTCACTTTTTTTAATGTTGAGGGGGGGGAGCTAATTGTTTAGTTGTTTAGATTTATTCTTTGGTTATTTTTTGAAAGATGGTCTCACATAGCAGGTTGGCCTTGAACTCATTATATATTCTTGAACTCCTAATCATCCTGCCTTCACCTCCCAAGAGTGAGAATCACAAGTGTGTATGTATGGACAATGCTTGGCTATTCTCTGTTATTTATGAAGTGGTCATTTTACTTACCCACAAAATTTTACTCTTTATTTCTCAAAGTAGGTTTTAATTTGTTTGTTTGTTTTTTGAGGTGGAAACTTGCTTTGTAGCTTTGGCTCTACTCAAAATTATAATATTCATCCTTCAGCCTCTTAAGTGCAGGGATACAGGTATATCCCATCATATGCAGCCTTATTTTTTTTTAATTTCAAGTTTTATGTATTCATTTAAAAATATTTCTTTTTTCTCTATACAATGAGAGATGGCTCTGAGCCATCTTTCCAGCTCTCAGCCTTATGTTTTAGTAGTAAAATTTATAGTATATCTTCTTGGACAGGAATGTATCTCACTGGTAGAATTCCTGCCAGAAGAGGGTACCAGATTTCATTATAGCTGGTTGTGAGCTACCATGTAGTTGCTCAGAATTGAACTCAGGACCTCTGGAAGAGCAGCCAGTGCTCTTAACCTTTGAACCATCTCTCCAGCCCCTTATTTATTCATTTTTCATCTAGGTTTTATACCCTCCCCCCTCATCCTAGTCCCACCCTCCCTTCCTGTTTCCCCTATTTCCCTTCCCCTACTTCTCAGAAAAGAGGAATCCCCCTACCCACCCACCCCAGCATATCAAGTTGCATCAGCAGCATTTTTTTGAGACAGGGTTTAATATGTGTAGCCTTGGCTGTCCTGGACTCACTTTGTAAACCAGGCTGGTCTTGAATTCACAGAGATCCACCTGCCTCCTCCTCCCTGAGTGTTGGGATTACAGTTGTGCACCACCATGCCCAGCTAATAGTTTTTTTTTTATTTTTTAAAGATTTCTTTATTTACTCATTAAATATACAGTACTCTGCTTGCATGCATGCCTACGAGCCAGAAGAAGGCACCAGATCGCATTATTGATTGTTATGAGCCAACATGGGGTTGCTGGGAATTGAACTCAGGACCTCTGGAAGAACTGCCAGTGCTCTTGAGCTCTGATCCGTGTCTCCAACCCTCACCCTTAAGTTTTAGTAGTAAAATTTATAGTATATCTTCTTGGATAGAGATGTATCTCACTGGTAGAACTCCTGCATAGTGTGATGGTAGCTTTAGCTGTCAACTTGACATAGCCTAGACTCATTTAAGAGAACCATTACCATGAAGGACTATTTACATCAGGCAGGCCTGTGGGCATGTCTCTGAGTAATTGTCTTAATTGCCCTAACTGATGTAGGAAGACTGACCTTAAATGTAAATGGTATCTTCTGGTAGTGTTCCAGGTTAAAAAGAAAACATGGGAAAATAAATTTTTTGAACTTCTTTTATTTCTGTTTTCTTGCCCTTACTCTCACTATCATGTTTACCTGCCATTTGCTACTACTATTGCTTATTCCTTTGCTGATATCAAACCCATTTTCTTTTGATTTCCCACATGGACTGAAGAGCAGCAGCTTTACATGAACTGTCTAGGCCTTTGTCCCAGATTGAGACTGATAAGGTACTCAGCTCCATGGATTAAATGACTACCAGATTCTCAGGCTTTCTGAAATAGCTACTGTTGTACTGCCTGTGTCAGTTCTATTCCTCTAAAGAAACCTTACTAGGAGCCCAAGAGACTTCCAAAATGATATAGTTGTTGTCTATGGTTGTCTGCCACAGGTTGAATGTAAATCCTTGTTAGTGACGATGCCATGTGCTACAGATGTAGAACTTGGAGAAATAAAGCTGGAACTGATCTAGAATCCTTCTCCTGAGGACTAGCTCTCACAGTATTTGAAGGAGCTATGCAAGGTGCCAAGAAAAAAAAAGTGAACAATAATCTTACCCAGCTGTATGGCCTATGAATTGCAATAATGACGAAAATGACAAGATATCCTAAATGGTACAAAAGTGACACTTATCTCCTGGGAGTAACCAATGACCGTTTAATTGGACTTAAGGCCCACTGTGGAACTGAGAAGAGAATCTACTACTGCCAGTTTACTAAACTATGATAATTTTTAACTGCATTCCAAATACTTATCCTTAACTCCACAGGTAAGTGTAGTTCTTACCCCTCATCAAAGAAGCTTCTTTTTGAAGCATATGGAGACTATTACCGAAGGCTGGTCAAAATGCAGAGAAAACATAAGTGTGGGAGTTCCAAGCCCCAACTGATACAACTATAATACAAAGTCTCTATACACCTGAGGCTCAAGAAACATCATGAAGTAGTGAGTAAAAAGACTTTATGATCCAGAGAAACAATGCAGTGTGTGTGTGTGTGTGTGTGTGCGCGTGCGTGTGCGATCATGCCACGGAGTGCATATATAGGTAATGAAAACTTCTAGGACAAAGTTCTCTCTTTTCACTGTGTGGGTTCTGAGGATTGAGCTTGTGTTTTCAGGCTTGAGAACATGCAACCTAACCCACTAAGCCACCTCACTTCCACATACCCTCTCATTTTTGGTTAGATCTTTACACATGTGAAATAAAGTAGTTTTAAAGACTTTTTCTAGTGAGTCCAATATTTAGAATTCCTCAGAAATTATTGCAATGGGTATTGTTGTTTATTTTGTTTTGTGATAGTCTGTGATGTTTTGCCTGGAATGGCCTCATACTCCTTCTTGTGCTCAAGAAATCCTCATGGCTCAGTCTCATATAGCTGGGAACAAAAGTACGCACCATCATGCTCAGCTAAATTTAACTGCTATATTATAAAACTTACCTCCTTATTATATTTTCTTTCTGTTTTATACAACTAATAATAAATCAGGGGTTTGAATAAGCTAAACAGTCACTCTAACAATGAACCCCCAGCTCTCTTTTTCCCAGTCTATCTCTTTGTTTTCTTCTCTTATTATTTAAAATTTTATAATTCAGCAGCTTTCAGTATAGTTCAAGATTTCTATAATCATTACCAATATTTAAATTTGAAATATTTTCATCATCCTAACAAGCGCTGTTTGGGCCTAGGAATAGCTATATATATAGCATGGTTCTCAGAATGTTTAACTATTATTCCTGAAACTATAGATTCAGCCCTGGCCATAATGATCCACACCTATAATCCCAACACTTTAAGAGAAGAGACAAGAGAATCAAGAAGTTATCCTCAGCTACATAATCAATTCAAAGCCAATGTGTTCAAATTACTACTAATAAACACATAAGTAGTAAATAAAACTGAAGATCCAGGTCTGGTGGACTGTGCTTATAATCCTCCCAATTAGGAGGTAGAAGCAGGAGGATTACAATATCAGGAATCCAAGGCTAATTAGGACTCTGCCTTAAACAAACAAATAAAATTAAATGAAGCCAAGTATGATGGGTCCCACTTATAATTCCAGCACTTGGATAAGCCCCAGTTGGGGCTATAAAATGAGATTTAGTACAGCTGGGTTACAGAATAACACCCTGATGCAGAAAACAAAAATAGGGCTGATCATGGTGACATATACCTGTAATCCCAGCCACTCTAGAGTTTGAGGCCAGCCTGGTTTCCATACTGAATTCTAGGTCGGCCAGTGCTGTATAGTGACATCCTTTCTCTCCAAGGTCACTGCATTTTCTTCAGTGGTGTAGTTACTGGTAAAGAGAACAAATTTAGAAACAAACTCTCACCCACCTACACTCCTATAAAGAACCCTAATGAAGCTCACTGGTTCACTCATATACTAAAAAAGGACATGAATGAAAGTAGAAGGGGTCTAGTTGGCCAAAGAAAAAGGCTAATGGAACTGGGGAGTGGAGAAAAAAGGGTAAGGGGGTTTTGTGAAAAAAGACATGACATTTTGTACATGTATAAAAGTATTTTCTTATTTTTATTTTTATATCAATCAGAGGTTAGGTACTTTGAATCCCCACCATAGCCCTCTCTCTCTTTCCCTCCCACTCTCCCCATCCCTCCCTCATCTCCTCCCCGCCCACTCCAAGTCCACCTACAGGGGAGGATCTCCTCCCCTTCCATCAGACCCCAGTTCATCTTGTCTCCTCAGGGCTGGCCACAATGTCCTCCCCTGGAATCTAGCCAGGCTGTTACTCCCTGGCGTGTATGGGGGAGAGTCAAAGAGCCAGCCATCGAGTTCATGTCTGAAACAGTCCCTGTTCCCCTTACTAGGGTCTTCAGTTGAATACCAAGCTACTATGGGCCACTTCTGAGCAGGGGTTCTAGGACATACCCATACATGGTCCTTGGTTGGAGAAAGTGTCCCATAGAAGACCCCTGTGCCCTGCTCAGTTTGGTCTTTGTGGAGCTCTTGTTCTCCACAAGTCTTATTAACTTCCCCTATTTTTATTATTATTTCCCGCCCTCTGCCGAAGGCTTGGTTGTGATTCTTAATATCTGCTTTCATACATTGCTATATTGATTCTTTAAGAGGCCTTCTTTGGTATGCTCCTGTCCGGTTGCTTGTTTTCTCCTCCATTCAATGTCCATCCCATTGGTTCATCTAAATAAGCATTGATCATACCAACCTGGGGTCCTCCTTCTTGTATATCTTCCGTAGGTGTATAGATTTCAGCATGACCTTCCTATCCTATAGGAATATATAAGTGAGTATATACCATATGTTTCTTTCCGCTTTTGGGATACCTCACTCAGAATGATCGTTTCCAGGTCCCAGGGTTTGCCTGCGAATTTCATGATTTCCAACTTTTTTTATAATTTATTTATTTTTATATCAATCACAGGTTAGGTACTTTGCATCCC
>CM053742.1:79931046-79977274 GCA_028658305.1 Pachyuromys duprasi
TTGTACAAGTTTGCATTCCCACCAGCAATGGAGGAGGGTTCCTCTTTCTCCACAACCTCTCCAGCATGCGTTGTCACTAGAGTTTTTGATCTTAGCTATTCTGGAGGGTGTAAGGTGAAATCTCAGTCGTTTTGATTTGCATCTCCCTGTATTTATTTGTTTATTTATTTACTTACTTATTGTGTATGCACATACACACACATAGAGGTAGAAGTCAGAGTCTGCTCTCTTTCTTTACTGTATTGATTTCCAACTCAGGTCATCAGGTTTGGTAGAAAGTACCAACACCCTCTAAGCTATCTCTCTAACCTTTCTTTGGAGTTTTGAAACAGGGTCACCCTATGCAGGCTAAGCTTCCCTTGAAGTTAGGATCCTCTGTCTCAGCATCCTGAGTGCCAGGATTATAAAATCATTCTTCATGTTTTTTAACATTTGATTTACATTTTTATGTTAATTTAATTCTAATTACATCATTTCTCCTTTCTCCTTGCTGCCCTCAGTCCCTTCTGTCTCATCTCTCTCTAGACCATCCCATGTCTCCACAACTCCCTGTCATATTTATGGCCTTTTAAAATTATTATTGTGACAAACACTTTGTTCTTAACAGTCCATGTTAACATTAAAGTCAGATATCCATTCTCAGATATTTTTGGTTTTGTTTGTTTTGTTTGATAGGGTCTCACACTGAAGCTTATATTTGGTCTGGAACTATGTACTCCAGGATGATCTTGAACTCATGGCAATCTTGCTTCAGCCTTCTGAGTGCTGGGTTTACAGGGCCTGTATTACTATTATGCCCATTAAAGGCTTTGGATTTGAACACCAACGTCACAAAATATAACAAGCAAGTCTGAAATAGTGATGGTGATACATGCCTGTAATATCAGCACTTAGAAGGCAGAGAGAAGCAGGAAGACTGCCCCAAGTTTGAAACCATATAGTAAGTACATATAGGCCATATGGGCCATAGTACATATGGGCCATATAGTAAGTATAGGGCTAGCCAGAGCTTTTCAGCAACACCGTGTATGAAGAAGCAAACCAAAATACAACAAAGACTTGCATGTGCTAGGCAATTACTCTACCACTGAAGTATAGTCCCAGCCGTATATACTTGATTTATTGCTTTTATCTACGCATCTGTACCTTCAGGCCTCAGATTAGGACTTCCCTTACAAACTGGCCTCAGACTCACTATCGAATAGCCACCACCTCCAATACTGATAGTACAACCATTCACAACCATTCTTAGCTCGTCTGTTGGCTTGTTGGTTTAGGATGGACAAGGAATCAAAACTTTCTTTCTTCTAACTTTTTTGTTCCTACTCTTCCTTGTTCTCCTGTCTTTCTGTATGTATTTCTCCTAGCCCCATTTGTCCTTTCTGGAGTTTTCCTTTTCTTTTCTGTTTTTGAGACAGGATTATTTTTGGCAGACCATGCTGGTTATGGACTTGCTAGGTAACACAGAAAGAAGACTTAGAACTTCTACTCTTCTTATAATCATTCCTCTGATTTCTGGAATTATGAGTGGCACCACTTATGCGGTACTGTGAATTGAATCAAGGGCAATGTGCATATTAGGTAAGCACTCTACCAAATATACTACATCTCCAGCCTATTTTCAAGTTTTAAGCTTTTTATTTGTGTGTGTGTTGTATGTGCCACTGCATGTGTGTACAGAGAGGATGACTTGGAGTAAGTTCTCTCCTGTCACTTTGTGAAAGCCAATGATTGAATGACAGCCATCAATCAGGTTTTAGAGTAAGTGCCTGTACCTGCTAAGCCAGCCCCTTTTTTGTTTTGTTTTGTTTTGGAGACAAAGTCTAACCTCTAGCTAAGGCTGCCCTGGAATTTGCTAAGTAACCCTGTTAGTATTTAGGCAGCCTGATTCTGGATTGTCTAGCAACCCATGATGTCCTCATATGTAGCCACATCTGGCAGGCATGGTTCAGTTGCTCCATAAAAGGACCAACCTACCACTTTCTCTCTCTCTTGCCCTCCTGCCCTCTTACTCTCTCACTTTCCTGCTAACTCCCCTTTCTCTGTCGGGTCATAGCCTCTCTTCCCCCTATCATGTCTCAATCTCTCCTTCTCTCTCACTCTCTTCATCTCCATTCAATAAACCCCTTTCATATAAAATCTGTTGTGTGCATCATCATTTCACTGGTCCTAAAATTGGTGCATTGGTCAGGAAGGGCTTTCTTGGTAGTACCTGATCTGGTCACACCAGGACCCCTTACTCAGACCGTGATGCCTTCAAAAGATTTTTCTTCTGTTCCTCCTATCCCTAACCACCACTCAATCACATATGCCTTAAAACCTACACTTTCTCTCAACTGTCCTGACCTTATTGCACACACCTGTCCCTCTGCTCTTGATCACTCAGACTTGGCATCCAGCCATGTGCTCTGAGTATCCTAGACAGGGCAGACACTCACACTGCACAAACCCTGCCATGTGCTCTGAGCACCCTAGACAAGGCAGATAGTCACACTGCACCAAAATGAGCTTGGGGAAACTAAAATGCTCATGGGAGACACTGAAACTGCCAGTTCGTATGCAGAAACAGCCTGCTTCTAAACCATTGCTGTTAGGTAAGCAATTGCTGAGGATCCTGTGCACACACAGATGGCTTTAAATTGCACCATTGCCTCAGGCCCCATGGGCGAGGATTTAAATCTCCCGAAGAATGCCTGCCGTGAGAGGCTGGCTTGCACAGGAGGGATTCAGTTGCACAGACTTCAAATCAGCCATGCCACATGCACGCACAGAGTTTCAAACCAGGCTGGGACAGCCTTCCCACCAGTAAGCACCTGCTCTCACTGTACTGCCACAGTTGTGCACCCCACAGGGCGAGCCACCACGATGATTTTAAAATATAGAATCCAGCCATGCACTCACCCTATGCCCACTCCTGCAAAACTCCAAGCCATGCATTCTAAACACTGATTCTCAAAATATTTCTGACCTCGAAGCCGCTACTTTCCAGTTTTTAAATATCTTTTCTTTCTGATTTCTGTACACTCTGCTCTTAGAAAAAGAAAAGTATTTTAAAATGCTATAAATTCTTATCTAACAATTTATATAATTTGTTCATTGGGTTTACATTTATAATATTACCTTAGTCATATCCAACTCTGTTTATTTTATCTCCTTTTAAACTACAAGCAACAAGTGTTATTTTAAATGGGTATGAATTTTTATATAAATTCAAAGTTATGTTTATACAACATGCTCTGTATATGATTCAACCCTGGTTCAAAATAATTTTATATGATGCAAAAATTTCAAATTATAAAGGTCTATTCAAATTAAGCTAACTTAAAATATACATCTAACTGCCTATGTCTTTATCAATTCCTAAATTAATAAATGCTATTTCCCTTGCCATGAGCTGTCTATGATCCAGATTCACCACTAGGCTTTCTAGCTAATAGGTTTGATGTAATAAATTCAAATGCAATTTTAAAATTGCTTTATACTGTTCTATGATATTGTTGGTTGTAAAATTCATATCACAGGGGTTACGATGTACAAGTTTTTACCAATATTCTAAATTAAGACCTCTCAGTTTTAGAAGCATTTATTTATGTTAAAACTTGATCATTGTACTATATCTTCATTATCAAAAGGTTAAAATATGCTTGGTCATGTTTTCTAAAACTGGTAATATTATTAATCTATAGTATAGCCTTAGACATTTATAAACTATGAACTTTTTATATACCAAATCATAGAGGAAACTGTTATCCTCTCACTTTAATGGGCTATATTTATGACTTTTAAGGCTCCAACTTAACAGGGACAAAACCTAAAATCCTAATATTTAATGGTTAACAAATGCAAGTTAATAGTCATCTCATGGATGATCAAGTCCTTTAACATGTTCAAATACATGTTTGTAATCCTACAGATACAAACATGGTCTCATTGCTATCAGTTAAACAGCTGAGGATAGTCCCTGAGTCACTATACAGGAGTTGGTAAAAATAACAAAGCGATCTTCCTGATAGGCTCATCTACAGCAAAAGATATGTTCCATACCTTGGCTGCTGCTCTGAGCCTGTTGGCATTCTCATACAGAAAACAAGAAGTCTGCAATGCCTATCCTACTGGGATATAGCCAAAATTCAACTCTGCTAGGTAACTACTTCAAATACATCCAAAGGGGACAGTGGTCCCACAGCTGCCTCAACAAACCCCACACTGCCTGCTGGCAGAGTAGCCTCTGGAAGTCAAAATGCTCCCATGCAGGCTTGTCCTCTGTGCCCAGCCAAGGAAGCTCAACCAGCAAAGAGCCACAGACACTTCCAGCCTTCAAGCTCCTTAACCAGGAGGAGGACAAATGGCTCCTAGATTTAGCGACCTCCACCACCCTCACCCAGCCCAGGGTAACATTGCAGGTCTGTTTTACCCTCACACTCGGGCCCCACAGACATATTGCCAACTTCTGTGTTGGGAGACTTCAGATGCCTTTTCAGTTCTTTTCATATGCAGGAGAACAGGCCTTAAGCCTCAGTCCTAGAGATGCTACTGTCCAGCCTAGACACAATATGCCTTGCTGCCAGACTCAAGAAACAGGTCTCAGATGTAAGTTTTCACCATCCCTTTAGCTAAAAGACAGTAAATGTTCATAGCAGTCTCACCTATGTCTCATGGTAAATAACTAGATACAAAAGCCTAAGGAAAATGTTGTTTGAGGGTCTAAAAAGTGTTTTAAGGTTGATAAATACAAATTATAAAGGTTGCAAGGTCTAAGGTGACTTAAGGTATCCTAAATAGGTAAAAATGCTAAATATTTCCTCCTGTTGCTATGCTACTGTTATAGTGACTGTCCAGAGCTTTGACCTTTATCAACAGAGCTCTGATTTATTAATCTAACTCTAATACAAAAACATTCCACAATATCACCCACTAACATGGTTCCAAGCTCAAGATTTGGTTTGTCTCCTTTGGTTTGTCTTTTAAGAATAAACTTTAAAACTGTTTCTCATTGTGCTAGACTTATGTACATACAGTCTCTTGTGGATAGAGGGAGGGAAACCTCTATTCCATAATGTGTAATCATACTAAAAGTTAAGATCAAGTCAGCTTTTGTCCCTTCTACTTCAAGAAAGGCTTATGCCTTTTCAGAGCTCACCTTAAAGAATGTTTTCTCGGTTAATACAAATGTCTACTGCCTTTTCTACAATGTATATTTCAGTGTAGATTAGAATGGTGATGTTAACATTTCTAAAGTTTTATATCTTTTGTAAAACTTAAAAGGGATTCTTGTAAGCTGCATGAAATCCACCTGAATCTGCCTCTCAGGTCAATTGGGCTCCAGATAAGTTTCCTACCTATTGCCTATCTCAGAGGGTGGGGCTTCCCTTTCCTGACAACTTGATTGCTACATTCCTACATCCAACACTGGCTAATTGATGAGTCTTCCCTTCTGGTTGGCATCAATTCTTGGCTACTGGTTGCTACATTCCTACACCCAACAACAGCGGATTGGTAACACTTCACTTTTGGTTGGCGCAAACACTTCCTACCACTCGCTAACCTACATCCAAACCCTTCATCTAGGACCTCCTTTTCCCTTGGGTAAGATTTTCCCTCTACTGGCACGGTTTTTCTCCCTCCCCCTCTCACTCATCTACGAAATCCTAGCTAGGTAAACTGTGTCTGCTTCGGGCAGCTGTGCCCTTGGTCTCTGGCCAACGCTGATGAAGTGTTGGAACAGATTGTACTATACTTCTCTACTGAGTCAAACCTTGCTCTTAGGATGCCTTGACGAGTCACTGTCTCCTACCTGCCCAATGGGAATAGTCCATTTGTCAGTTCCTCCAGATTCCCCTCTGGGATGTCTTCTGCAGAAGTTCAGATACACCTAGCACCTGCTTTAAGGACCTTTAATCTTATACATCTCTATATCCAAACTTGGCCTCAATTTCCTTAGATGACACATCCAAAGCAAAATGTTTTTAATTACTGCCAGTGATTGGGTAAATGGAGGTTCCCTCAGGTAAATGGAAGTTCCCATGTTCAAGTTTCTTTGATCTAAACCTTCCACTTCTGTTTGCCCTCCCTAAAATTTTAAATGTACACCTAAAGAAATTTTTTCCATAAGCTACTTAACTTTGTCTTTTGCCTATATTTATGTTCCAGTATCCTGCCAGACCTAGGTGTTTCCTACATCCATGACAGCACCAAAGCAGCTACCACAGGTGTTCCAGTCTGACCTCACAGACTTCTGTCAAGCTGGGCCTGTACTTTCCCTTTCAGCCATGGATGTTCTCATAGACCCTGGACAGCATCAATACAGCCTGTTCTTCCTGAATTTAGCCAACATTTCAGCCTTTTGACCTCCCTACAGCAACCCCAGTGTCAGCAGGAAGTAGCCAGAAGAGAATCTCCACCTGTTATTTAGTTATTATTAACAAAAGGCTGGAAGGGTGTGTTTCAGGCCCAAGACAGGTAGCTCCAGTTTCTCCCAGCATTCCTCAGTCCCTACCTGCTGCAATGTGTGGCTGGCAGCTCTCTACTGGCAACCCTCTACCCTGAACTTTCCAGGGCAAAGACTTCCTCTCTTCCTCACCATGTAATCTGGATATTTTGTTGCTAGTCTCTCTCTCTCTCTCTCTCTCTCTCTCTCTCTCTCTCTCTCTCTCTCTCTCTCTCTCTCTCTCTCTCTCTCTCTCTCTCTCTCTCTCTCTCACCCCCTTGTATGGCAATCAATACCTGCTTCCAAAGAACCTACATTAACTTGCCTTACATTAAAAGCAGCCCAACCTCCTCATTTTTTTTTAATTATAGAAAAAGGGAGGACAGGAGCATGCCAAGGAGGACCTCTGGGGGGGAGGGGTCAATGTAACGATGTATCAGAGCAGATATTAAGACTCGTGATCAAGCCTTTGGCAGAGGGCAAGAAGTGATGATAGAAATGGGGGAGGTTGGTGAGACTTGGGGAGAACAAGAGCTCCACAAAGACCAAAGTGAGCAGGGCACAGGGGTCTTGTATGAGACGGTTTCTACAATCAAGGACCATGTGTGGATGTGGCCTGGAACCCCTGCTCAGATGGGGCCCAAGATAGCTCGGTGTAGGACTGAAGACCCTAGTGAGGGAAACAGGGACTGTTTCAGTCATGATCTTGATGGCTGACTCTTTGACCCTCCCCCATACAAGCCAGGGAGTGACAGACTGGCTAGATCCCAGGGGAGGGCATTGCAGCCAGCCCTGAGGAGACAGGATGAGCTGGGGTTGGATGGAAGGGGAGGAGGTCCTCCCCTGTTGGTGGACTTGGAGGGGGTGGGGAGGAGGGAGATGAGGGAGGGAGAGGGAGGGTGGGAGGGAATGAAGGAGGGGGGGGCTATGCCTGGGATGCAAAATACCTAACCTGTGATTGATATAAAAATAAATAAATTTATAAAAAAAAGAAAAAGGGAGGAATGTTAGTATTTAGGCAGCCTGTTTCTGGGTTGCCTACCAACCTATGATGTTATCATGTGTCACTTGCCAGGTAGCCACACCTGGCAGGCATGGTTCACTTGGTCCATAAAAGGATCAGTCTGCCTCTTTTTCTCTCTTGCCCTCTTGCCCTCTTACTCTCCTGCTCTCTCCCCTTTCTCTGTCAGGTCACCCCCTCCCTTCCCCCTATCATGTCTCACTCTCTCCTTCTCTCTTTCTCTTCATCTCCATCCAATAAACCTCTTTCGTATACAATCTGTGCTCATCATCATTTCATTAGTCCTAACAAACCCAGGGTGGCCTCCTTCAACTCTTAGCAATCCTCCTGCCTCAGTTTCCCAAGTGCTAAGATTACAGATATGCACTACCATACACAGCTCTTACTTTCTCTAGTTCACTGTGGAATTGTGGACACTGTCTTATCCATTTGAGTTTTCTTCCTATCACTCAATCTTTTGCTGTCTCCTTCACATTCTATTGTCTCTTCTTCTGTGTCTTGACTTCTGTGCTTATGGGTATCTCATCCTATCCTTTCCCATCACAGAATGTACAGGGATCCTGAAAAGTGAAAAACTGAGGACTACAGATGCAGCTCATTCAGTAAAGTGCTTGCTATGCACACATAAAGACCGGAGTTTGATTTCCAGCAACCACATGCAGAAAAAAACCTTTTGTAGTGGTATCTGTGTAATCCAAGTGCCAGAGTGGGCAGAGACAGTAAGATCCCTAGAGGTGACAGATTGAGCTAGTTCTGTTAAATGAGAGTCCATTTCTGAAAAACAAGGTGTGCCTGTAGGGTGGGGAGTGGGAGCTGAAGAATAACAACTGAGCTTGATCTCTGGCCTCCAAGTATAATCACACCCCCTCCTACTTTCACACACACACACACACACACACACACACACACACACACACACACATAGAAAGGAATAAAAAGACAGAGGAACTGGGTAGCCTGCAATCCTAGTTCTCTAAAGGTGAAGACAGGACATTCATCGTCATTCTCAGTTACAAGAGTCTGAGACCATTTTGAACTAGAAGAAACCAAGTCTCAAAACAAAGCAAATAAACAAAACAAAAAAAGGTAAGCTGTTCTCTTTGTGGAGAAGTTAAGGATGAGACATAGAGCTAAATTTGGATGTTTCAGGCTAGGGTGTGGCTCTCCAGAAGACAATTAAGGAAAATCAAGGGAAAACTGGTTTGCTCAGTCATGGGATAGGAGCCTGGGTGGGAACTTGGCAGAGTATGAGTTCCAACATTCAGTCTATGTCTTGGCCCAGAACACTCTGACTGAGGCCTTGAGGCTATTTTTGGAAGCTTTCAAAATATCCCAGAAGGTATGTCTGCCCCACCCCAGTTTAGCTTGGGATGCCAGAGTATTCACTGAACAGAGTAACTGAAGTGTGTGCCTGTACTATTTCCTAAGCCCCCAGTGGCCACTAGAAAAACAGCCCTTAATGCTATGCCAGACTTGGGCATAATGGAGGGGTGGGGAGCAGCAGATGTTGAACCAGGCAGAGAATATGAAGAGGGTGAATATAGTGCTCCAAATCCAAGAATACTATATCTTTTAGAAGGAATTGTAGAGGTCAAATAGTCTTACTCCCTCAATATTTATCTATTCATTTTTACCTTTCTAAATTATTTGTTTTAGGTATGCATGGGTGAACAGGGACCAAGTGCAAGTCAGAGGACAACTAGTGGGAGTCAGTACTTCTAACATGTGGGTTTCAGGAATTGAACTCAAGAAAACAGTCTTAGCAACTGTTACTCCTTTCCACTGAGCCATTTCACCAGCCGTATCTATCTATCTATCTATCTATCTATCTGTCTGTCTGTCTGTCTGTCTGTCTATCTATCTATCTATCTATTTATCTATCTTGTTTTCAAATTTTTTATTAATTACATTTTATTCCTTTATTCACTTTGCATCCCCCCTGTAGCTCCCTCCCTCCTCTCCTCCCAATCCCTCCTTTCCACCCGTTCTCCATGCATGCCCCTCCCCAAGCCCACTGGTAGGGGGGGTCTTCTTTTCCTTCCTTCTGATCCTAGTCTATTAGGTCTCATCAGGAGTGGCTGCATTGTCTTTCTCTGTGGCCTGGTAAGGCAGCTCCCCACCCCCCCTCAGGGGGAGGTGATCAAAGAGCAGGCCAATCAGTTCATGTCAGAGACAGACCCTGTTCCCATTACTATGGAACCCACTTGGACACTGAACTGCCATGGGCTACATCTGTGCAGTGGTTCTAGGTTATCTCCATGCATGCTACTTGGTTGGAGTATCAGTCTCAGGGAAGACCCCTGTGCCCAGATACTTTGGTTCTGTTGTGCTCCTTGTGGAGCTCCTGTCCTCTCCAGATCTTACTATTTCCCACTTCTTTCATAAGATTCCCTGCATTCTGCCCAAAGGTTGGCCATAAGTCTTAGCATCTGCTTTGATAGTCTGCAGGGCAGAGCCTTTCAGAGGCCTTCTATGGCAGGCTCCTAACTTGTTCCCTGTTTTCTCCTTCTTCTGACATCCATACTCTTTGACTTTCTGGATGGGTAATTAAATTTTTATTTTTTTACATTAATTACATTTTATTCGATTTGTATCCCAGCTATAATTCCCCCTCCCCCATCCCCTCCTAATCCCACCCTCCCTTCCTCAACTCCTCCCATGCCCCTCTTCAAGTCCAGTGATAGGGGAGGTTCTCCTCCCCTTTAATTTGACCCTATCTTATCAGGTCTCATCAGGCCTGGCTGCAATGTCCTCCTCTGTGGCCTGGCAAGGCTGCTCCCCCCTCAGGGGAGTGGTCAAAGAGCCAGCCACTGAATTCATGTCAGAGACATTCCCTGTTCCCCTTACTAGGGTACCCACTTGGAGACTGAGCTACCGTAGGTTACATCTGAGCAGGGGTTCTAGATTATATCCATTAATGGACCTTGGTCCTTGGTTGGAGTTATCAGTCTCAGAAAAGACCTCTGTGCCCAGATATTTTGGTACTGTTGCTTTCCTTGTGGAGCTCCTGTCCTCTCCAGGTCTTACTAACTCTCCCTTCTTTCTTAAGATTCCCTGCACTCTGGCCAAGGTTTGTTTATGAGTCTCAGTATTTGCTTTGATACACTGCTGGGTAGAGCCTTTCAGAGGCCCTCTGTGGTAGGCTCCTATCCTGTTTCCTGTTTTCTCCTTATTCCAATGTCCATCCTGTTTGTCTTTCTGAGTGAGTATTGATCATCTTACCCAGAATTCTCCTTCTTGTTTAGCTTCTTTAGGTGTACATATGTTAGTATGTTTATCCTATCTTAAAGTCTAGTATCCACTTAAAAGTGAGTTTATACCGTGTGTGTCTTTCTGATTCTGGGATACCTCACTCAGGATGATCTTTTCTAGATCCCACCATTTGCCTGCAAATTTCGTGACCTCCTGGTTTTTAATTGCAGAATAGTATTCCATTGTGTAATTGTACTATAATTTCTGTATCCATTCCTCCATTTAGGGACATCTGGGTTGCTTCCAGGTTCTGAGTATTACAAATAAAGATTCTAAGAACATGGTTGAGCAAATGTCCTTGTTGTGTACTTGAGCATATTTTGGATATATGCCTAGGAGAGGTATAGCTGAATCTTGAGGAAGCACTATTCTTAACATTTATTTATTTATGCACACACACACACACACACACACAGACGCACACGCTAGCTGGGTGTAATGGCACACGCCTTTAATCCTAGCACTTTCGAGGCAGAGGCAGACAAATCTCTGAGAGTTTGAAATCAGCCTGCTCTTAGCTGTTTGTATGGAGAAACCATGTCTAGACAAAAAAAAATTCTAACAAACACACAACATTTTTGTTTTTAAGACAGGGTCTCATGCAGTCCTGACTGACTTTGAATGTGCTATGTATCCAAAGATGACGTTGATCCCTTGGTCCTTCTGCCTCATGCTCCCAGGTTCTAAGATTGCAGACATGGGGTTGGCTATAGCCAGAAGGCAGAGGGGAAAATAGATTACAGACTTGTACTAGTATACTCAGAAGAACTATATCTTTGTTTTGAGTTGGGTAATAAACTCAGTGAGGTAATTTATGCCTATAAATCCAGTGTACTTAGGCAGATGAGCTAGGAAGATTGTGAGTTCTAGGCTAGCCTGGACAACAGAGTAAAGCTAGACTTGGTAATTGGGTACTAAGCTCATGCTCTTGGTAGAAAATTTGATTGGTGAGGGAAAAGATAAACTCATTCAACTCTTGTCATAGTTTGCTATCTTTGGTATGGAGACATAGATTAATGTAACACCCTGTTTTTTTCTGCCTCCAGTCTCTCATTGAGAAATCTAGTTTCCATATTGATCAGAAAGCCCTATCAATGTGAATGTGGGGGCTGGGATATGAGAAGCAGCTATTACTCTTAAATCTGTGACTGGCTTCCTTGCACCTATTGTGTAAAACCATCCTAAATCTAAGTAGACACACAAATCTGCTTGTGATTTAGTCCCCACATACCCTTTCTAGCAATGCATACTTGCTTTTCTCCTTGAAACCTTATAAGCACTGATGTATCTGTAACCTCACTTGACATTCCCTAGGAGCTTCTCCCTCCTCCTTCTTCTTTGGTCTCTCTTTCCCACCCCTACCTCTTTCAAGAAGGAAGCAGGAATATTGCCACAGTTTGAGGGAAGTCTGGACTACATTGCAACTTCCAGCCCAGCAGAACTACAAAGAAAAACTCTATCAAAGAAAGAAAGAGAGAAAGAGACAGACAGAGAGAGAGAGAGAGAGAGAAAATATTGTGGGGTGGGGTATATACCTCAGTTAACAAAATGCTTGACAAGCATGCGCAAACTGAGTTCAGTCTCCAGGAATACAGAAACTGGGTGTGTGTTTGTAACTTTGTAGGTAGAGATGGGAAGAGAGTACAGGGATCTTGTCTGAGACTGATACTCCAACCAAGGACCATGCAGGGAGATAACCTAGAACCCCTGCTCAGACATAGCCCATAGCATCTAAGGAGGAGGTAAGGGAAACAGGGACTGTCTCTGACATTAACTCAATGGCTGGCTCTTTGCCTCCCCGACCCCTGAGGGAGGAGCAACCTTGCTAGGTGAGAGAGGAGGACTTTATAGCCAGTCCTGATGAGACGTGATAAACTAGGGTCAGATGGAAGGGGAGGAGGACCTTCCCTATCAGTGGACTTAGAGAGGGGCAGGGAGGAGATGTGGGAAGGAGGGTGAGACTGGGAGGGAATGAAGGAGGGGGCTACAATTGGGATACAAAGTAAATAAACTGTAAATAATATAAAAAAATAAAAATTTAAAAAAAGAAATGTAGGCCATTATTGGCTATATAGCAAGTTCAAGACCATTCTGGGACACATGAGACCCTGCCTCAAAAGGAAAAAGTCTTCAAGGTTTCCAGGCACTCCCATACAAAGATAATCACTTTCACTTCTCTGACCTAATGTTTACCACTCCTCTTTAGTGATCTAGCTATAAAATACTTTCTTGTTCTTGAATAACATGTAGACTCCTCTGTGTTGAATAACACTTGCCCTTGTTCAATCCTCTATCAGTGCTCCTTCTCCAGTTATTTTAATTTTTCCCTCAATTCTTACCTACTTAATTGTTACCTTCTCAGCAAGGTGCTTTTTGCTTTCTTTTACTTGAGCTTGTTATTCTCCTACATCTCTTAACTCAGTCCTTGATCTAGCATTAGTTTTAATCACCAGCTAACATATCACATAACAGACTTTTCTATTTGTTGTCTATCTTCCTATGAGAATCCAAGTTCTCTGAGGCTAGTCATTTTTCATAATAGCTATTCCCTTAGTGCATGTTTGAGCACCCGCTACATCATGAGTTTTTCATAGATTATTTTTTATTAATTTTAATTATGTGCATGTATTTGCATGAGTATGTGATTGCAGGTCCCTTTGGAGGACAGAGGTATCTAATTCTCCTGAATCTGGAATTACAAACTGTTATAAGATGCCTGACATGGATTCTAGGAATTGAACTCAGGTAGTATGCAAGCATAGTTTGCACCCTCAAACATTAACACAGCTCCCTAGCTTCCACCATCGTTTTTCAATAAACAGTTCTTGAGCCTAATATTGTAAAATGCTCTTCTTTTTGTTTTTCTTTGGGTTTCAGTTTTTGGTTTTGTGAAACAGGGTTTCTTTGTATAGCCTTGGTTGTCCTGGACTTGCTTTATAGACCAAGGTGGCCAAAAACTCAGAGAGATCCACCTGCCTTTACCTCCCAGAGTGCTGGGATTACATGTTTGTGCCACCAGGCCCAGCTTTTTTGTTTTGCTTTGCTTTGTTTTTTGATTTTTGTTTTTCAAGACAGGCTTTATTTATGTAGCCTTAGCTGTCTTCGAACTCGCTTTGTAGATAAGGCTGGCCTCAAACTCACAGAGATCCACGTGTCTTGCCCTGAGAGTGCTGTATTTAAAGGCATGCAACACCACTTCCCAGCAAAGATTTTTTTGTTTGTTTTTATATTATGTGTATGTGTCTGTGTGTGAATATGCGAATGTAGGTACCCACAGATGCCAGAGGTGTTAAATCCACTGGAACTAGAGCGACAGTTGTGATATGGGATCTGGGTATCAAATTTGGGTCCTTTAGAGAAGTAGAGCATGCTCTTAATCACTTAGCCTGCACTCCAGCCCTGCAACATATTCTTGTCATCCTTGAGCTTACCAAGTGGAGAGAGGAAGATAAGTTCAAGGTCAGACTCAGAGTTCTACGATACATAGGGAGTTGGAGGTCATTCAAGGCTGCATACAATCACATATCTCTCACACATACACAAATCCATCATAGAAAAAAGTCAGAATATTGATTGACTGAAATTCAATAAATAACAATTCAATCAATCTTAACCAATTCTTTTATGGGGTTCAGACTGCTTCTAGATTCTAATTTTTGGCAAAATACCCTTTTATAGTTGATGTGTTCTCACATGTCCAGTGTATGTAACATGCTGTCCCGTTGCCCACCAGTCAATTTCCACCATCTATGCTATATGTGGGCAGTCTTAAGACCTCACTCTTCAAGTTTTAGTTTAAAGTTCCTCTCTGTGTCTGTCTCTCTTACTCTCTTGCTCTCGCTCTCTGTGAAATCTTTGCTCTTCCAAGCTAGAGTGTATGCCCTTTTTCTACTTGTGAATAGCCTCACTACTGCTGAATTTATCAGCCTATGCCTGTATTACCTATTCACATATTCACTTCTCCTAGACTATAAGTAGACCGAAGGACAAGAAATTATTGAAGGTGACATCTCTGAAATGTACCATAGTATCTGAAATTAAGCAGGAGACAGATTTTTTTTAATCTAGCTATGTTACTTCTGAGATGTGTGGCCTTGGGAAAATCTCATTAATTGTTCTAGTTTGATTTCAGTTGCTGTGATGAACACCATGACCAAGCTCTCATAAACAGTTTCTTCAGATTGATTTTAGATACAGTGTTTATCATAGCATAGAAGCCAAGGGAAGAACCTGGAAACAGAAACTGAAGCAAAGACCACAGAGGTAGACTGGCTTCAGAAATAACTAAGAAGCACATGAGTTTTAGTTTAATGCGCTGTAATATAGAAATCATGACATTCACCACAGAGAGTTATGACAAGGAAACAATGAAAAAACATTGTATACATAAAGTGCTATGAAAAATATGTGTACCTTTAATAGAATATAATAAATCTCAACACTTGGGAAGCTGAGAAAAGATCATGCTTGCAAGTCTCAGGTCATCTAGAGCTACCTATCAAGATGCTGTCACAAACAACAATAAACAAAATGAAAGACTGATTTTTTTTTTGTCAACTTGAGACAAGCCAGGGTCATCTGGGAAAAGTAACCTCAGCTAAGAAAGTACCACTATCAGATTGTCTGTGGCAATTCTGTAGGGCATATTACTGATTACTGATTGATATGGGAAGGCCCAGCATGCTGGGCATGGTACCACCCCTGGACATGTGATCCTAAATAGTGTAAGACAGTAGCAGAAAAAGCCATGGGAAGCAAGCCAGTGATCCGTGATCTTTTGTGACCCCTGTTTAAATTCCTACCTCCAGCTTCCTGCCTTGAGTTCCTGGCCTGACTCCTTTCATGGTGGATTGTGATGGGATGTTTCAGTCAAATAAACTCTTTCCTTCCCAAGTTGCTTTTGGTCATGTTTTATCACAACAATAGAAACTTAACTAAAACAGAAATTGGTACAGAAAGTAAGCTATTGCTGTGACACACCTGACCATATTGTTTTGGGGAGGATGACAGGGTCACAAAGAGCAGCCCAGGCTTGACACTATGTGTGGCAGGGCTGTAATCCCAGAAGAGAAGGCTGGAAGAGGCCACTGGTGAAGCTGCATCAGCATATTGTGTATACCAATATCATGAAATGAGTGCCTGGGACAACAGCAGCTGTAGAGTAGAGCTGGCCCCCTAAGCCTATGTGTACCGTGAATAGCACACCAGAGAAGTGTAACTATTCAGAGGACTTTGAATGGCTCCCAGATATCAAGCACTAGACTTCTTACATTGTTGAAGTTTAGTACTGGTTTGATCTAATTGTGATTGTGCTCTGATTCTTTCTCTTGAAGTAAGAAAGTATGGAACTTATTTATATTTTAAAGGAGCCCACAGTTAAGAAGTTTTGGATAACCAGGAATGGTGGCCCCTGGCTTTAATCTCACACTCGGGGAGGCAGAGGCATGCAGATGACTGTGAGTTTGAGGACAGCCTGGTCTACAAAGCAAGTCCAGGACTGCCAAGGCTACACAGAGAAACCCTGTCTCAAAAAACCAGAGAGACAGAGATGAGAGAGACTTTTAAAAGATGGGGACATGTTATTCCCATGGATCGAAAATAAGACCACTAAAATTTATGAGCCAAATTTGAAGCACATTTTAATTAAATACTAGCCTGGATGATGGACCCTGGCCAGGTCCATTACAAGGTTTCCAGAAAATGGTAATGAGTCACATTTTGCAGAGACTTATAAAGACAATCTCATAAGATTATGTTTTCCACCAGATCTAATTAGGGGCAAGCATATATCCTGATGTCCTTCCTGCTTGTGTACATCCACCTACATGCCCCCACCAACAATCCAATTAGAGACAGCCATACATCTTGACATATTTCTTGCCTACATACCTCCTGAATGCATATGATTATGAATATCTGGTGCAGTTGGGTAAAACAAATATATTTAGGGAAGCAAATATGTGGCTTATTATCTTTCAATACATAATAACCTCCAGCATCTCAGAAGTATCTGTTCCTGGGCAAGGGGCCTACGGGTTAGAGGAATTTTTTGTTTGTTTTATGGATGTCGTGGGCACAGTAATTAAAACTTAAAACGTAAACTACTCTCATGGTGGCACACACCTTTAACCCCAGCACTCTGCAAGGCAGAGGCAGGTGGATCTCTGTGAGTTCGAAGTCAGCCTGATCTACAAAACAAGTCCAGGACAGCCATGGCTATACAGAGAAACTCTGTCTTGAAAAAGGAGGAGGGGGGGGCGAATAACCCTTAAAACATAACTTTGGATCTCACAGACTCTAATTTAGTTTTAAATTTTATTTAAGGAAAACATAATATGCCTATGAGTTATTTGCCTACAAGTATGTGTGTGCTGACAGAGGCCAGAAGAAAGCAATGGCTCCCCTGCGGTTATAGGTGTTTGTTAGGCACCATATGGGTGCTAGAAATAGAACCTCAGTCTTCTGGGAAAGGAATTAGTGTTTTTGTTTGTTTGTTTTGTTTTGTTTTTCAAGACAGGTTTTCTCTCTGTAGTCTTGGCTGTCCTAGACTCGATTTGTAGGCCAGGCTAGCCTCAAACTCACAGAGATGCACCTTGCCTGTGCCTCCCCAAGAGCTGGGATTACAGGCAAGCACCACCACACCTGGAGCAACTAGTGCTTTTAATCACTGAAAAATGGCTTCATCCAGATATAATGGAATGGTTCAACATCTATAAATCAAAAGAAAAATGTAATTCACATAAATGGTCAGTGATAGAAAGCACATGATTTTCTTGATACAGGAACATCCTTTGTCAAAATCCAACATTACTTAATGATAAAAGCCTTAGAGAAACTAGGGATGAAAGAAACATGTCCCAACATAATAATTGGCATACCTAGAGATTAATGTATCTCTTGACCTTCATCAAAGATGTTTCTCTTCGCTATAGATGGTGATTAACATAGAGACTCAAACTAGCTAAGGTGCAGGAAACAAGAGTCTGTAGAATGTTCAGCCTTAAATGGAACATCTAGACTGCACACATTACTCCAAAGGCTTGGGATTTACTGTGGAAGAGGAGGTAAAAAGCCAGAGGCTTGTATCCTATGCATACAACTACACAGCTGCTGCACATTTGAACTCAGACTAGTTTGGAAAGCATAAACAAAACGCATGCAAGGTCAAGCTCCCTTCTCCAGGGAGGTGAACACTGCTAACCAAGAGCTACTGGCAAATGAAAAGTGCTATAAGAGGGACAGTCAGTTTTCTTTTAAGAGTTTTACCTCTGAGATCTCCCATTCTCCAGGGGATGGCCACACTTTCATGACTATAGAGCCAGCACAAATTGTCCTTGATGGGCTAAAAAAAATAGATGACACAAAATTGGTTGGATAGAGAAAAAGGGTGAATCAGGGAGAAGTTGTGGGGAATGGTGAATGTGGTCAAAACTCATTGTATGAAATTCTCAAAAAACTAATTACAATTTTCATTTTGAAAATCTATTCAGAAAAAGGGCCACGGAAATGAATAGAAAGTTCTTAAAAGAAGAAACACTGATGATTAATACTCTTTTAAAAAGTGCTCAGCTTCCTTAGCCATCAGGAAATGTTAATTTAAACTTCTTTGACCCTCTTCCATCCTTTGTGTTTGTATTTTGGACATGTCTGTTGCAACTGTGAACTCATAGTACCCATGGTAACCTACACACTATTTGCACAAGATCAAACCAAATTATAATCACAGTATGATTAGTGAAATCAAAATCAAACTTAAAATTACTTTAAATTTCAGTCTCACCCCATCATCGGGAATACAAAAGACAACAAATGTTGGCATGGATGTAAAGAAAGAGGAACTTTTTTCTTCTTCTTTTTCTTCTTCTTCTTCTTCTTCTTCCTCTTCCTCTTCTTCTTTTTCCCAAGAAATCATTTCTCTGTGTAGCCTTGGCTTTCCGGGACTCACCTTATAGACCTGTCTGGCCTCAAACTCACAGAGATCCACCTGCCTTTGCTTCCCTGAGTGCACCACCACACCCAGATGGAACCCTTATTTCTACACCATTGTGTGGAGTATAAGATAGTGCAGAAACTTTTGAAATCAATCTGGAGGTATTTCCTGGACATACTCACAAATAACTTTTCATTTAACTATAAAGATATTTGCACAACCATGTTCTTGCCATTCTATTAATAATAACCAGGAAATGGAATCAACTTACACATCAATTAACTGATGAATGGATAGTAATTACATGGTACATATATGCAGTGGAATGTTAATCATATGTAAAAATATGAAATTATAAAATTTGCAGGTAAGTGGGTACAACTGGAAAAAAGTATACTGAGTCACCCAGGTCCCCAAAGACAAATTCACATGATTTTTCTTCTGTGGGCCTCAAGCTTCAAATCATTTCCTTTTGTGTTTGACATGGAGTTATGTGGAATCAAAGAAACCAGGAAAAGGCCATGATGTGCGGATGAATATAGGGAAAGGGGGAGGTAGCAGAGTAGAAGTGAAGTGAAAGTAGAGAGGGAGAATACTGGAGACACAAGGGGCCAAGCAGTTAATAGAATTATGAAGATGGGGAAATGGGGAGTCAAGGGAAGGGTTAACCAAGATGAGGTGTCCATGGAGAAGCCACATGATCTTGCAACCCAAATAAAACATATTGATATGAAGAAAAATGGATAGTGGATGCTGGAAGGTAACGGTTTTAGTGGGGAAAAGTATAAATGGGGGAATCCTGTACATTGGAAGCCACTGAGTTTTCAGTTGAAAATCTTAATGTCAAGTATGCAATGCTACCCTATGAGTTACTGGCCAGGGAACACCTGGGGGCTCCTAAAAATACAGGCTATTGCTAGTGCTCTTAGTTTCCCACTATAACTAGATGGTAAGGCACTAGTGCTGAAGACACAATATACTTTGGGTACAAGAAAGAATAAAACAAATGAGAAGTGAGATGGAATCTTCTAATTTTAAAACTACATACACATATATTTAAATTATGGGCCTATATGTGTAGGTATGTGCACCTGAGTGCTGTGGGAGAGAAGATGGGTAAGGATTACCTGGAGATGGATTTATAGGCACACAATATAGAGTTATAGGCTCACAACCATGCGTCAATACTATGGGTTCTGGGAATTGAACTCAGGTCCTCTGCAAGAGCATTGTCTTAATCAATGCTCAATTGCTATGAAGAGACACCAAGACCACTGCAACTCTTATAAAAGACAGCATTTAACTGAGGCTTGCTTACAGGTTCAGAGGTTTAGTCCATTGTCGTCATGGTGAGAAACATGTTAGCATGTGAGCAGACCTGGTGCTGGAGAAGGGATTTAGAGTTCTACATCCAAATCTGCAGGCAGCAAGCAGAGAGAGAGACTACTGGCCTGGCTTGAGCATTTGAAAACACAAAGCCCCCTCCCACAGGGAGGAGCAACAATGCCAGGCCACAGAGGACTTTGCAGCCAGTCCTGAAGATACCTGATAAACCAGGGTCAGATGAAAGGGGAGGAGGTCCTCTCCTATCAGTGGGCTTGGAAAGGGGCAGGGAGGAGATGAGGGAGGGAGGGTGGGAATGAGAGGGAATGAGGGAGCAGGATATAGCTGGGATATAAAGTTAATAAACTGTAACTAATATTTTAAAAATTAATTAAAAAAAGAGAATACAAAGCCCACCCCCACAAAACTCACTTTTCCTTCAACAAGAACACACCTACTCCAACAAGTTCACACCTCCCAATAGTGCTGCTCTCTGGTGGCTGATCATTTAAATCTCTAAGCTTTTGGGGGCTTTTTTTCTTTTGTTTTTCAAAACAGTGTTTCTCTGTCCTGGTACTTGCTCTATAGACCAGGCTGGCCTTGAAGTCAGAGATCTGCCTGCCTCTGCATCTAAGTGCCGGGATTAAAGGTATGCACCACCCCCCACCCCCATGAATGGAGGCCACTCGTATTCAAACCACCAAGCATTGTGCACTCTTACGAGTGCAGTCATCTCTCCAGCCCAGAGGCTTCTTCCTTGCTGTTGAGCATTCGTAGTGTCAGAACGTGCTACAGGCAGCTAGGGGAGAAAAGCTATTAACACTATTAACCAACCCTGCATATTATAATACTGCAGGCCTCATGTATTTATTGGTGGAACGCTAGCATAATTTTGAGGATAGCCAAGGACTTTCTGACTGGATCTGAAGTCAGATCTAGTAGGGGAGGGGTGGGGGGAATACATTAATGATACCATAAACCTGGTTTAAAAACCCATGGCTTAAGAAGTCACAGATCTTAAGAAGGACCCTACTACTTTTTCTTAGATGTTTTGCTAAATGGGCATTTAGTCAAACTGTCGTCTAAGTGTTTATGTATTCACATATTAGTGCTGGTCTTGATTTGAGCCAAAGAAGCTTCTTTCTATAGTGGCAGCGAATGCAGAGTCATAACTGGCCAAAGTGTTTAACATAAATGACTTGGGTACTCATCCTAAATGGAGAATCTATACCTTACCCACCCCCAGGCCTAGTGAATATTGTGAAAAAAGGAGGCTGCGAGATTTAACAAGATTGAGGAATGCTGTGAAACACTCTCTTGTGGAAATGATAACCATGTACTCATGACCTATAGCAGCTGAGTTACATTAAAAAAATCACATAAAAAGACATGAAAGAGCTGGCTACAGTAGTGCATGCCTGTAATCCCAGCACTCAGGGAGGGAGAGGTAGGCAGATCTCTGCTGGTTAGAGGCAAGCCTGTTCAACAAAGTGCCAAGGCTAAACAGAAAAACCTTATTTCAAAACAAAGAAACAAAAAAAAAAAAGACATGAAATTAAGAAAAAGACTAGTTGAAAGAAAAGAGTTTCTGCATGAGTAGGAGGGAAGTAAATCATAGGTAGTGAATATGATTATAATAAGAGAAATTATAAAAATTACAATAAATGTGGTACATATATACAATAGATTTATATTCAAAGAAAAATGAAATTATCAGATTTTTAGGAAAATGGATAGAACTAGAAAATATTACATTAAGTGAGGAGACTTAGGCTCACAAAGATAAATACCCTATGTTATATCTCATATACAAATTAACCTTCTAATATATATGTGTATGTATATCTTTCATAGTGCTGTAGGAGGCTATGTAGGCCACTTAAAGAGAAAATTTGTCAATTATCTGGTGGTATATCCTTCAAGCTAAATACCATCCTGCTAAGAAAGATGTGCTTGCCCCTGAAATAATGGTGCAACAATGGGGTAATCAACTGCTTTCTGATTTAATTTAAGGACCTACTCAACGAGAGGGAATATTATATCAGGTACTGTAAACCTGGCTAAAATTCCATTGCAGAGAAGATCATAGGGCTAGGGGTAATCCAGTACTGTTGCTTTGCTAAGTGGACATATTGTCATATTGCTTTCTAATATTAATGATTATACCCATAGAATAGTGCTGCCTTCATCCTTGGTCAGAAACACTTATTTTTACAGTTGGTGGTGAATACTGCATAGACTCCTAACTGGTCAAATCCCTGAAAATATGGAATTTATGAGTTCTCAGTCTTCCTAAAGAGGGGTATGATCAGTGTTTACATGTATATTACTTTTGTAATTTTATATTATGTATATGAAATTGTGAAAGAATGACAATTTATAAAAGGAAAAAAGATTGAGACTATGGAGAGACTCACAGGTAGTTGATGGTTACTAAAGAGGGTAGAGACTTTTTCTATAGTGATGCAGATCTGGTAAGGTCTTACCCTTCCACACACTGCTGTAAACAATACTAATGAAATTTATTGGGTTACCAAAATGAGCAAACAAAACATATGAAAAGTAAAAGGGGAGTAGATGAGAAAAAATTACATCAGCAGGAGAGGGAGCAGAACAAGACTGAAGATAAAAAGCAACAAATCAAGTAATCCAATTAAAAAATAAGGTACAACCATGTATGGATATAACCTAGAACCCCTGCTTGGATATAGCCCATGGTAGCTCAATATCCAACTGGGTACCCTAGTAAGGGAAACAGGGACTCTTTCTGTCATGAACACAATGGCTGGCTCTTCGACCCTCCCTCCCCCAAGGGAGGAGCAGCCTTGATAGACCCCAGAAGAGGACATTGCAGCCAGCCCTGAAGAGACCTGATAAGCTAGGGTCAGATGGAAGGAGAGGAGGTCCTCCCCTATTAGTGGACTTGGAAAGGGGCAGGGAGGAGATGAGGGAAGAATGGGGAGAGTGGGAGGGAATGAGGGAAGGGGCTACGGCTGGGATACAAAGTTCATAACCTGTGATTAATATAAAAATAAATAATTTTTTAAATGGGGTACAGAGATAAACAGAATTCTCTGTAGAGGAATATAGAATGGCATAGAAACAATTAAAGAAATGCTCAACGTCCTTAGTCAGCAGGGAGAAACAAATCAAAACGACCCTGAGATTTCACCTTACACCCATCAGAATGTCTAAGACCAAAAACTCAAGTGACAATACATGCTGGAGAGGATGTGGAGAAAGGGGATCCCTCTTCCATTGCTGGTGGGAATGTAAACTTGTATAACCACTTTGGAAATCAATCTGGCACTTTCTCAGACAATCAGGAATACCGCTTCCTCAAGATCCAGCTATACCATTCCTAGGCATATACTCAAAAGATGTTCAAGTACACAACAAGGATGTGTGCTCAACCATGTTTATAGCAGCTTTATTCGTAATAAAGCTGGAAACAACCAAGATGTCCCTCAATGGAGGAATGGATACAGAAATTGTGGCACATTTACACCATGGAATACTACTCAGCAATTAAAAACCGGGAAATCATGACTGCAGACAAATGGTGGATCTAGAAAAGATCATCCTGAGTGAGGTATCCCAGAAGCAGAACGACACACACGGTATATACTCACTTTTAAGTGGATACTAGACACATAGCCCATAGCAGCTAATGGGTTCCTAATGGGTTCCCTAGTAGGGGAAACTGGGGCTGTCTCTGACATGAACTCAGTATCTGGCCCTTTGATCACCTCACCCTGAGGGGGGACCAGCCTTATCAGGCCACAGAGGAAGAAAATGGAGCCAGTCCTGATGTAACCTGATATGCTAGGGTCAGAAGGAAGGGGAAGAGGACCTACCCTATCAATGGACTAGGGGAGGGGCATGGGAGGAGAAGAGGGAAAGAGGGTGGGATTTGGAGAGGATCAGGGAGGGGCTACAAATACCTTCAAAATACCCATCCCCTATTTCCTGGAGCCCATTTCCATTCCCTTCTCCCACTGTCTCTGGCCTATAAGGATGGCTGGGTTTTAGCAGGAATTTAGGACTCTGCTACTCTTCTCTCCTTTAGGGTCAGTTTAAATTGGCTTCTTTATGAGGCTAGAGATATGTTAAGTGATTACCTAGATGGTGTAATTCCAGGGGAGCTTTATCCCTTTGAAGATAAGTTTGAGCTTTCATTGCTGCTTCGTCCTTTGAATCTTGAATGCTTTCCAAAATTATTTGCAAAAATGCCAATAATTACGGGAAAGGAATCGCCTTAAGATGCCAGGAAAAAGGAAGGGGGAGGAGCTCTGCATTCTGCAAAAGGCCTTTCCTAAGTATCTCAATTCTGTGCTGGGAGGATGGCAGAGCAGGTCTTCTGTTGCTGATTATTAATATTTATTATTGATTTATCTTTTAGTTAAACAGTGGTTATTCCTAAACCAGCTGTATACCCAAATGACTATACAGAGACTAGGGCTTATTTAATTAACCTAGAGCACAATGCTGAGCAATAAGTACTCCATCCTAAACCTCCAAGCCCACATAGCTTTCTCCTGTTCAGATTTCCCACATTATACTCATATCTTAGATCCGGTTCATCACTCCTGGTGTTTCCAGGTCCTCTCCTTTCTGACCTCTTTTCTCCAAAACCTCCCATTGGCTTCTTTCTCCTCCTCCAAGATGTCGCACCCTGTTCTCTCCGTTGCTCAGCATTGGCTGGTTGTTTTATTGGCAATAGAGAGAACAAATGGTAGCATGTTCACACTAACTTGAGACAGGTGATGTTTAGAATAAACATCACAATGCAATGTCCAATTGAAACCAGATAGTGGGAAATCAGCATGTGAATTAACAAACATAAATTGTATACATTCCACAAGAACATTATATCAACAGACTTCAGAAAGGGGTCTTTTAATGTAAAAAATTTAATAACAGTATTGTCTTTTTTGTAAGCAGATTCTCCTGAGGTTTCAATTTAGCATCCATACAATAACAGGTTTCAAGATTAACAAGATTTTAAGATTATCATATATCTTATTAATCTATACATCTTCTTTATATGTATATATATTTAAGTTTTTTGTATATGTTGTATGTTGAGACTTTTCCCTACCATGTGCCATGTTCTCTGCTTTCCTGTCATATATACATACATGATTTCATGTAGCTCTACAAAACCTAAGACCCTCAAATAAGAGAAAACTTATTACATAAGTCTCTCTGAGACTGGCTTAATTCACTTATCATGATTATTTCCACTTGCATCTACCTACTTTCCTGCAACTTAAAAAAAAGACATGTATTTTTTTTCTTATAAAAGCAAACATTGAATTGGAGCTAGCTTACAGTTTCAGAAGTTTAGTCCATTATTATCATTCTTGGAAGCATACCAACATGCATGTCAGCTTGCAGGAAGGCATGGTGATAGAAAAGGAGCTTAGAGTTCTATATCTTGATCTGAAGGCAACCAAAGGAGATTGTCTTCTGCAGGCAGCCAGGAGGAGACTGGAATTCCAAAGTGGGCAGAGTTTAGACATATGAAACCTCAAATTCAAACCACATAGTGGCATACTTCTTCCAATAAGCTACACCTACTCGAAAATGCCACACCTCCTAATAGTGCCATTCCCTGTGGGCCAAGTATTCAAACACATGAGTCTATGAGGGTCAAACCTATTCAAACCATAACATTCCCTTCCCTGGCTCCCATAGGCTTGTAGCCATAACATAATGCAAAATACGTTTAATACAACTTCAAAAGTCCCAATAGTCGATCACAATTTCAACAATGTTTAAAAGTCCAAAGTTCAAACTCTCTTCTGAGATTTATGCATAATATCAATCCCCTATAAAATCAAAATTAAAAAGCAGATCACATACTTCCAGCATCACAGGATATACATTATACCATTCAAAATGAAAAGACAGATAATCTTTGTTGGTTTATTTTTTTTTTGAGACAGGTTTCTCTGTGTAGCCTTGACTGTCCTGGACTCGCTTCACAGACAAGGCTGCCCTTGAACTCACAAAGATCCACTTGCCTCTGTCTCTCAGAGTGTGGGGATTATAGGTGTGCACCACCAAGCCTGGCTCAGATAATCTTACATAGCCCAGTCCTCTTACTTTCACCTCCCAAGTGCTAGGATTACAGCAAAGCACCACTATTCCCACTTGCCATGTTGGGGATTGAATCCGTGCTTGGCAAGCATTTATCATCAGAGCCATACCCTCAGCTCTCATTTGTCTTTATTGATTTAAAAAATTCCCTTGAGACCCACTGGATGCCATCTCTACATTCTGAAGCCTATGTTCAATAGTGCAGTTCATGCAGAGCTGTTGTCAGATAAACACAACTCTCATTCCTTGCAGTATAGGGAGACCATTACAGAAACCCATAACTCATGAAAATGCAGAGAAGAGCTATCTATGACATGCACCCAAATGATACATATACAACATCTAAACTCAGAGAGTATCTCAGAAGAGTAGGTAGGAAGACTGTAAGGTCCAGAGGACCAGGAAGTAGATTGTGAGATTTTGTCTCCTAAAAATGTCAGGGAAGATATACCCAATAAAATCTCAATTGTATGGTTGCCAACTGATACCTAAGCATCAGTTGACATGCCAATATAGATAAGGGAAATCTCACATAGCCTCACCTCTAGCTGAATTGTTACAGACAATTAATGTCTGCTGAGAGAAAGAGAATCAGTCTTTTTCTGAGACAAGGCCCCTGGTATGTTATCTAATCTTAAGTGGTCAGCCCTAAGCACATGTAACAGTAAATGAAATCAGACTCTTGTATTTATAAATTTATAAGCACACATGTAACAATAATAAAGAGTAGGAGGACATAAATTTGAAGAATATGTGATGGAGGGACACAGGAGGGCTTGGAGGATGGAGCAAAAAGGAGAAAATAATATAAATAAGGCTGCAATAGAAAGAGATTGATATGCAAGTAACTCTGTGATCCATTGACTTGAAGTCCTTGGGTAAGTACCTAGGAGTGTAATAGCTAGGTTATATGGTGGATCTCTTTTTGGTTTATTTGAGGAAATGTCACACTAAGTTACACAGAGGCTGCAAAAGCTTGCATTCTCATTGGTTATGTGAAAGGGTTCCCTTTTGTCACACAAGGAGATGAGAGGGAGAGAGAGGGAGGGTGGGAGAGAGGAAGCAAGACAGAGAGAAAGAGAGAGAAAGACACACAGAGAAAGGATGGTGTGTGTGTGTGTGTGTGTGTGTGTGTGTGTGTGTGTTTCAGGGGGTTATTTCAATTGCAGGCCAGGAGTCAATGCTATGTATCTTCTATCACTCTCCCTCTCATTTTTTTCTCATGTAACCTGGAACCTATGAACTGGCTAGACTTATCTGGCCAGCAAGGATCTCCTTTCTTCCTCCTCAGTGCTGACATTACAGGTACACACTGCCATGCCAATATTTTATGTGAGTTCTGGGGATATGAACTCAGTTACGTATGCTTGTGTGGCAAACCATGACTGACTGAGCCATCTCTTCTGTTCAAAGGAGGAGCTTGTCTATTAATAGAAGATTATAATAAAACAAAATGAAATAGCTCAATTCAGTAGTTCCTTTACCTACCCACATATTAAACTTTTCTAAACAATATTTTAAAAGAATATTGGTGTCCAGATTTCATTCAAGTTAGAAGGTTCTAATTTAATTGTGTATTGTGTTTTGTCAATTTTATAGAACTTCCCACATGAGTGAAATGAACTCTAGCAATGAATTGGTAAACCAAGAGAAACAGTAAGATGTTATTCAACCTGAAAGGGGAGAAGTAGAGGTTGGATTAGCTAAATGGTCTCATGTAAGGCAGGATCCATGTGTAAGAGATGGCAGGGTTTTATTGCTCCCAAGCTACAGCATCTTGCTTCAAAAGTGACCGAGAACTGGAATGATTAGTTCCTTGTCTATGGTAAACAATGTCTCTAATTTACCTGTGACTTTTCCAATAGAAAAATTGTAAATTTGACTGAGGATAGAGAAAGAATGATAGAATATTTCCCTAGGATACCCAAAGCCCTGGGCCCATGCCCAGTGCAACATAAACAAAGTGTGGTGATACAGGGCAGAGGTGTTGTGTGGAGGGTAGTAGGGTTGAAGTCATCCTCTACTAAAGGTTGCATCATGTGCTGGAGGCCAGCCTAGGATACATAAGACTATATCTCAAAACAAACACACTTGCATATCCTACACAATGGGAAAATTTGAATGACTGGTTAACGAACACAGAGTGAATACAAGTATTTAAACCTTAAAGTTACATCATAAGTATAGTACCACACACCTGTAACCCAGTACTCAGGAGTCTGAGATGGGAGTATCATGAGCTCAAAGCCTACCTGTGATACATCACAAGACCATATCTCTTAAAACAAAACAACTGTAAGTTGTTCAAACACTTATTGGAATAACCATTTTCCTTTTGTCAGTTTTCAGTTCTGTGAAATGTGGTGAGCCTTTAAATGCTGCCCTATTGGCCTCTTTCACTGTCTACTAGAAAATGGAATATTTGTGAAAGGACTTAGTGACTGCTAAAGCACTAAGTAGACTTTTGGATAGAACATTATAAATAATAGGTCTTTTCTTATGCTAAAAATGTTAAAAGACACTTGCCAGTTAAATCTGAATTGTCCATTGTGGGGTGGCAGGCTAGTGGTTGGTTACTGTTCTAGTTATTCTAGTTAGGTATTTTTTTTTCTTTTTATGTCAGTTTAACCCAACATGGAATTATCTGGGAATAAGAACTTCAGTTGAGAACAGGTCTCCATCAGATTGTCTGTAGGCTACTCTGTAGGGCATTAATGATTGATACAGAGAGGCCTATCCCACATCAGTGGGTAGTGATAGCTCTGAGTATGGGGTCTGGCGTTGTATAAGAAAGCCAACTGAACAAGCCATGGAGAACAAGTCAGTAAGTGGTGCTCCTCCATGGTTCTGCTTCAGTTCTTGCCCTGTTTGAGTCCTTGCCTTGGCTTCCCACTGCGATGGACTGTAATCAGGACGTGTAAGCCAACCCTATCATTCAGAAATTGCTTTGGTCATGGTGTTTTGTTACAGCAATTAAAACCTAACAAAAACAGTTATGCATTTCTTCTCATTTTTATTACCTCTATTCCCTCTCCTCTCAATATTAAAAAAAAAAAAAAACCTCTGATATCAGGGGTTTCAGAGTGTAGCTCAGTGATAACACACTTGCCTATCATATACAAGGCCCTAGGTTCCATCTCTCTAATATAATAAGAAATAGGTAATTTTATGATTTCAAATATTGAAAGATCATTCTTACTGCACCATCCAATAGGGCTGTAATTATAGCTCAGTGTTAGCATATGCAAGGCTCTGAATTAGATACTCAGCATAGACAAAATTACTGCAACAGTAAAACCAAATAGATAGACAGATGGAGACCTTGAGAAGTAGAGTTACTGATACTGATCCCGAGGTTCAAAGCCAGAGCAGAGTTTCAAAATTTATCACTATTTTTAATTTTTATTTTTATTAATTACAGTTTATTCACTTTGTATCCCAGCTGTAGCCCCATCCCCCATCCTCTCCTAATCCCACCCTCCCTCCCTCTTCTCCTATGCACCTCCCCCAGTCCAATGATAAAGTAGATCCTCCTCCCCTTCCATCTGACCTCAGTCTATCAGGTCTCATCAGGACTGGCTTCTTTGTCTTCCTCTGTGGCCTGGTAAGGCTGCTCCTCCACCCTCAGGGGAAGGTGATCAAAGAGCCAGCCCATGAGTTCATGTCAGAGACGGTCCCTGTTCCTATTATTGGGGAACCCTCTTGGACACTGAGCTGCCATGGGCTACTTATGGGCAGGGGTTCTAAGTTATCTCCATGTATGGTCCTTGTTTGGAGTATCAGTCTCAGAAAAGACCCCTGTGCCCAGATTTTTTTTGGTTCTGTTGCTCTCCTTGTGGAGCTCCTGTCCTTTCCAGGTCTTACTATCTCCCCCTTCTTTCATAAGATTCCCTGCACTCTGCCCAAAGTTTGGTTATGAGTCTCAGTATCTGCTTTGATACACTGCTGGGTATCAGAGGCTCTTTGTGGTAGGCTCCTGTCCTGTTCCCTGTTTTCTACCTCTTCTGATATCCATCTTGATGCCTTTCTGAATGAGGATTGAGCATCTTACCAGGGTCCTCCTTGATTAGCTTCCTTAGGTGTACAGATTTTAGTATGATTATCCTATATGATAGGTCTAATATCCACCTATAAGTGAGTATATAGCCTGTGAGTCTTTCTGCTTCTGGGATACCTCACTCAGCATGATCTTTTCTAGATCCCACAATTTGCCTGTAAATTTTATGATTTCTTTGTTTTTAATTGCTGGGTAGTATTCCATTGTGTAAATGTACCACAATTTCTGTATCCATTCCACAACTGAGGGACATCAGGGTTGTTTCCAGCTTCTGGGTATTACAAATAAAGCTGCTATGAACATAGCTGAGCAAATGTCTTTGTTGTATACCTCAGCATATTTTGGATACATGCCTAAGAGTGGTATAGCTGGATCTTGAGGTAGCACTATTTCTAATTGTCTGAGAAAATGTTAGATTGAGCACCCACATTTGTAAAAGAAACATTAATAAAACTGAAACCACACATAGATCCTCACACATTAATAGTGGGAGATTTTAACACCCCACTCTCAACAAAGGGCAGGTCAAAAAAGCAGAAATTAAACAAAGAAACAATGACTCTAACAGAGGTCATGAATCAAATGGACCTAACAGACATCTACAGAACCTTTCACCCAAACACAAAAGAATTTATTTTCTTCCCAGTACCTCCAAAATAGACAATATAGTTGGTCACAAAGCAAGCCTCAACAGATACAAGAAGATTGAAATAATCCCTTGTATCCTATCTGAGGACTAAAGCTGGACCTCAACGACAACAGAAACAGGAAAAAACATCACTCTTGGTGTTCTGCTGTTTTTGAGTTTTGTATCACTCCCCAGCCACATCTATGACCCCATAAATCCACATTTTCGTTTGGAGGACACTGTGATTTACTTTCATAAATATAGTTTTGATTAAAAAAAAAAAGAACTGTAAGAACTCAAGGCAGGGGGTTAGAATTAAGCCTGTGAAGGCATTTGTGGTTAGGAAGTACTTCTCTGGTGATATGAAGCTAGAAGAAATACAATTATTTCCCTGGTAAATGTTGGGGGATGTTCTAACACTGGGAATGACCCAACTACTATCTAATAGACTAATGAAATCACAAAAGAGGATTTTGTCATTTTAGTACAGGGGCTTTCAATGTGTGTGTTTGTGTGTGTGTGTGTGTGTGTATGTGTGTGTGTTTCTGAGACAAGGCTCCTCTGTGTAACTCCCCTGGCTATCCTAGATCTAGTTCTGTAAACCAGGTTAGTCTTGAACTCAGAGATCCATCTGCCTCTGCAGGTGCTGTCTCCTTAGTGCTGGGATTAAAGGTGTGCACCACTACTGCTTGTCAGGATGTGAGTACTTATATAGGAGATGAGCTTGACTGTTTATTCTTTGCTAAGGAGTTTGGATTTTAGCCTATGGGTGTCAGAATAGCACTGGAAAGTTTTAGACTAAGGTCAGATATTTAATGTTTTGTGTTTTGCCTTTTCATAGCTATATATCAAACTCTTGGCAATCTTTCTACCTCAGCACTTCAAATGTTGGAATAGCAGACGGGTGCTACTGTGACTGTTTAATGCATTTTGACCACTCACTTGTAACTTGTGGCCAAGCAGAGGAATTATCAAAAATAGCAAAAAAGAAAGAACGAAAGAAAGAAAGAAAGAAAGAAAGAAAGAAAGAAAGAAAGAAAGAAAGAAAGAAAGAAAGAAAAATCCAGACTTGCTCTCAGCCTCAGCCTCAGCCTCAGAAGAAAACTTATACTCTTCTGTCTCAAACCACTGAATGCTGGAGTTGACGCCTTGTGTTGACTCATCCTGGAAACATGGGCTGGTAGGAAGTCCAACCCCACCCTCCTGTCTAGGCTGAGCCATGTGGACTTGGGGCCCAACATGTGCTTTCCAGGCATCTCTGGGTCAGGATATCAGGACTTCCTTTTCTCTGACATGCACTAGTCTCTAAAGGTTTTTGCTTTGGTTCTTGTAGCCATCTATATAAACAGAGCCCTACCATTTCTTCTTAAACAAAATAAAATAAAACACACAGCATTAAGTCCACACGGTATAGTTCTCTTTCTCCTTGTTCCACTTAATTTTCCTAAATCATCTTTCTGGGCATGTGGACATCCAAAAAATTATGGTATCAGAGAGAAGGGAATTTCTCTAAGCTATGGGTTTGAGGGTGGAGTATTCTCATGGATGAAATTACATTTGACTTGGTTCATTAAGGGTGATATTTGTATTCGTTTTTAACTGTGGAAATGATGTGGCTAGTTGGAACCATAACTTAAAGCAAACCCCTTCTCTCCTAAGTTGCTTTTTGTCAGGATATTTTATCACAGCAACAGAAATGAGAAGCTAGGGCAAGTTCTGACATTAGGCAGTTTTTGAAAGTCCATAGAGGGGCAGAAAGACTGTTTAATGAGTAAAGGACCCATGTGGTAGACGAGAGAGCTAACTCATCAAGTTGTTCTTCAACTTACACATGTGTGTCTCAGTAGTGCACTCTACCCACCCCCCAAAGAAATAAAACTTTAATGTAAAAATAGTTTAAGTTCCAGAAGAGGAAATGAGGATATACATAGCTTAAGTGGAAGACTGCTTAAGTAGTGAATACAAATTTCTGGGTGGAATCCTAAGCTGGTCTTGAACTTGCTGTGGAGCTCCTGATACACTTGAACATCCTGGTGTTGAGATTGTATCACCAGGTCTGGAAGCACACAGGAGGCAGAGGTAAGCAGTTCTCTGAGAGTTGTAGGCCAACCTGGTTTATAGCAAATTCCAGGACAGCCAAAGCTACACAGTGAGATACTACATGAGAAGAGAGAGGAGAGAGTGAGAGTGAGAGCAAGGCTTAGTTTGAGTCACCTCGGGTTACATAGTGAGTTTCAAAAGAGCTTTTGTTATAGTGTAAGATCCCCTTTTTCTTCCAAAAGCATTAGCCAAGTGTTTTGGCACATGCCTGTAGTCTTAGTATGACAAAGCTGAGGCAGGAGGATTACTTATTGTTCAAGACCAGCCTGTAGTAAAATAGTAAGTTCCAAGCCAACCTGAGTCATTTATAGAAACCTTTTCTCAAAAAGGGAGGATTTTGAGCAAAGTATACATATTCATGAAATTGTGAAAGGATATAAAAGTTTAAAAATTAAAAAAAAAATATGGCCTCAGTCACAGAACCCTGATCTGTGTTCTTTAGTAGCCATTCCTCGAGAAAAGTTTCCACCAAGTAGGACAAACTGCAATGCAGTCTGCTATCTAGAACTTACACTCTTGATTGCTTGGCTGATGAAAGTAGAGGTAATGACCTTATTTCTGTACAGAAGATTATATGTGCATGTAAGAATTCTATAAAAATTACAAAATGACTTTTACTACTCCCACCTTGGGGGAAATGACTGATGATTCTGATGAAAAAGAAACTACTAGTGAAGGCATTTGAGAGGAAATGTGCAATGGTAATATGATTGAGTATCCAGAATATGAACAAGTATTTCAGAACTATGGTGGCCAGTACAAGAACATATGACCAGTTCACGATAAAGGCCTGGACTGGTTCAGGGCAATCAGAAGTTCATAGTTCTTAAGAACTTGTGAAATTCTGAAACTTAAGTAAGGTTGTTGTTGTTTTTATAATAATAGAATATCTTTTTTGTGCCTTGTCACAGGCTCAAAAATGCATGTCTTATATGATACAACCGTTTGGCTTCCACTTTTAATTTATATTATATGTAGTGTAACTCCATACAATAAAATGAAGAAAGGACATTCTCCCTCCCCAGATTCCGGTATGTTCTTTTTGTATGATACTGCTTAGCCTGGTGCTCGCTAATGGTTTTGTTTCTACTTCTGAAGTGCTGGATCACAGGTGTACTTCAACATGAATAGGTTTTTTTGTTTCTCTGTTTCATTTTTTAAAATCACTGTTAGAAAAATCAGAGAGAGCTTCATGCATGCTAAACAAGCATTCTACTAACTGATCCACATCTTCAGTCTTTTAAAGATTTAGTTGTTATATATACACATATATTGTGCTTTATTTATGTGTGTTTGTGCCTGCTCGAGTTTATATGTACCACATGCGGAACATTCACAAGCTAGAAGAGAGTGTCAAGTTTCCTAGAACTAAAGTTACAAGTGGGTGTGAGCCACTATAAGGGTTCTGGGTACCAAATGTGGGCCTTCTGCAAGAGCAGTAAGCTCTCTTAACCAATCTCTCCAGCCCTCATTCCCTACTGTTTAATATTTAATTTTCTGAGATCATAATACAGTTATGCCATCTTCCATCTTCTCTTTCTGCCTGCCAACCTCTCTCCAACATATTCACATATTGTTCCTCTTGCATTCATTCAAGTTTGTGGTCTCCTTTTCTTTAATTACTGTTTGTATATATAATAACACACACGTATCCCTGAAGCTCATTGACCTGGTCACCTTAGCAAAATCAATGAGCTTCTTGTTCAGTATGAGAGTAAGAAACATGACACTGGCATCTGGTCTCTGCACGCACACATATACTTGTACAAGCATCTACACTCACATGTGTAAGTACATTGAGTGTGGTGGTTTCAATAAGAACCCCCATGGGATCACATATTTGAATACTAGGTCATTCAAAAGTAGCACTACTTAGAGGGATTAGGCCGTATGGTTTGGTTGGAATAGGTGTGGCTTTGTTGGAGGATGTGATTAGGAATGGTCTTCGGGGTTTCAAATGCTCAAGCAAGGCCTCGTGTTTCTTCCTGCTGCCTGTGGATCCAGATACCAAACTCGCAGCTCCTTTTCCAGAAACATGACTCACTGCATGCTACCATGCTTCCCACCATTATGATAATGAACTAAACCCCTCAAACTGTAAACAAGACCCAAATAAATGTTTTCCCTTCTAATTGTCCTGGTCATGGTGTCTCTTCACATGCAATAGAACACTTACTGAATTAGTGAATACAGCATACATATGCACTCAAAGGTTTTATAAAACACTACTAAATATAGACAAGAGTACCTGCCTACAATCCCTACGTTTGGGAAATAGAAGCAGGAGGATTGAGAGTCATCTTCAGCTACAGAGAGTTGGAAACCAACCTGAACTAAGATCCTGTCACATTCACCATAAAAATGTTGGGGAAACAGAGGTAGAGGGATTTCCACAAGTACAAGGTTATTTATATATTTCCTTCCTCAGGGAAGATGCTTTCATGTCAGACCTAGCTCAGGTCTTCAGAGTCTAGTGTCTGAAATGCCTGGTGTCTTTCGTCTTCCACTTCTGGGTGGCAAGAAGGGCAGTAGCATAATTTAAAATATTTTGGGAGTTTCTTGAACAAACCTGATCAGAAACTCAAAAGAGATATTCTTAGGACAGGTGCTGGGTTTTTTTTTTTTTTTGTTAGTCTTTGGCTCTTGAGGGGAGCATTGTCAAATCAGATGAAAATTTTTCATTTAAACAATGGGTGTATATGTATACACTGACTTACATGTATTATAGATATTTTAGATAGTTAATAGCATAATTTCTTATGACTTTTTAATGCATACTAACAGTTATTTTTGCCCCTGTTCTGTATTTATCTCCCCACCTTCCTAATAAAAGCCCTATGTTTTACTCCTTTACCTTTCACATCACTTGTACCCTACTATTCTCCTCTCTTTTGCTCTTCCCTACCCAAATGGTTCCTTTCTACTTTCCTGGTTTCTACTGTTACTCTAGGTTATATACTCACATCTAAAGATTTCTTACTAGGGCCCCCAGATAACAGAGAAGAGGCAACATCTTCTGGGTGTATGTAAACTCACTAAATGTGAAATTTTTAGTTCCATCTATTTATCTACAAAGTTGGTGATTTCATTTTTCTGTATAGTTAAATGGTATTCCACAATGTATATCCACCACATTTTCATTATCTTTTCATCAGTTGAAGGACATTTGGGTTGTTTCCACTTTCTAGCTATTGTAAATACAACAGCAACAATAATTGCTGGGTAGTCCTTTGAGCATATGCAGAGGAATGATATAATTCAGTCACATGGTAGATTTATTCTCAGCTTTTTGATGATTCTCTACACACACTGATTTTAAGAGTGGCTGGACCGGTTTGCAATTCCACCAAAACTTAATGAGAATTCATTTTTCCCAGCATCATCTCTAGCATTTGTTGTCAGTTGTTTTGTTGATCTTTGTTTTGATTTGCATTCCTCAACTGCTAGGGAAGATGAAAATTTTTTTTAGATATTCCTTAGCTATATTTTATTTTTTCTTTCTGGAACTCTCTGTTCAGATCCCAACTTATTTTTGAATGGGTCATTTGTGGTTTCAACTCTGTTTTTTGAGTTCTTCATATATTCTGGTTATGAGTAATAGATATGGATCTAATTTCATACTTCGGTATGTGGACATTTAATTTTCCAAGAACCATTCGTTGATGTGCTTTCTTTTGTGTAAATGTACTACACACTCTGATGTGTGTGAGGTGAAATCTCAGGGTCATTTTGATTTGAATTTCCCTGATGACTAAGGATATTGAGTATTTCTGTAATTGTTTCTCTGCTACTTGATATTCCTCTGTTGAGAATCCTGTCTTGAGCTCTGTACCACAATTTTTGATTAGATTACTTGCTTTGTTGGTGTTTAACTTCTTCAATACTTTATATATTCTTGATATTAGCCCTTTGTCAGAAGTAGGGTTGGTGAAGATCTTTTCCCAATTTGTAGGCTGTCATTTTGTTCTAAGGACAGTGTCTTTTGCTTTACAGAAGCTTTTCCGTTTCATGGGGTATCATTTATTAATTTTTGATCTTAGAGATTGTGCTGTTGGTGTTCTGTTCAGAAAGTTGTCTCCATTGCCAATGAGGTCAAGGTTCTTTCCCACTTTTTTTATCCTAACAGATTTAGTGTGTCTTGAACACTACTCAGCAATTAAAAACAAGGAAATCATGATATTTGCAGGCAAATGAGAGGAACTAGAAAGTGTCATTCTGAGTGAGGTAACCCAGAAGGAGAAAGACACATATGGTATATACTCACCTATAAGTGGGTATTAGTCCTAAAATAAAAGATAAACATACTAAAATCTGTAGTCCTAAAGAAGCCAAACAACAAGGAGGACCCTAGGGAAGATGCTTAATCCTCATTCAGAAGGACAAAAAGGAAGACATTGGAAGTAGGAGAAGACAAGTAACAGGACAGGAGCTTTTCACAGAGGATCTCTGAAAGATTCTACCCACCAGGATATTGAAGGAGATACTGAGACTCATAACCAAACTTTGGGCAGAGTGCAGGAAACCTTATGGAAGAAGAGGGAGATAGAAAGACCTGGAGTGGACAGGAACTCCATAAGGAGAACAACAGAGGCAAAAACCTGGGTGCAGGTGGGGGCTGCAGAGACCAATACTCCAACCAGGAACCATGCTTTGAGAGGACCTAGAACCCCTGTTCAAAGGAAGCTCATAGGTTGCTCAGTTTCCAAGCGGGTTCCCTAGTAAGGGGTACAGGGGCTGTCTCTGACAAGAACTCAGTGGATGGCTCTTTGATCACCGCCCCCTGGGGGTTGCAGCCTTGCCAGGGTACAGAGGAAGATGATGCAGCCAGCCTTGATGAGACCTGATAGGCTAGGGTCAGATAGAAAGGGAAGAGTTCCTCCTCTATCAGGGGACTAAGGAAAGGACAGAGGGGAAGAAGAGGGAGGGTAGGTGGGACTGGGAATAGAGGAGGGAGGGGGCTGCAGTGAATAAATTGTAATAAATAAATAAATTTTAAGAACAAAAAAAAACAAAAAAAGAAAATGTTTTCTTTTTCCAGTTTATGGTTTTAGCATTTTTGTCAAATATCAGATACTTGAAGTTATGTTTAGTTCTGTTTGGGTCCTTAATTTTGCTCCATTGATACGCATGTCTGTTTTTTGTGCCAGTACCATGTTATTTTTTTTTACTGTGCCTCTGTAATATATCTTGAGACCTGGAATTGTCCTCTATCCAGCATTGTTCTTTTTGCTCAGGATTGCTTTGGCTATCTGGAATCTATATAGTTCCATATGGATGTTAGGATTGATTTTTCTATTTCTGTAAAGAATGATATAAGGATTTTGTTTGGTACTACATTGGGTCTATAAACAGATTTTGATAGAATATTCATTTTCACAATGTTAATTTTACTAATCCACGAGCATAGGATGCCTTTTGATTTTCTAGTGTCTTTCTTCAGAAGTTTAAATTTTTCATTGAGAATTTGTTCACTTCCTTGGCTAGGTTTATTCTTAGATATTTGACTTGGGGGGGCTATTGTGAATGGGACTGTGCATATAGAAAATCTACTGATTTTTGTAAGTTGATTCTGAATCTTACTACACTGCTCAAATTGCTGACAATTCCTAGAAGTTTTCAGGTAAAATTTTTCAGGGATTTCTCAAAATATTATGTCATCTTCCAATAGGGACATTTTGACTTATTCTTTTCCTGTTTGCATCTCTTTAATTTAATTCTCTTATTTTATTGCTCCAGCTAGTGATTTGAGCACAAAATTATAAAGGAATGGAGACAGTGAATAGCCTATCTTGTTCTTGATTTTAGTGGGGTGGTTTCAAAATTTATCCATTTAGGATGATGTTGACTATGGATTTTTTCTATACAGCTTTTATTATGTTAAGGTGTGTTCCCTATAGCATTACTTTCTCTATGACTTTTATCGTAAAGACATACTGGATTTTTAATCAAAGGCTTTTTCTGCATCTATTGAGATGACTACTAAAGTTTTTTGACTTTAAGTGCATTTACATGGTTTATTTCATCGATTGATTTTACTATGTTGAAATATCCTTGAATCTCAACTTAGTCATGGTGGATAATCTTTTTGATGCATGTCTGTATTTGCTTTGCAGGTATTTTATTGAACATTTAAAAACTATGTTAATCAAGGATATTAGCCTATAGTTTTCTTTTTCGTTGATCTTTACCTGATTTTCGTATTAGATTGATAATAGCTTCATAAAGACTGTAAATAAATGGTGTGCATTTGGGTATTTCAGGCTAATATCAGTATGAGCAACTCAGCTGCAAATTTAATTCCTCCTTATAATGTAATATAACATATTTATTGGTTTTGAAAACTCAGTTTTAAGTATCTTTGAAGGAGCATTATATTGCCTACTTTTAGGAGATAGGTAATTTAAATTTACTATTAAACAAGTAAATATATAACTAAAATACACCAGGAAATAATAATAATAATAATGAAGTTAATAAGCACCACAAATAGATATGCTGGCTCATTTCTGTAATCTCAGCACTCAGAAAACTGCCACAGAAGGAACCTCATGGATTCCAGGATAGACTAGTGTACATAATAAATTCCAGGATAGCCTGGACTACATAGTCTCAAAACAAAAACAAGGAGTGTCAGGAGGAGAACAAAATTTCCACATTACAATTAATTTTTTTCTTTAGTGAAGAAAAAAATTCTATTTGAGAATTAATGAGCAAGTACTGGTGGCTTATGTGGTAGCCAACTTGTGATGCCAGCACTTAGGAGGTAGAGTCAGAAGGGTCAGGAACTCCTTGGCTACTGGTAGATTTCAAAGTTACGTGAGGCTAAATGAGACTGTATCTCAAAAGTCAAAACCAATGTAAAAAATAAATGGCATTTGAGATGGAGCAATAAGAAAAAGGAAGTAGCCAGAGAGGTATGGCACTGTAAGCAAGTAGAAGATTTCCAGTCCAGTCTTGCCTAGGAAAGGAGAAAGCTCAGGTGGCAGAAAGTTTTGCAAGAGTAAATGTTAGACATGATTCCTATAATTTCAGCACTCAGATGACTGAGGCAGGAAGACTGGCATGAGTTAGAAGCAGGCCTAGGCCACATAGTAAGTTCCATGGCAGCTGCAGTATATACGTGCCTACCACAAATACAAAAAATTTAAAAAAGGAAAGAGTAAATGTGCTGATGAAGGAGTTAGATGTGGTGGGTACATCTCCAGTTCAATCTATAATGCCAGAGCCCTGCGGATAGCATATAACTGCCCTCAGCAAATAAGCTAGTCTGTTATCCCCAGGGTGTTCTGTGTTGATCTAATCTACTGAAAATTGGAGGCAGCTAAAACATTGGAGCATCAGAAAGCTAATTAATACAGTTGTGGCTTAGGGGTGTAGTGAGGCAGTGGGTGGATCTAGACAGAGGCTTTGGCGAGGGAGTCATGATGATCTCATCTCTGTCGCAAGCATCATCAATCAGGAGGCCTGCCACTAGACAAGCGTCTAGAGGATGAAAAGGAAAAGCAAGCTATAGCCCTTTCCTTTGGGATCTTTTGTTGACATATAGACTACATGCTTCAATACAAACAGTAGCTCTATTTCCTGAGCACTTCCTGCACAAGAGAAGCCCATGAACTCCTGGGTTACAGATTCTGCTTCTAACAATGTTAGGTATATATCCAGAGTAGTATCTTTTGTTTGTTTGTTTGTTTCTTTGTTTGTTTGTTTGGTTGGCTGGTTTATTGAGACAGGGTTTCTCTGTGTAGCCTTGGCTGTCCTGGACTTGCTTTGTGGATCAAGTTGGCCTCAATTTCACAGTGATCTGCATGCCTCTGCCTCTCTGAGTGCTGGGATTAAGGGACATGCATCATGCCCAGCTTCAGAGTTGTATCTTAACTTAATAGAAAAACCTACTAGCTAGCCTACAAGACCATGCATCATTTTTAGGAACTCACTTGATCCTCATTGCAGAGAACACTGGCGTGGAAATGTTGAACAGTCCCCCGTTCCCTGAGGAAATTTATTCACCATTCTTAGCCTTAGTTTCCTCATGTATAAAATGGAAACATAAGCTGAGCAGAGTGTTCCTGTAGTCCTATCATTCATGAGACTCAGGCAGATGGATTATTGTGAGCTTTAAGCTAGCCTTCTCTGCATAACAAGTTCTCGGTCAACCTGGGCTATATTGTGAGAAACCATATCAAAAAGAAGATATAATAAAACTTCAAAACCAATGAAGAAATAAAACAAATTGGGCACATTAAGACTAGAGGATGTTAAAGCTGTGCTTGTTATTGGTGTACTTTTTATTTGGAGACAGAGTATCATGTAGCTCAGAGTAGCCTGTAACTCACTTTGTAGCCCATTCTAGCTTTGAACTTCTGGTCTCTCTGTCTCTTTCTCCCAAGTCCTGGATTTATAGGGATACACCATCATAATCACTTAATCACTATAGCCATGCTCCTTTAGGATTGTTATTTCTAGTTTCTAGAGAGTTAGTCTTTATATGAACTAAACATGGGATATTTTCTCCACTTTCAGACATTCTGATACATAAGATTAAAGGCTGAAAAACTATAGGCCAATTCATCATGGTGAACATTTAAGTCTTTGCTGTCCTGAGGAGAGTAGAACCAGATCTCTTGAACTCCACAAACACAAATTTTTGGAGAAAGGGAAGCTAAGTAGTTGTAAGTGCTATGCATTTGAGGAGGAAGATAGCAGACAAGCCCTTCTCTTCTTGTGAATAATTACATTGCCAGAACCACATGCTTTAGAGTCACTAGGGAAGCTCAGAAACACATGGTATGGCTGAATCAGGGTTCAATTCAACTGTGGAGGAGAACACCCCATTTTCCTCACCTATACAGCCCCACATGGGCTCCCAGGTACACATATATGTTGCTGAGAAGATTATAAATAGCTCTGTTGGCATAATGGGAAGAAATCTCTTTTTTCATAGATTGGATCTCATAGTGTAGCCCAGATTGGCCGTGGTCTCATGATCCTCCTACCTCCATCTCCACAAAATCTGGCATTTCACATATGCAGCACTTTACCGGATGTGATGGAAAGATCTTAGTACAAAGGTAGTAATGTTTTTGAACTGCACATCTTAGCTGAAAGACTATAGAATGTTTTCCAGTCCAAGGCTAGAGGGTCTAAGGATTGAGAAAAAAGTGAAGGTGAGTTGTGGAAGAGGCCACGGAATACCAGATCTACCTGTAAATACACAGTAGGGCCAAAAGCATACATGTAAACAAATATACAAACAAATCCTGGGAAACCCAGGAGCATATGGACAATACATATGATCGAAAGTTATATATCTAAGCACTAATACTTATACCTGCAATGCACACAGCTATGATCACCATTTTCCACGTCCATGCACTTTTATGGTTTACAGCACACTTTTCACACTTTTAGTCCCAACACTAAAAGTGGAGGCAGGGATATCATGAGTTTGAGGCCAGTCTGAACTACACAATGAAACCTTGTGCACATACTTTGGCTATTAGACATGACAAGCCAATCTCAAACCAACTGGGAAACTTCCTTTTTCTGGCTAGCACTCATACTGTTGAGAGGTACTATGTAATACACACTGTCAGTCTTCCCCAGCTTTGGACTTTACATGCTACAATACCAACCTTCCAGGGTTGTATGACAGATATGGAAGTAACTAATAGCTTTCTGATTGGATTTGAGGACTGTTATACAGAAATGAATTCATGTGTGACAGTGTACTACTTGTTAAAAAGCCTATGGCTTGGGAGGTCATAGACCCTATGGTAGAAGATGCTATTGTTACTTTCGTAATGGTCATGTTGTCAGTTTTGCTTCTAAATACAGGTAGACCTGGGCTCTATAAACCTTTAGTTAGAGAAGCTTCTTTTGCAGTGGGCAATAGTCAATGAGCTGAAAAGAGACTGAGTGTTTATCCCTAAATGGGAAATCTTTATCCACATTCCATCAAGGCTTAGTGACCATGAAGGAAGCAGAGACAGAAATAATGGAAGAAAGAAGATGAGGAAGAGTTCTGTGAAATATTGTTTTGTGAACATGACACGGCTACTTCAGTCATGAAATCTAAATCCTGACAGCTGTAGTTACCTGCACAGGATCAAATCAGTAAAAATTCCAACATGAATGGCTGTGATAAAATCTGCCGGAAAACAATTTGATAAAGGAAAAGATTTAGTTCAGCTTATAATTTATAGTCCATCATGAAGTCAGGGAAGGGATTCAAGTCAGGAACCTGGAAGCCATGACTAAACAGAGGCTGCTTACTTGACTCCTGCTTGACTTACTTGATTCGTGCTTACTTGTTCTCTCCTCCTGGTTTGCTCTACTGTCTTTCTTATACAACCTCAGCTAGCCTGCCCAGGGACAGTGCCATACACAGTAGGCTGGACCCTCCCATCTCAATCATTATTCAAGAAAATATGAAATAAGGAGAGATGGCTCAGAGGTTAGGAGCATTGTCTGCTCTTCCAAAGGTCCTGAGTTCAATTCCCAGAAACCACCACGTGAAATGAGATCTGGTCCCCTCTTCTGGCATGCAGGTGTACATGCAAGCATAATATTTTATAAATAATAAATATAATAAATCTTTTAAAAAAAGAAAATATGAACTAAATTGTCTCTTTTGACTTTTTATATGGATTCTAAGATTGAACTCAGATTGCCAGCCTTGCATGTCAAGCACTTTTATCCACTGAGCCATATTACTGGCCCATTCTATTTCGTTTTGTTTCAGTTTGAGTCAAGATCTTATGTACCAAGTCTTGTTTCAATGTAGGTAAGGATGTCCTCCAGTTTCTTTTTTTTTAATTTAAAATTAAACTGTGTGTGTGTGAGTGTGAGTGAGTGCATGTGAGTGTGCACACAGGCCAAAACACATGTTCAAAGGCCAAGAATAGCGTGTGAGAATTCGTTGTTTCCTTCTAACATGTGGGTCCTAGGGATCAAACTAAGTTGTCAGACTTGGTGTTATGCACCCTTACCCACTGAGCCATTTTCTTGATTCACTTCCAGTTTGTTTTCATTTTTTCTTTTTCTCCTACTTCCTCTAACTTTACTTCCTCCTTCCCTTGCTGTCTTTTCTTCTTTTTCTTTCTCTTCTTTTTCTGTTTTACTTATTATTTCATTTTATTTTGTAATTGAGATGGGGGGGGGCTCACATATACCCTAGGTTTGTGTTTAATTGACTTTGTAACTGAGGATAACTTGACCTTCTTCTGGCTGAGGTTACAGACCCGTGCCACCACACCCATTTTTGAATTGTGGCTGAGATCAAACCCAGATTTATTTTTGCATGTTAAGCAATCATCTTACTAACTAAACTACATTCTAACTCCTTTTAAAGCATGAATGTATGTGTGCCCCACGTACATGTTTGGTGCCTTTCAAGGCCAGCCAGAAGAGGGAGTGGACTCTGGAACTGGAGTTACAGGCTGTTGTGAGCCAACCTGTGGGTAGTGAGAACTGAGCCACAGTCCTCTGAAAGAACAGCAAGTGCTCTTAAACACTGACGAATCTCAACTCCTTTTCATTTTCTTTTATGACAAAGTCTCACAATATAACTCGGGTTGGCTAGGACAGTTTCAAGTTCACTACAATCCCTGGCCTTACCCTACTAAGTGCTGGGATTATGAGCATGAGTCACTATAGCCAAGTTATTTTATACATTATTTTAAAGCTAACTTATACTGGGCTTTGTTGGGCATGCATGTAATTCTAGCACTTGGAAGGCAGCGGGAGTAGGATAACCACAAACTCAAGGCTAGCCTGATCCACGCAGCAAAATGCAGGTCAGTAAGGGCTTTGGGAGGATTACAGGATTCCAGGGGCGGGAGGAGTGAAACAGAACTTAAAAATACATACCATTCTTCCTGAGGACCTGGGTTTTGTTCCCACCATTTACTTTCGGCACCTCAGAACAATCAACAAGACCTTGTTGTAAACAAACAAATAACAACAAAAGAATAACATGTCCTCATTCCACATTCCCTTCACCACAGTAATTAATGATAATTGAAAAAAATCAGCAAATGTAAAATGTATACATCAAAAAGAGCTCTTCTTTTCTTTACAAAAAAGTTTTATTTTTACTATTAAAAATAATTTTGCGTGTATGTGTGTGTGAGTGCACGTGCAGTGGAGTGCAGTATCTGCAGAAGTCAGGATAAGGCTTCAGATCTCCTGGGGGTGTAGTTATATATGGTTGTGGGTGTGTGCTGCCCAATATGGATTCTGAGAACCACAGAAGAGGGCAATGCAGCCAGCCCTGATGAGACCAGATAAGCTAGGGTCAGATGGAAGGGGAGGAGGAACTCTCCTATCAGTGGACTTGGAGAGGGGGATGGGAGGAGTTGAAGGAAGGAGGGTGGGGTTGGGAAGGAATGAGGAATGGCTCTACAGCTGGGATACAAAGTGATTAAACTGTAATTAATATAAAAAATTAAAAAAATAATATACCAAAAGTTCATTTCATGATAGCTTGTGCTTTTGAAAGGCAGAACAACCTGTTGAATTGATATACTACTTTTTTGTGTGGTACCACTGAGTTACATTTCATCATTATAATAATGTGTTTAAAAGCCCATTATGATTGACATTCAGATTGTTTTTTTAAGTATTACATTATTGAAGTGAACGACCTTGTAAATGCCTCTGTGTGGAATAGTAGAATGTTCCTCTGAAGTACACTAACAGCTAAGCTGGGAAAGTGTGTGTTTTTTGTTGTTATTATGAATTGAGAAATTTGTAAGGAGACAAGAGAGGATGTTCCATTGGTCTTGTATCCTAACTGAAGCTGAGGAAGTACAAAGCAGAAGTTTGCCTTTAGAAGGCAGCTACACTAACCATTATACCACCAATACCACACCAACTTTTCCCCTTAGAAGACCAAAGCAAAATACATGCTGATAAACCTGAGGGCTAGAAATAAGAATAGCTGTCCTCTTGCAATGGAAAGAAAGAAAACAGCAGCAGTTGACTAGACAAAGCAGATGCCAAGGGAGACCTGATGAGCACTGTTAGTCAACTGTGTGTGCTGTGGAGCTGAGGGGAAGCAGAGAGCACAAGGAGGGAGCAGAGATTGGGGCCTCATGTAGGCGAGGCCCAAGTGGCCCAAGAGCAAGAGGGAACCCACTGCCTATGGTCAGAGTAGCCTGGCCAGAGGGCAAGGCCCCTGCTGGGGAGCTGTGGGAAAAAAAGAAGACTGGGAATGAGAGTGTGTCCATTATGGTGCAGGCCACCTGACAACTCTGAGGACAGGTCAAAGATGCCGTTTCTGAAGATCCTCATGTTACCCACATGGAGGATGTCCAGGGTAGGGCAGCAGAGGCAGGAAGGCCAGGGAGGAACCTGTTCTCACAGTTGAAAACAGTTGACTGGGG
>CM053742.1:79977374-80042574 GCA_028658305.1 Pachyuromys duprasi
CCCATTAGTGTGGTTAATAATAAATATCCCCGGGCATTTGACACTGGCAAGATGCCTTGTCACTGCTGCTTTTTACCCATCCGCTATCCCTAGCTTTCAGGCCTCCCATTAGGTGCTGTGATGACAGGAATCATAAAATGCATCTCCCTCTTGAGAATGCCTGTCACAGCCTGGGACTGAGATCATGGGTTCGAAAAAAACTAGACTTAAACTCGAAGGACCCAGGTCCAGCTTCTTATCTTATTGTTAAGGAACCATGTTATTTTCTAAAAGCTGCTACATTTCCCAGACTCTGAATCTCCTTATTCCTAATATTGAAAAATCTTTTGTGACATGATGTGAGCTACTAAATGGCTTCCCTATTATAACCCTATATTGCAGATAACATTTTCTTCACTGTCACTCACAGTGTGTTTTTTGTTTCCAAGGACATATTTCCCTGTTACTTTGATTTATATTCTCAGCGATATTGTGCTACAGGGTGAACTTTATCTGTTTGGGTGAAAGCAGTATATTCTTTTATAGTACCATCTAGCTTGAGAATGTGCACACTTTATACATACCACATCCACCCATCTACTCCCCATAAACAAAGAAATGCGGGGTAGCACATCAAGGAGCTAAGAAAACTACTTAACAGGTAAAAGAGGTATCGGAATCCAAGTAGAGTGGGAGAGGATGCCACAGAGTGTGGGAAGGTTGAGCAGTGAAGGAAGTAATTGAAAAGCCTATGACAGAAATGGGTGGAATTGGACCTAGGGAAGGAGAGTTGCAATAGTACAAGTGTAAATTTGATGGTCAGAACCATGGAACTGTGATAAGTCTTTTCTAGCCACGCTAAAAGGTCGACTCATGTAAAAGTCCACCACAAGATCTCTTGCTGATATTGGAGCTCTCTTGTTTGGCTGGCCAGAGAGCTACTGAGATCTACTTGACTGTGTCCTGTCCTTCTCTTCATGCACCTCCTTGCCAGGATTTAGGTGGATGGTGGAAATCAAAGTCAAGTCCTTATGCTTACTGTGCAACAATTTTACCGATGGAGTCAACTCTTCAGGGACTACATCTTCTTTTTAATCTCCTGTCCCTTGATTGTGATGTCTCCAGCTTTCTTGGAAGTTGGCTCTAGAATGTTCCTGCACTGACTATTCATTCTGGCCCTCACCTTGCTTTACTGATTGCTAACAGACTTGCCTAACCTTTCTTGACTGTTAGGAATTTAACTCATTGAAAAACTCAAATCATTTCATATTACTTATTTCTCCCAGGGGAGTCAATCTATGAGTGGATGACTTTAGTTCCATGTCTTTTTCTCTACACAGACTGGCATATGCCAGATAATTTCTAAACCAAATTGTAGGGATTAATCTGGTCCCAGAAAGATTGGTATTCTCAGGTCACAAATGATCACAATAAGTACTTGGACAGGCAAAGAACAGAAGGATTGGTATACAAAGAGTCAGAGAACTAAGGTGACTTTCCCTTCCCTTGGTGAAGAATAGCAGAGCTACAAAGCTTCCTCTCCTTTGATCTGAAGTCTAACCTCCCAGTAATATCCAGTTGCTTGACCACAGTAGCCATCACCACTTCAAGCAGCTTCTGTGTGGTGAGCCATCATTTTTTTTGCACTTTTGCTATTGCAATTTCTCCTTCCCTAAGTTCATTGCCACGCATTTACCTTGGACTCTTTTCAATTACTTTCTTCACTCTTCTATTTTCCCCTGCTCTATGGTATGCTTTCCATTCCACTTGGATTCCTGTGCCTTCCTCAACTTTTTAGTAGTTTGCTCAGCTCCTTGACATGCTACCCAGATTTTCCTTGTGCATGTATTTTCAGGCAGTAAATGGGAGGGTGTGGTGTGGCTGTGGGTGCACACATACACATGGGAGTTAGGGAATGACATACTGGAGATTTCAACGTTCCAGAAAGCTGAACTAGTCTGCAGTGGACTTATTTTATTTTAGGCGTTTATTTTAGTGCCAGGATATTTTAGATTCTAGGTGAGCATGAATGAAGGAATCAGCTAGTTTCTTTAACTTTGGAGGCTGGAGTGGGGGTGGGGAGAAGGTCCATGGGCCAAGGAAGTATCAAGGAATAAGATTAGCTACCATTTCTACTCCTGCTACCTAGGTCTTCTGAAAGGTGCTGCTCTTCTTTGAGTCAGGGAACATTCTTCTTCTTTTTTCCCTCTAGCACCTATCAGTTAACTGTGGTATCAGTGACAGAAATGGAGGCATGTTGACTCATGCCTGTTTAGTTAGGTTCCTGAGTACAAATGCAAGAATTTATGCAACCATGTTTATGTTACCTTTCTTTCTTTAAAAATTCTTTTTAATTTTTTTATTAATTACAGTTTATTCACTTTGTATCCCACCTGTAGCCCCCTTCCTCATTCCCTCCCAACCCTACCCTCTCTCTCTCATCCCCTCCCATGCCCCTCTCCAAATCCACTGATATGGGAGGTCTTCTTTTCCTTCCATCTGACCCTAGCCTATCAGGTCTCATCAGGACTGGATGCATTGTTTTCCTCTGTGGCCTGGTAAGGTTGTTCCAAGAGAGTGCAGAGGACATAGGGTGAGTTAATGATAAAACTATGACTTGAAGCCAGGTGGGTGTTCTGGTTGCCCCTTTTAAATGTCCTTTCAACTATTCTGTATCTGATGCTTCATCACGGAAGTATATGGTACTTTACCTCACAAAAGACACAATCTATACTATTGTATAGTTGCCAGAACTGGAGGGTATATCTTACCTGAGAGACTTACAGTCTTATCCAGAAGTGAATGTGAGCCTGATTTAGCTGCACATACCTGTAATCTCAGTAGCAGGGGGACTGGGAATCCAAGACAACTCCCTACTCTTACTATCCTGTGTCAAAAAAGTGAATGTGTAGAAGTCGTGTTACGCATCTGCAATCCAGTAGAGGTAGTAGGATTATTAGTTTAAGACTAACCTAAATTAACATAATAAATAGGATTGTGAGTTCAAGATTAACCAAAGCTACATAATGAGTTTAAACCAGCTCTGGTGACAAACAGACCAAAGAAAATGAATGTGTTGGGGAAGGGCTAAAGAAAGGACCAGGACACAGATCTGAGGAGAGATGAGACTAGGAACTGGGGGAAGAAAGTGAATTTAAAAGACAAATATTTGGAAAAAGTTCTCAACTCTAGAAAATGAGGTATATTCAACGTAGGAGGAAATGTGACAGGTCAAATGAACCCTGTAGAAGGGAATGGAGTGTTGAGAAGGAGCTGAGGGAGTTTAGTCCAGAAGTTCCCTGAGGAGTAGGAGAACTCTGAGGAGCTGCAATGGACAGTAGAGGATTTGCTCTAGTTCCAGGGTTCTTGGGTGAGGCATGATTGAAAGTCAGAGAGAAAAAGAGGAGTTCAAATGTACACAGGGGAAATTTTTTAACCAACAAAGCTGCATAGAAAGGGAACAGGACCGCTCTAATAAGCCACCAGTTCACAGCAGCGCTAACTCTCAATCCAGGGCTGTATAAGCATCTGCTAGGGTGTGGCCCCCCAGTCAAGCTCTGGCTCCAACTGGGGGCGGGGTCTGATGGTGGGAACTTGGGAGAGCTGGGGACAGAGAGGAAAGGTGGGAGGGGACAGAGTGGGCTTGGGTGGGGAGTGGGAGTTCTTCTTAGCGCGTTTTGGCCCGGGGCCTGGCCACCCACGTGGTCGGAGTGGTGGGGCTGGGCTGGGCCGGGCTGGGCGGGGCGGTGCCCAAAGTCGCGGGCAGGCCGGCAGGAGGGCGCAGGGGGAGGTGCGGAAGCCCGACCACTAAAGGAGCGTGCAGCGCAACAGGGGCGGCTCTTTCCTGGGCGGGGTTTGTAAAGTCGTGGTCCGTTAGCAGGAAGCGGAGCAGTCGCCCGACGTTAGAGTGGGACCCAGTCTCAACACCCGGTTCTCCGGAGTCCTTGTCAAAGTGTACTGCGCCTTCAGAGCACCCGGACCGTTTCTAGCCAAACTTAAGCAACTCCCGTGCCTTTGCCGCCACCATGCCGAAGACGGTGAGTGCTGGGGACTGGTGCTGTCGGCCCTGAGGGCTCCAGTTTGACCCTTGCAACCTTATGGCTGTGGGATTGGTTTCCCACTAGCCTGCCGAGGATGCCGGGCTGTCTGTTAAGGCCCCAGGAACAAGAGGATTGTACAGTCTTAACTTGAGCACTTTCGAGGGTAACGGGGGTGTCCAAACTAGAAGTGTGGCTAAGGAGAAGCCAGCCTTTCTCAGGTTCCAGTTCCCTGCCTCTGGGATGAGGCAGTGGAAACTCTTTGGGTAGTCCTTTTTTTCTAAAGGGTCGTTGGGTTCTGGGAAAAGGACTCTACTTCTGAGAACATATCCCCGGCCTGGGAATTGACGCCTTTCTGGAGCAAGCCTACCACTGTTCCAGAAGAACCCCATGGTAAACAGAAGCCTGGAGGAGAGAGGAAGTTGCTCAGGGCGGATCCCGCACACCCAACCGCATTTCCCATAGCCGCCCTGCTTCCACTCTACTCCTAATCTGCCCCATTCCACCACTCCTAGGCTTCAACTGCTTTCTCCTGGGAGATGAGGAGAATGTAGAGGGGCTCAGCAGCTGGGTTACTTTACCCAGGGGTGCAAATACTTCATAGGCACAAGTCTGTGGAGGGGCCCGCTCAACCTACTGGAAGAGAGGGCGGGTTTCTCTTCCTCTATGAAATCCCTGTCAGACATAATGCCTCTCTATCCACTTAGGACTTGTCTGTGAGGTGTGGGTTTTCTCCTGTGGGGGCCACACCTATCTAGTGTGGTGGTTGATTTGAGATCTGTTCTCCACCCCACTGGCTGTTGCTTGAAGAGCAGAAGCCTCCAGGGAGTGAGGCCTAGGGGGGCCGGATGCCCAGTAGGGGGAGGGGCGTGTGCTTGACTAACAAGCTGTGCTTGCTTTTGTGCAAGTCACTCCAGGTCCTTGTTCATGAAGGCCCCATGACCACCGTGGCTTTAGTTTCTTAGGTGAAGGAGCTTGTTGGGCACCCATGTTGCTAGCCTATCCATCTCCCTAGGACTGCCTGAGCCTGGTAGAGCTGAAATGTGAATAGGATGCTTGAGAAGGGATGAAGGCCCCTGGGAGGAGAGGAGAGAAAGTAGATATGGGAGGTCTCTGTGTTTATATTGAGGTTTAGTTGTCACCTTGCTGTATTCCTGCTACACTGCTGAGTCGTTCTTCCCTTATCAGAACTCTGTTTTAAAGTTTTTTTCTTTTATTTTAATTTTTTGAAACAGGGTCTCATTGTCTCATGTAAAATTACACTTTGTGGAAGTGTATACATATTTGAAATTTTACTTTTTTCTTCCCCACTTCCCTAATGTAGTCTCATTTAGTATTCCAATCTGTTTTCTTATCACATGTATTCTGATGTTGGACTTTTTGGCTGTTTCTTTTTTGAGGCAGGATCTTACCCTATAACCTAAGACTACCCAGTAATGCAGGCTGGTTTCAGATTTTTTCCAGTCTTCCTGCCTCAGCCTCCACAGTGCTGAAATAACAGGCTTGAGCCACAACACCTGGCTTGTTTCTTTGTTTTGCTAGAAGGTTTGATTCTAGCCCAGGGTGGTCTAGAGCTCACTTTGTGGCCTGAGATAATCTTTAAAACTCTCAGAAGTCGACCTGCTTTACCTTCCCAAATGCAGAGATTGTAGGTTTGAGCCACCACCAAACTGGGCTTCCACTCCTCTTCTGTGTACTTAATTATTTCTAAAGTATGAAAGATACAGAATGCTAGCATAAAATCAGATGCCTTCATTTGTGTTAGCCATGGTCAGTTTCACTGGTGTTTTTTTTTTTTTTTTTTTTTTTTATGAGACAGGGTTTCTCTGTGTAGCCTGGGCTGTCCTGGAGTTTCTTTGTAGACCAGGCTGGCCTCTAACTCACAGAGATCCTCTTGCCTCTGCCTCCCAGAGTGCATTGGCCACTAGGTGGTCAGTTTCACTGTTTAAGACAAGTTCTCATAGGCAGGGCAGCCCACTTTAAATATGTCCACCTTTCTTGGTCTGTTTCTGGTTGCTAGTTTCTTAAGTGTGGTCTTTGATATTTTTCTAGGCAAGGTCCCACATTGTAGCACAGTCTGGCCTCTAGCTCCTAGCAATGTTGACTCAGCCCTCTAAGTGCACGGATCACAGGCTTTTACAATATGACCAGCCTGTCTATCACTTCTGGAGAGAAGACAATTCTAATTTAAAGTGAGTTCCCTGGGACTGGTGAGATGGGTCAGCAGTTCTGGTCTCAGTACCCACATGTCAACTTAGAACTGTCTGTAACTCCAGTTCTGGGGCATCTGACACTCTCTGCTGGCATCCTTAAGCAGCAAGTACAAATGTGGTGTACATTACATACAAGAAGGCAAAACACTCATACATATAATATAAAAAATAAATAAATAAATCTTTTTTTTTTTGAGATGATTCTTCCCTTTCAGTCCCATCTTCAACTTTTTTTTCTTTTGGATTCCCTAAAAGGAGATTGTGAATTTTCAAGATTCTGAGTTTTTTATTTCAAACTTAATGATTTATTAAATGTTAGTTTATTTATTTACTCCACTGCTTTTATGAAATAGGATCTCATGTATCTCAGGCTAGGCTTGAATTTATAATCCTGTTGGTTCCACCATGAAGGGGCTGGGATTTGTGGCATATGTCATCATACTTGAACAACTACCAATTTCAACTCTTTGCATTGTACAGATGGGAAAACTGAAACTGGTCATAGGGCAGGACTGACCATGAGTGATGCAGCATACCAATAGGAAGGATACAACTTGGGTCTAGGTCTTAGGTGGTCAGTCTTAGAAAAACATGTTTGGTTTACTGGAATTTCAGCTCTAGCTCATCAGCAGGTCAAGGGGAAAGTGATCAGTGATCATTTGATAGTATCAGCCATGATAGCAGACACAGAGCCCATCTCCTTGAACTATTTTAAAACTTCTAGGTCTGCATTCAGCTAAACTTTAACAGGGGCTGTATGAACTGTTTATTTTCCTGCCATTCCTAGCATTGCTTGAACCACTGAAGTGGCACTAAAGTGGTACTTGGTGAATAGGGGCCAGAATTTCAGGCTTCTAACCCTTGAACCAGTCCTGCCTGTACACTTGAGGGTGGGGCAAGAGATCAGGAATGAAGGTTATGTGAGAGGCTTCTGCCTTTGTCCACTGCCTCACCCCCACAACATATGTCTTTTTTTTTTTTGGAGACAGGTTCTTACTGTGTAGCCTGGAGGGAACCATCATGGAGGCCACTTGCTTTGTTATGTTGTGACAGGGTCTCATGTTGCCCAGTTTGGATTTGAACTAGATATGTAGCCAAGGATGACCCTGAACTCGTTATCTTCCCACCTCAGCCTCCCACATGCTAGGATAACAGATGAGGGAGGTTTACAGTGTCTAGCTTTTCTCCACTTTTTTTTTTAATTTTCCAGTTTACTGAACCCTTTGTGAAAGTGTAGATGATAGAGAACAGAACAGGAATCATCCTGGGGATTTCGTTTATGGTTATCCATGAAAATCTCTTGCATAGGGAGGGAAAAGTCAAGGCACAAAATAGTCTCTACTCTCCATGTTAATCTTGGGGGGAAGGTTCCTCTGTGAGTCAGTGATGGGATGGTATTGACTGTATTATTTTTTAAGTGCCTGTAATGGCAGCCTGTAAGGGTAATGTTGCCAGGCATGGTAGTTCATGTCTGTAATTGTAGCACTTGGGAGACAAGGTTATTGTAGTAAGTTTGAGGCTCGCTTGAGCTATAGAGTGAGGTTGTCTAAAACCCCCTAAAACTAACTGTAAGCCAAAAAAAAGTGGTGTCTTTTCATTGGTCTATTAACTCTCATCCAACTGTTTTAATAGATTGTGGAAATGGAAGGTACATTTAGAGGTCATTTAGTTTTTCCCCATGCCTCCAAATCTAATTCTCTATAGATGAGAAGTGATGACAGCTACAATTATTCTAAACTTTGTTTTAATAGTGTTGCTTGGCAACAGTCTTTCTTAGCTTCAATTGTATATTCCTGGGAGTCTACCCCCACCTCCACTGGAATTTCTAGACTCAGTGTCCATGGAGGGGGAGATCTGGCTACCAACAACACTATCAGGGTTGACCTCTTCATGGCTACACTGACTCTGATCTTCTAAAATAGATCTGACTCTGTCTGATCTTTGAAGCATAGAACTTAGTTTATCATATGCTTCTTTCTTACCTCTCAGTCTTTTCGCCCTGCTACTGCACTCCCAATTTCTTTGCCCTGCTACTGCACCTCATTCTTCTGTCCCTAAAGAGGGAAAACAAACAAACAAATAAACAAACAGTACAAAGGTGGTCTTCTTTGGGGCTGTCTGTTTGTCAGGTCATGATGCAGATGGTTTTGCACAATTGATTGGCTTTGCTCTTCATCCCTCTTACTTCATGCTCGATAGAGCTGAAAAACTTTGCAATTCCGGGTTCTAATTTGTGGTAGAAGAGCTCTTAGTTTGGAGGGTTAGCTTAGTATTTCATGAACGTGGATGGTGGGTGTTGGGAAATAGAAAGTAAAACTCAACTTAGAATCTTTGTTCTCTTTCTATATAAGGAGATGAGAGGTTCTTTGATTTTTAAAGATTTACTGTGTGTTATTTATATTTGAATAAACAAAAAAATTTACTCGAAGCCTGGTAGTGGTGGTACAAGCCTTTAATCCTAGTACTGAGGAGAAACACAGTGGATCTTTCTGAGTTTGAAGCCAGCCTGGTCTGTACAGAGTGAGTTCCAGAACAGCCACAGCTACACAGAAAAACCCTATCGTGAAATACAAAACAAAACAAAATTCCTTGCCACTGTTCCTAGGACCTTTAAAGAAGTTGTGTGAATGTACAGATGTTTGCCAGTAACTGAAATTCTAAATATTGACTGAGTCTATTTATAAAATTAAGCAGATAGCCTTCTAAAATTTGTTTTTGTTTCTTGAAACCCAAAGTTTCTATTGGTCCAGATTGGCCTAGAATGCTTAAGAATCTCCTGACTCAGCCTCCTAAAAATATCTTAAGTTGTCATATTAAGCAGAAGACTGAGGAATATTCTATATGTCTCAATTTCCTTAATGTTTTGTTAAATCTACAAATATATATATATATATATATATATATATATATATATGTATGTATGTATGTATATGATACAACCAAGTTAGTTTAAATGAATTGTGCCCATCAAAGTTTCACAGCAGTAAAACTGAATAAAGGAAATAAAGTTGTAACTGATGAAGTAAGTCTGGACATGATGATATAGGTTTCCAATATTGGCACTTGAAAAGTAGAGGCAGGACTACCAGGAGTTTAGGATTATTCCCCACCAAATAGTGAGTTGGAATCCAGTTTGGGGTAATGAAACCTTGTCAAAAAAATAACAGGAAAGTTATCCAAGTAAAGTAGGCCATTAGCTAATTCCTTTCTCTTGGTTCTCAGTATCTCTTCAAGTTTGTCACAAGGGACCCTTGACAATGATAGGTAAACTTTAGGGATTCTTCTAATACTGATATTCTTGACAGCCTTGATGGCACAGTGGTATAGCCTTGGATCTCTTATTATTCTCTCTCTCTCTCTCTCTCTCTCTCTCTCTCTCTCTCTCTCTCTCTCTCTCTCCTCTCTCTCTTTTGAGACAGGGTTTCTCTATGTAGCTTTGGCTGTCCTGGAATTACTTTGTAGACCAGGATGGCCTCAAACTCACAGTGACCTGCCTGCCTCTGCCTCCCTGAGTTTTGGGATTACAGGCCTCTGTCACCACTATCTGCAGATCTCTTATTTGCATATGCATTCTTTCAGAAATTCTTTGAAATCTGAGCACCTTTCATGTGCCAGAGGGTACTAGAGGTACAGAATTGATAGTGCTTGCCCAAAGTTATTTAACTTGTCTTTCTATGCTTCTGCAGTAGTGTTTGTTGAGTACCAGTTTAGAATATAGAGTTTCTGGTTCACTACATTAGTTCTTGCTAATAATATTGGCATTGTGGCTCTTGGCTATTTCTCTGTGGTGTCTTGAGCTTTTGGCAGTTTTGTATTTTTCTTTACTACAAAAAGAAAGAATCCAAGTGAAACTACATTATGAAGGTGGTAAGTTTATTGAAGAGCTCTTGACAAACAGGAAAAGCTTTATAAGAGTTAGGTGTGGTTACTTCTGCATGTAATTCCAGCACTTTGGAGAATGAGGCAGGAAGATGCTGTGAGGTTGATGTCAATCTAAGCTATACAGTGAGTTCAATGTCAGCCTGGATAACATAGCAAAGCCCTATCTTCACAAATAAATAAATAGTACCTTTGTAGCTTTCTCTTCCTCTCTTCTCACATTGTGAAGTGTCTGTTTGATAGCATAGTATAGATTTCCTCTAGTTTTGCTGAAAGTTTTGGGAGAAACGAGGCTCCTTTTGTGGGGAGAGAAAGCTCTCTTGAGACAGGTTTCACATAGCCCAGGCTTGCCTTGAACTAACTGGAAGTTATGAAAATATATAGTTGAGTAGTTAGGTATATTGGTAGATGTTAAGAAGATAGTGAACATAAACAAATCTTCTAAGTGTGTACTACCAATGAGCTGAAGACTAGGTACCATGGGGTGCAGCACTTCAAAAAAAAAAAAGCATCTATATTTGGAGCAGCCCAGAGCTTCCTCAGCCTTAAGATTTGCTTTGGCTAATTGTTTTTGGGGAATAGCAGGGTTTCTCACAGGAGTATGTTGAACTGCAGAACATCTGAGCTGGCCTTGTAGTTCAGCCTCTCACGTTTTAAATGAACACCCTGAAGATGAACACACTGAATATGGAAAGGATTTGAGTGAGCTGATAATAGGGCTAGGACATTTTGCCTAATGGCAGTATAAGGGAGGAAGTGTAGTGTTTTCTGACTAAGCTGGGGGTGACTTGATCATCATGTTAGTGACTGTACAGCAATCACCAGGGACTTTTAAACATGGAGATACTTCAAGTCCTGGATTTTTCTGAACTCTATAGCACTTCCTAGATGTTTTATCTTGGCTGTGAAGGGTGGTAGGGACAGATGGTTGAAGGAACATAGTGAGAGGATAGTTACCCATTTTCCTGCTTCAGACTAGGCCTTCTTGTCCTAAGAGTCGTAGTTTTTTTTTTTTTTTTTGCAAGAGGATTTCTCGCCCAAAATTGAACATGACGTAGTCATGTTGCTGAGGCTGGCCTTGCTTATACTTGTAGTTTCACTCCTTCAAGTGCTGGGATTACAGGTGATCACTACAATGACAATGTTTTTTAATCCTTTTAATGAATGAATGAATGAATGAATTTATTTAGGTGTACATATTTGTATGTGCATATGTGTGCACATCTGTGTGTGCATGTGCATATGGTGTGTGTGGCATGTGTGGAGGCCAGAGGACAATTTACAAGTATCAGTTCTCTTCTTCTACCATGTTAAACTCACATCATCAGGCATGGTAGCTAGCCCTTTTACAAGCTGAGCCATTTCACTGCTCTTTTTTATTTTTTGTTTTGAAACAACTCATGTAGCCCAGATTGGCCTTGAACTTGCTATGTAACTGAGTCTGTGAATTTCTGACCTTCCTGCCTTTATTTTCCATGTGTTGGGAGTACAGACTTGTACCTCCATGCCTATCAAGCTCTGATCTCTTTGAATTCAAGCTTGACCATCTCTTAGAAGAACACCATGATTAGAAGAACATGTGTCTTTCTAATTTAATGACAGTATTCGATGCTGTAGCAACCATTTTAGTATAGTTTGGACTCAACTGACCTCAGCTCTCAACACTCACCTCTAGGTGCTTTGCTAGTGGGAAGGTAGCCAGCAAACATGGACTTTTCAGGCTTTCCTAGAAAGTGTATAGTATTAAAAGGTACAGAAGGCAGAACTAGATTTCTTGGACTTAGGTTCCAGCTGTGTGACCAATAAATTGTTCCTAACATGCACAAGGCCCTAGGTTCCATCTCCAGAACTATAAGGAAAAGAAGCTAAATAACTTTCCCAAGCTGTAACTTGTTACTCACATAGCTGTAATTGTAATACAAGCTGTCTGGTTCTAGAGTCTATGAATTTCCCTTTCCTTCCCCATTCCTCTTCTCTTTATTCCCCTTCTCCAGTCCCTCACTTCAGTTTTGTTGTTTGTTTTTTTGACAAGGTAATATTTTGTAGATTAGGCTGGCCTTGAACTTGCCACCCCACTTTTGCCTCTGCTTCCTGAGTGCTAGAATTACAAGCATGTGTTACAGTCCGTGCCTGGAATTTTTTTTTTTTTGAGTGGAGTCATATTAGGTGGCTCAGGCTGGTCTCTGAACTCCTGGTCTCAAGTGATCCTCCTGTTTTTGGCCTCCTAAATAGCTAAGGCTACATGTATGGCACAAACATGCCTTGGCATGTTACTTCTGAGCCTTATTATTTTTTTTAATAAGGACATTTCCTCAACAATGTTCATAACAGCTTTATTCTTATTTTGTCTTTTTTTTTCCAGAGCTGAGGACTGAACCCAGGGCCTTGCGCTTGCTAGGCAAGCACTCTACCACTGAGCTAAATCCCCAACCCCTATTTTTCTCAACTGTAATTTGAAGCTAATACCTGCTTCCTAGGGTTGTGCCAATTGAGTGAGATGATTTACGTAAAGAGCCTAGCATCTAATACTGCCATATAAATGTAACCACCAATTATTAATATGTCCAACTGTCTACTAGGAGCTCCCTTTTCATAATTTATTGATTGTTACACTTACTATAAGGAATATAAATACAATGAATAGAGAATAAAATTAATGCTTTTAAAATGTTTTAATTTAAAAGAAGCTTCAGGGGTAACTCATTCTTAGGAACACTTTGATAAAAAACACATCACATTTTTTTATAGATTTTATAGTTTACTAGGACATTAGTCGGGCTTTAAAGAGGTACACACTTGGGGAAAGTGGCCATTCTGGGTGTGAAAAAATGATAGGATTTTAGTATAAGGGGGAAAACCAGGTGGTCTTAGGTGCCCTTTTGAAATAGTTCTTTTTTTCATTGGTAAACCTTCAGAAAGGTCTCTGAAGGATATTGTACCTTCAGGTTTCTTTTGTTTTTCTTGCCCCGGGATGTTTCTAAATGGCTCCAGGAGATGTTTTGGTGGACGAAGTGCATGTTACACAAGCGTAAGGCCCCGAGTTTAGATTCCCAGAATCCATGTTAAGGGTTCATCTGAAATTCCCAAGCTCCTACTGCAGTATAGGAGGCAGAGGAAAATCTTGGAAGCATGAAGTAGCACAAACAAGAGACACTTTTTTTTGTAGCCTTTGCTGTCCTGGACTTACTTTGTAGACCAGGCTAGCCTCAAACTCACAGAAATCTGTCTACCTCTGCCTCCCTCAGTGCTAGGATTATAGGCATGAGCTATTGTGCCTGGCTTCATATACTATGTTTTTTTTTCCTTTTGGTTTTTCGAGACAGGGTTTCTCTGTGTATCCTTGGCTGTCCTGGACTTGCTTCATATATGAGGCTATCCTTGAAATCACAGAGATCTGTCTTCCTTTGTCTCCCTGATTGCTGGGATTATGGACTTGGGCCACCACACCAGGCTGAGACACCCTCCTTAATAAAGGGAGGCCTAGGACTCATAATTGAGGTTGTCCACTGGTCCTCCACATGCATTTCATGGCATGTGTTTACACATGAAATGCACATGCATGCATGAGCACCTACGTGCACATATGATGAGAAATGTTTTTTTTTTTTCCCTAATGCTTCTGTTTGAGTTAAGCCAAGAAATGGAGCTCAGTGAAGATTTTCTATTCTCCCATTAGTTTTGCTGTGAGATGAGGTGTAGGGTAGAAAAAAGGGAGGGATGATTTCTCAGTGTGTGATTGTGACAGTTGGAGGACCGGAACCTACTATGGCATGGGCACCTTGAACATGAAGACAGATTTTGTGGTAATTTTTCAGGTACAGCTTTTTGGGTTTGTCTGACAGCAAGCAGATCTAATACTGCTTTTAAATTTATTTTTTACTTGTGAAAATTTGATGGAAAGTTTGTGTGACTATGATACTGATTGAGGCAAATTAAGGGAAGAGGAAGAGTTGAGGTTTGAACAGTTGGTGATTCAGGGCAAAATATAGAACTGAAAAATTACGTCCTGGTTATGTGTTTGGGAGCTAATGGGGGCCAACACTATGAGTGGAAATAAAGCTTACCTATGGGGCATGGTCAGCATTTTCTTCTCTTTAGTTTTTGCCTCTCTTAGAAACATAGGATGGATAATATAGGCCCATTATTAATATTATATTTTGAGACAAGGTCTTACCATGTAAACCAGAGTGGCCTCAAACTCAGATCTACCTTTACCTCCTGAATTCTGAGATTAAATGTATGTGCCACCAAGCCTGGAAAAACCACACTGTTCTTAAAATAACTGAAGTAGTTTCTAATCTAACCATTTTGTTCTAATCTGTCCTCATCCTTGGGTCTGGTCTTTTTTCAAAAATCTCACACTGGGTATTTGATTAAGTACATCTCACTAACCTTTATTACGTGCTAAAATGTTTAATCTGTGGTATGTATATGGTTGGAGGTGTCAGGGGAACATCTAGTATGATTGTCATTAATTAAGATGCACAAATCTTTGCTATCTTAAACTAAACTTCTGACTATCATTGTTGAAACTTGAGAGAGACTGACAAACCTATAAATGTTATTTTACTTATACCTCAAAGTTATATGGACTTTTTGACCTTGGATTTGCTTTTTTTCTCTAGCATGAAATATCAGCAACATCAGAAATATGTAAAAGTAGAACTTTTCCCCCAGGTTCTTTATTGGCCTTGGTCCCTGGGGCATGGTGAATCTAGCATATGCTTGGCAAACATATTGGCCATTTTAATTCAGGGTTACTTTACTTCTGTATTTTGTGTACTTGGAGGGCTGCTCATGAAGCCTTGAGGTGGGTCTGGGAACAATTTACCCTATTTGTCTTTCTGCAATAAGCTAAGCATTTTCTTAGGATTGGAAGTTTGCCTCCTGGCCAAAGGCCAGTTGCCAGAGGAAACCAGTGACTAAAGGCTTCCTCCCCATGATATCACCTTCTGGAACCATTCCTCATGATTCCCTACAAATAGGGTGACCTTATTTGGCTATTTTTTGGCCCCCTCAAATACCCACCTTACCTCAGCTGATCTCCTGTTCTTCATAACAGGGACTACCTCTTTAGTTTTTGCAATGCTACCTGTAAACTTTTCTCCTTACTTTGAGCCCTAAGAGAAGGAGGAATGGGAAGTGAGAAGGATGACAGAGAGTGTGAGTGAGCTCTGGAATGATTGTGATTTCTCCACCCTGCTTTCTTATCTTTTCTTTTCCCTCTTGTGCCCGCATAGTTACCCTTTAGTTTCTTACCAAGATCTCTGAAAGCTTAAGTGTGATCTTGCTTGGCCTGAAAAGGCATAGGAGATGGGGTAGGGCCAGGGCTCTCAGCATCTGAAAGTGTTCTTTTGGAGTAGGTAAAAGCCTTCCAAAGTAGTTAAGGCTAAGCCTTGGTGTGTGCCCGTTGTATGCCCAGGTTTCACTTGACTTTCCTGAGCTGAGTCAAAGGTCCATCTGCTTCCTTTTCCCAATCCTCAGATTTGATTAGAAAAGCAGAGCTTTTGATGCATTAAAGCTTTAGGCACTTGTCTCATTTATTGTGTTTTAAAATTTTGTTTTCAGGTTTATTTAGGTTATTTTATGTGTATGAGTGTTTTGCCTACCTGTATGTGTATGTGACACTTGGATGCCTGGTCTGAGGAGCTCAGAAGAGGATGTCAAAGCCCCTGGAACAGGAGTTAAGGATTGATTGTGAACTGCAGTGTGTAGGTGCTAGTAACTGAACCTGGATCCTCTGCAAGATAGCAAGTGATCACTGAGTCATCTCTCCAGTCCCCCCTCCCCCCAGTTTTCTGCTTTTTAGCAGAAAGTGTACAATGGAAGCAGTAGTTGGCTGAATAAGCCTGAATAAGAATATCTGCTTTTAGCCTCCGCCTGGGTGACCTTGGACAAATAATTTTCATACTTTAATGTTTTTTATATGTGAAACAGGTATTCTCATACTCTTGAATAGAATAGGAAGATGTTTGTGTAACAACGGAGAACATCGAGTGTTTGAAATTGTCCTGTCCCCTTTGAAATGACATTGAGGATGTTTTTCTTCCCCAGATATTAGTATAGAGACAGACTATATTTCCAGGAGCCTTGCTATGGGGACAATGACTTGGGGAAACAGCTATTGACAGTGAACCTTGGTCAAGGCCTTTCAATTCAATCTGATGACTAGAGTTCCTGGCTATTTTTGGTTATTGTTGACTCCAGAGAGAATAGAAAACCCTTAGAATGGTCATCCTTCTATCAGGAAAGGGGATGACCAAGAAACAAACTAAACATACATCAACCTTTTGGGGGTTATGGGATTAATTTTATTTTGAGTCTTGAATTACTAAAATTTCCTCTTGTCTGAGTCACTGGTGTTTCTGCTGTCCTTGTAGAGTGAAAACTATATGTGTGGCATTGGGTGGAATGAAGAGCACTAATTTCTAGCCAGGGAGTTTATTAGAACACACTCTCTATTTCCATACTTAGTGTTGGGCTTTCTACTTAATCTGCATTATATGACTATTTCATTAGACCTGTAGATCAAAGGTGATGTGGTTACAAACTTATTAATGTGAAGGTATGTTACACTGATACAGCATAAGAAAGAATATGCTTTTACTTCATCCCTATGTTCTCTGTCTTTGGTCCAGTACTTGCTTGTATCTCAGCTTTTTAGAAAGTGGTCTTGAACATGGACTCCGAAGTATTGGTATCTTCCTCCTCAGAGGAGCAATTTTCTTAGGCAGCTAACCTAGAGATGACTTAGTTGTGGAAAGCTGGATGGTGCTGTTTGAAATGACTCTCTTTCCCAGAATCTAGCTGTAATGGCTTCTGTATCATAAAGGCAGTTTCTTCTGCTTTTTTGGCAGCTCCTCATTTTTTTTATGGTCCCCAAATGGGATCTACAAGTTGTAAGTGGTAGATCAAAATGGCTTTTGCTGAGAGTGTAGGCAAGCAGGTCAGTGAAGGAAAGTAATATACAGTTAAACATAAGAAGAATAGGATGGGGCTTTATTTTCTTATTTTCCTCTTTTTATAAAATACCCCATGGCACGCACATGAGAATGTTTAGCACACACAGAAAACAATCTTTCAAAAACCTACTACTTTAGCATATTAGTTCTTACTTATATTTCTTGTCATGTGTTACATTTATACCTTAGTTTTTCTATGGCACAATGATTTGTACATAAGTATTTCTACTTCTTTACCCCCTAGAAAATATATCACTATAAATGATTGGCTAAATGTACATCTAGAATTATTTTTCTCAATATTCTTGATATTCCAAGCTGGCCTGGAATTTACTGTGTAGTCCATACTGGCCTTGAATGTAGGGAAACTGTCAGACTTCAGGCCCTGAAGTGTTGGGAATATAGGTGAACATCACCATTCCTGGTCATAGTTTTTTTAAAAGTGAACATTTTGGGTTGTGGTTGTACTTGAGTTGGCTGAGTGCTTGCTGTGCCTGAAAAAGCAGTAGGTTTGACTGCTAGTGCTATGTAAGATGAATGTGGTGGTATATACTGTAACCTCCAAGTCACTTGGGTGATGCAGGCCCTAGAATTGAGTACAAGATCATCCTTTGCTTCAAAGTGAGTTGCACGCTAGTCTAAGGTATATGACATCCGAACTTAAAAAAATAAAGAACATTTTAATGGCATTATGATATTTCATCCAATGACTACTTGTTTTTATAGATATGTTGAGTTTCCAGATTTCTTTTTACTTCAGTAAACTTGTGGATTTTAAAGTTCTAGTTAGCCTTACCTGAAGAAGTGACTGTCTTTAGATGGTGATTGTTAGAGACATTAAAAAAAATTCTTTCTTTTTTAAATTGTGTGTTTGATACAGGATCTCTTAAAAGTCAGGCCATTGTAGCCTTAAGCTTAAAATGTGGACAAGGATCCAATGATAACCTTAAACTCCTTATTCTACTGCCTCCATCTAACAAGTGGCAGGACTAAATGCCTGTACCACCTTACTTAGTTTTGAAATGGGATGTCACTCTGTAGCCCATAGTGTCCTGACGTAAAGTGTAGCCCAGGCTGACTGTTTTCTTTTCTTCACTTCTTGAGTAATAGTATTCCAGCATGGGCAAACGTTTGGATGGGTATTTGGTCAACAATAGACATAGAGATGAAGACGAAGCAGCAGTTGATGTAAGGGAACCTGCGTGAGACATGGGAGGTTCTGTTAATAGACAAAAGACATTGTGTGTGTGTGTGTCTGTGTAGTATAGTGTAGTGTAGTATAGTGTTTTAGCAGTTTTAATGAAGAAAGAATGGCCTGAGTCAGTGCATAGAAAGTTAAGCTTTTTTGGTTTTGACTTACTTGTTATTTATGTATTTGTTTGTTTGTTTGTCTGTCTGTCTGTTTGTTTATTGAGACAAGATTTCAATGTGTAAGATTAAATGTGCTTGTTGACTATACCACACCACCATGTTTTTCACTATTTATTTATTTATTTATTTATTTATTTATTTATTTATTTATTTATCTGTTTGTTTATTGAGACAAGATTTCAGTGTATAACCCAGGGTGGTCTGGAACTCATTAGGTGTAAAAGAAGATTGGTCCCATAAAAGATATCATCTTGCCTCAGCTTCCCAAGTACTGGGACTGTAAGTATAACTCACCATGTCCTGCTACTAAACAGCCTCTTAAAGTTGTCACTTGGTTGTACCCCATCATATCCCTTTCAGAATTGAGAGATGCCATGGATTTCCTGAGGCCCGCACAGGAACCTCATAGCGTAGTTCTTTCTAGAAGGAAGGATATGGACCATGGTTCCAACTGGTTCAGCAGGTCTTGGACCTGCTCAAGAATGGCTACAAGTAGCTGAGGTAAGAGTTGGTTCCCTTTTCCTTAGCTATTTAGTGAGTGTTGCTAGAGAAGAAGGGATCCTAACCGTCTTTTAGGTAAAGGTAGAAGTATTTATAGACGCTGTAGTGGAACTAGAACCCTTTCAGGTCTCCTGACCCTAAATTTTCTATGTATTGTTAGAATGTTTTTATGTCTTGTCACTGATTATTCAGTTTTCAGAGGCCTACTCATCCTACCTGGTTTGGGTAAACAGGTTATGAGGAAACCTTCAAAGTTTTGGGGGACACCTCTTTTGTTGTTTATTCTTTTTTGTTTTTCCCAATAGGGTATCATGTATCTTAGCCTGACCCATGCCACTGTATTAGCCAAGGGTGATCTTGAATTCCTGACCCTCCTGCCTCCATCACCCAAGTTTTGGAATTAAAGGTATGTGCCAACATGTCTGTTTTATGCAGTGCTGGATATTGCTGGGCTTTGTGGATGCTAGGCAAGTATTGTACCAACTGAGCTACATCCATAGACCTGGGAAGATATTCTCAAGAAAGCATGCTTTTGGTCTTTACCATATACTACATATAGCTTTTTGCTGCTGTTTTGGTTATTTGGAAGACTACCACAGAATTCGGTGTCATATAAAGAAGCACATTATTTTATTCTGTGGATAATATCTTGGTCAATTGTAAAACACAATAGGAAGGGTCTTATCCAAAGTCTTGTAGTTGATCTGGGGATATAGCTCAGTAGAGTACTAGGTTTGATCAGTAGAGCTCTAGATTTGATCCCTGGCACTGCATAAATCATGTATGGTGGTGCACACATATTATGTTAGCATGCAGGAAGATCAGAAGGTCAAGGTCATACTCATATATATTGAGTTTGAGACCAGTTTGGGCTATGTGAGACCCTTTCAAAAAACAAATGAGAAAAGTCATGTGGTTATATCATCTGCTGAAAAACTGTTTTTGAAGTAGAGATCCCTCTCAGGATTATATTTTTAGTATTATATTAGCTGAACCCACTTCAGTGGTTCTCAACCTTCCTAACGTGGTGACCCCCAACCATAAAATTATTTTCATTGCTACTCCATAACTGGAATTTTGTTACTGTTATGAATTGTAAGGTATCTTACAATATCTGATATGCCACCCCAAAGGGGAGGCAACCCACATGTTGAGAACTGTTACACTAGAGTTTAAGCTAAATCCACTAGAATGTAAGCTTCATGAGAACAGAGATTGAGTCCTACTACCTACCGTATATCCTCTGTAGCATAGTTAGCATAGTGCCTGACACAGACTAGGTACTCAAGAAACGTATGTTGAATAGATAGATTTAGTATTCATTAAATAGATCTGCCAGCAAGCCAAACAACTCCATAGTCTACTGGAAAGCACCTAGGGTAGATTTATTTGGTCTCTGACAGAGAGGAATGTAATAGTGCCAGGGCATGGAAAGGCATTGTTCTTCTTGTGTACCCTATAATGCCCATTTTTCTGTGAGTGTTCAGCCTAAACACGATTTCCACTCTCCCTTTCCATGCCTTCACATGGTAGTTTTCATGCCAAGAGGGAGTATTGAAATGAAAGCTTTTAGTGGGATCTAATAAGCAGCTGTGTGAGCATTTCAATCTGCCTTTGTGGAGCAGCCCAAAGTTTGGCTGTAGAGTACATATTTGAAGCATTACCTAGTGTAATTTTTTTGTATGTGTTGTGCTCATTATGGCACTGCCAGTACACAGGACTGAATTATGTAATCAAAGCTGAAGAGGTTGGGCAGAGCCAGGCATAAATGGGTTGGGTAACACGGAAACCCTGGAGATCATCTTTTGGATGTACCGAACAGTATTGCTACTATAGCCACAAACTCTATGACTGCCAGAGAGCCCAGAGCTGCCTATCTTTGCATATTTGGACATGCTTTAGTTTTTTATGGGAAATAGAGAGGATTGTCTTCTACCCACTTCTGAGATGGAGATGTGTGCAGCATTGGAAGGCATAATATTAAGCTGCTTAGTAGGTAAGGCTGCATTAAATAGGACCTCAGTTTTTGTCCTATTTTTGAGATAGAGCTTCACTATGCAGTGTTGGATGGTCTGGTACTTGGAATGCAGACCAGGCTGGCTGCTTTGGACTCACAGAGATCTGTCTGCCTCTGTTTTCCAAGTACTGGGATTAAAGGTGTGTGTGATCACACCCAACGGTTACCTTATTAATAAAGGAATTTTTCCATTTGGTTTTAAAGTAAATTTTCTGTCTGTTTTAAAGTGTTGAGCTGGACATTGTGCCAAGAATGTTAGTAGACATAGGCTGCAGGATAGATTTTACAGTTTTGAAATTTACTTTTTGGTAGCACTAGGAGTTCAATCTAGGGCCTTGAATATGCCAGGCAAACACTCTGTTTCTAAACCACATTCCCAGCATTCTTTCTTTTAATATTTATTTTATTGTGTACTATTCTTAAATAGTTCATGTAGCTCAGACTTGCCTTAAACTTGTATGGGATGAGAATGGCCTTCAATTTATGATCCTTCTGCTTCTCTCTGAGTTCTGGTATTACAGGCGTGTGCTATCGTGCTTGGTAAGTACTTTTTTTTTTTGGAAGGTCTTATTAAATTAAACTTAAACTCTTTTAGTAGGTCAAGCAGGCCTTCTTGAACTGCCTTAACACCTACTGAGTAGCTAGGATTACAGGCAAATAGGCCCAAATATTTAATTGTTTGTTCTTCTTTTCTTTTTTGATTTTTTTGAAGCAGAGTCTCTCTGTGTAGCTCCACCTGTCCTGAAATTCTCAGTGTAGACCAACCTAGTCTCCAACTCACCTGCCTCTGCCTCCCAAGTACTGGGATTAAAGCTGTGTACCACCATTGTTTATACTGTGAAATGAATATATTATTAGATTTGAGAAAAAAACACAAACAACCTCCGGCCAGGTATGGTGATGTACATTTGTAATTCTAGTACTGCAAAGGCAGAGAGAGAGGAGGATCATACATTTGAGAACAGACTACGCTACATAGTGAATTTCAGGCCAGCTAGGGTTATTTAGGGTTTTATTGTTATGATGAGACACCATGACTCGTCAGTGCTTAGGAAGGAAATCACTTAATTGGGGTTAGGTTATAATTCAGAGGATTAGTCCATTATCATCACGGTGGCATGTAGGTAAACATGGTGCTGGAGAAGGAGCTGAGAGTTCTACATCTAGATCTTCAGCCAGCAGGAAGAGAGATTCACATTGGGCTTGGCTTGAGCATCTGAAACCTCAAAGCCAGCACCCACAGTAATACTCTTCGTCAAACAAGGCCATACCTACTCCATCAAGGCCATACCTCCTAACAGTGAACCTATGAACCTATGAACCTGTGTAACCATTTTCTTTCAAACCACCACATGCTTTCAATCAAAGAAACAAATGAAAATAAATGAGACAAAACTGAAAATTTTGAAGTCTGTCTTCTGTGCCTGATTCTCTTTTGAGGGGACCACTTTTAACCATTGTGAATGTAGGCTAGTCCTTTCCTTTATTTTTCTTTTCTTTTCTTTCCTTCCTTCGTTCCTTCCTTCCTTTTTTCCTTCCTTCCTTTTTTAATGTTTTGAGACAACCTTTCTACATGAAACCCAGACTGGCCTTGACCTTTTCACCCTTCTGCCTTAGCATCCACTTATGGGATTATAGGTGTGTGCTACCACATCCTGCTAATATAGACTATTTTAAATACAGTTACACACATGAACCTTTAAGTATGCATGTTGCCCTAATCTGTATTGTTCTGCAGCTTGCTTTATTTCCTTAGGTATAGGGTAGTTACCTTGTCAAATTGAGTTTTAAATTCTGAATGAGCATATTAATTAGCAAATAAAAAAAGTAGAACTCTGTACATATAAAAAGTTGATACATGTTTTCTTTGTCTCTTTTAAAAATGTTTACTTAAAAATATGTGTGTCTTTGTGTGTATGTACATGAGAGTGCAAATGACCTTGCAGTCTGGAAGAGGGTATTGGCTACCCTGGAGCTGGAGTCACAGGTAGTGGTCCTGAGTTAGCCACCACTTCTGTTGGGAACCAAATTCAGATCCTTTGGAATAGTAGTTTGTGCTTTTAACTGCTTTGCTATTTCTCTGGCCCCCTGCCTTCTTCTTTTTATTTTTTCTGAGGCAAGGTCTCATGTACTCCTAGTTTGGCCTCCTATGTGCTTTGTAGATGAGATGACCTTAGATTTAGTCTCATGCTTTTATCTCCACTTTCAGTAGAGCTACTATGCTGTATAGAGCTTCTACACTTTATAAATAAAAAATAAAAATACATTATGGGAAATAAAAAGTACATTCTGAGCACTTGCTTGCCTAGGGGAACAGGTGTGCTGATGATGGGATTTGTGGACCTTTCTACTGCATCAAAGGATATTGAGAGTTGCTTCCCTTTCTGTGCTCGTCCTGGAAGAGAAATTGCTGTGATATCATGTGTGTCTAAATGATCTTTGTAAAGTACATCTTGGTAAGGCAACTTGCATTCTTATGCATGAAATGCCTTCATCTCTGTTTTGCTGGTTTTCCAGTTTAGAGTAGTTTCTTTTTAGGAAGCATCTAAATGAGAAGCCTGATTCTCAGAAGACTGCTGGGAGATGAAGCTATGTGAGATGAAAGAAACAAAACTGCGAGTGAATCCATGTGTGTTGATGGGCACGTGCCTTTGCAGTTTCCCTCCAAAAGGCCAGTGTAAAGGCCTGTGAATTAACAGTGAAGCAGAATTAAATCTCTTCTCTTTTCTTTTTTTAAGGTGCATATTAGGTCTCTTGTCTATGTGACAAAAAAGCAGCTTTGCAGCTTTGCATGTGCCTGAGTTGAACAGTTGAGGGACATGATGACTTGTGAAATACAGATGTATAAATAAACACAGAAAAACAAACAAATAACAAATTTATTTTATTTGTCTCTTGGTCCTAGTCTTAGGAATTTGCTAATTTGAGAATATTGATCATTTGAAGATGCCAAGCGAAGGGAAGAAAAGCAAAATTACCAGAAATGCTTGCTTCCTTCTTCCCACTTGTAGCAAGTCCCACCTTACTCTTGTGTTTTTACCTGCCAGACTTCCACAGTGTGTAGAGTAGTCTCTGTTTGCCCTTCTTTTAATCAAGCAGCCTCCGCCAACAGAGGCTGCCCCTGGCTATGCTGGGCTTCTAGGTCACTGTAGGTATTTCCCTTTCCACTTTAGACAAACAGGAAGTGGCGTATACACTGAGTATTGGAACTTTCTGACGTATTGTGAACCACAGAAAGCAAAGGTCTGAGATTACTTCCCAGAAAGAGAAAGGGAAGGGTGTTTTTTCTTTTTATCTCTTTTCTCTTCCTTTTTCCCTCCCTCCCTCTTTCCTTTCCTTCTTATCTAAGACAATTTTAGTAAGTAGCTGTGGCTGGCCTAGAACTCAACATGTAGCCAAGGTTGGCCTTGAACTTCTGTTTCTCCTACTTCCAACATTCAAGTGGTAGGATTACATGTGGTATGCCACCATGCCCAGCAAGAACCATGGGTTAGGATTATTTTATTTGTGTGTGTGTGTGTGTGTGTGTGTGTGTGTGACAGAGAGAATATGTTGTGCTAGGGATTAAACCTATATCTCTGTGGATAACAGGTGAGAGCTCTCTCTCTCTCTCTCTCTCTCTCTCTCTCTCTCTCTCTCTCGTTAAACCCTAGGTGGAAGCTGTGTGGTTTATTCTTTAGCTGTGTAAGACTTGCATCCAAGGTAGCACCTGGCATTTATTGCAGGTCAGCCTTGTAGGAAAGGAAGCACTGCTGTCTTTGAGCTTAGGGTCGTTCTTTCATTTAACTTTATATTCTCCTGTTGGCAAAGCGAAGATGATCATGCTAGCCTCAGAGTTAATGGAAAAGTTGTATAAAGTCAAATTGGGAAGCTCTCAACTCTTAGCTCTGTAGAAAATCAGCATACAGGATTCAAGTATTCAGAAAAGTTTAAGTCATGTTTTAATGGTCTCTGTTGACAAAGGCAGAAGAGGGTGTAAGATGAAAACTTTCAGCTCATTTTCAGGAATGGTTATGATATTTAACCAGGCAAGGTTCAGTTATCAAAGAAAGTTCACTTTGGATCAGCTTATTCACAGACCATTTGGGATCATGAGGCATTACAACATAATCAGCTTTGATCTCTCTACCCCCTGTCCTAAGTCTGTGACCATATGGCATGCAAACTCTGTTGGCTCATTTAAGGGATAGTCCAAAAATGATGTAATAATGCTCTAAAAATGATGTAAATATGCTCTTTCAGATTTCCAGTATAAAGTGATTATATTGCTATTGCTCCATAACTTCATTTTTTGACTCAAAATTTTAAGAAATACTGGAGGAGATGTGTAGTTACTGGTATGCCAGAAGGGCAAAATATTCAAAAGTGATTCTTCCTTGGAAATCTCAGAACTCTGGCCTAACCATGACTAGAGAGAAGGACCAGGTCTTTATGAAGCATTGTTTGTCTCCCTTTCCCACATCCAATCCTCCAGATTCCAAAACTCATCTTCTTCCTTGCCTTTGAAACCTGTCCTATGATGGATTAGATAATCTTTACAGTTCTTTACCCACTTTAAACATTGATTTTCCTATATTAAGAGATAACTCCTAACTTCCTAATAAGAGAAAGTTATTAAGTATATATTAAAAACAGTACTTGGTGGGGGGGTGCTTTACAACTACAACACATACCGCAAATGCAGAGAACTACCATCATCTGTGCTGGTGTTATTTGTCTTATTTATACCACCAGTGCAAGGGCTTAGGGGTGGATGTATTTCACTTGATAGAATACTTGGATACCAGCCATGAAGTCCAGGTATCCTTCAATCCCCATCACCACATAGCTGGTAATCAAGGCTATGTGTGACCCTATCTATCTCAAAAATAAACAACCAAACCATACAATAACAACGAAAACAGACACAGGGTAAGAAAATATGGGGTCATTTCAAAATATTTATAGAACAATACCAAAAAACTTGAAAAGCAGTGTCTAATTCATATCAGAGTTGGCTATAAAGAGATCTGCCTATAAAGCAGACAGTTGATTCCAAAAAGTAGAACTCCATCTCAGCTTCCAGACCTTATGATTCCCTTTCTGAGATGCTTAACAGCTAAAGGACCTTGCCTAAAAGGAGTCTTAATGGTTTTCAAGATTTTGTAAGCTTGGTTTTTCATACCAAAGGCTGAATTGAATCACAGTAGAGTATAGGAAAGAAATACTCAAACCTTCCCTGAAACACACAGTCTATACAGGGAGCATTCACAAAAGGTCTAGGTTTCCTCCCTCCTAGCTTCTACCTCATAACTTTACCAGTAAGACCTGAGTTCCCAGCCTAGAGGGACAGGTCAGTGAGATTACAAATGACCCACAAAGGAAAAGTCTAATAAAGCCCTTATTCTAGATGGTAAAGTTTTGTCGTTACGGGCTTTATGGTGTTAGCCACCTGTTACATTGTTTTCTGTCTGCTTGAGGCCTGGACTGGTTGGCTTTGCAGTTGTCTTCCCATGTCATCCATCCTCTTGCTAGTGTCAGACCACTGCTTTCAGGGCTAATTGTCCTTTCCATATGGTTGAAATAGTAACTTACTTGGCTTTGTCATTCACAGACTTGTTTACAAGCAAGTAAGAATTGCTTGGCATTTGCTTGGACCTAACCAATGTAGGGTCTTGTACCTTAATAAGAATATGAACATTGATTTAGCTTCTTTTCGTTTCCATTTATTTATTTATTTATTTATTTATTTATTTATTTATTTATTTATTTATTTTTATTTTGAGGCAGAATTTAATGTAGCTCAAACTGGCCATGAACTCTGTATTGCAAAGGGTGCCCTTGAACTTGGTTCTCTTGACTCTACCTTAGTTTTCCAATTGCTGTCATGTGCTAACATGACCAGTTTCTTTTCACTTCTTTTGATTTATTAGTTAGTTCTCTGAATCGTTTGTAAAAGGATAGATGGTATAGACAGATGTATATGTTAGTGGGAATATATTTTAATGTTTTTCCTGTGGACTCAATGAAAGATTTAAAAAGGGGGAACTTGCTGTCAGCAAAGTGGCTTAATTATAGAGTTCTTGCCTAACATCTGCATAGCCTTTGGTTGGATCTGAACTGCTGAAGAAATGGAAAGGAGTGGGAGTTCTGGGTTTGGTGGCACATACCAGTGATCTCAACCTTAAGAAAGCAGATACAGGAGGATTGATTTGAGTTCATGTAGCTGCCCTGGGCTACATAGTGAGGAGCAGGCCACCCAGGGCTACATACAAACAAAGCAAAGCAAAGGACAAATAATGCAACAAATAACCCTCCCCCCCAATGGTGATGGGGATATGAACATGTAACCTTAGTGGCCTAAGAAGGAAGCCGGAAATTACTTGTTAGAGCAACCCTTCTTGTAGCAGGAGCTGAGCTTTCCATGAAGGAAACTAGGCTTGCCATCTTCTGAACTTGTGCTTCAGAAACTCAAGTTTTCCTGTGAAGTCCATATTGGCATTATTTATAGGATTCATGTAGGCTCTAGCTGATATGGGTTAAGACTGGACATAAGGACTTTTAACTAATTCCCTAAGGGATCTCAATGTTGGGTAAAAGGTAAGATAGCTATGTGGGCTAGGTGGCACACACCTGTAATCTTAACACTCAGGGAGGCAGAGGCAGGCAGATCTCTGTGAGTTTGAAGCCCACCTGGTCTATAGAATGAGTCTAGGACAGCCAGGGCTACACAGAGAAACCCTGTCTCTGAGTTAAAAAAAGAAGAAAGAAAAAGTTAAGATAACTGTATCTTTAATGGGAACTTTTCTTTGTTACTTGCAAGAAAATAACCCGAGAAAGGAGAGTCCTATGCCAGTGGACATACTGCAAGAATAGAGTTGAGATGAACTAAAATTTTACTCTGGGATCTTCATACTCTGGTACCCATAGGTCTAAGTGGTCCTGATAGCTTAATTGGGACTTCTCTAAACTTGGTCAGGGTTGGAGAAGATGGGAGTTGTAACCCTCAGCCTAAAAATGCTAAAGGAAGGTGTGAGGTTCAGAGTAACTAAGTAGTCCCAAGGGAGATGAGTAGCTCTCTTGGGAGAGTGAGTTTATTGTCTGGGCATGTTGCAGAATTGGGCTGGGGTAGGTGTGGGAATAGCACAGAATGGGAGGTGAGTAATGTTGTGGGTACCAAGGCATTCAGTAAGTGGGAACATTACAGGCAGTTGGTGAATAAGAGCCCAAGGACTTGGTGACTTCACTCCTCAGTTTTATAAGGAAGTACTAGGATGGTCCTCTGTGTTATGTCTAAGACAGGGCCCTTGGGAATTGAATACTGTTTGTTTCTTACTTTCTGTTTTAACTGGGTAGCCTTTATACCTGAGTACAGAGTAGGATTACCCATATATTAGCCTCTACTGGGTCCTAGCCCCTGCTGCCACCATGCATTCAAAGTGCACCAAACCCTTGCACATATCCTGGCACTATTTCACAGTGTTGTCTGTGATTGTTTTCCCACTGCTTCATGTGCGGTACCCTGATTAGAAAACAAGCTTGTATTCTCAGTGTCATGAGAAGATGGTTAATGTGGAAAAAAATATGAGACTACCTTAGGGTTCCTTTTTTCTAACAGCTTCCAAGAGAGCTACCCTCCTCTTCCATGCACCTCATTCTTCTCTCACTTTCGTGACACAAATAGCATTATGTAAGTCAATCTATTCTTGAAATCATTGCTCTTTCTCTGTCATTTGAATGCTAGGATTACAGACCTGTGATACCATGCCTGCTTCTTGTGAAGAGCCACAGTGAGAGTCAGAATGTAGGCATGTCTGAATGATGGGTTTCTTCTCTCTAGTCCCGTGAGAGAAATTCCCAACCAGATCATGAGTATCCTAGGCCTAATCTCAGAAGGGAAGCTTATGTGCAGTATTGACAACTTGGTGTACAAAGACCAGTAAAATTTAAACGCACAAAACCTAGTCAGTGAGTCAATGAACTGAATAGCTAGTTCTGAAAAGAAGAAGTAAGTGGCCAATAAATATAATTTTAACTTAAAAATACTTCTGCACATGGGTGCTTTGCCTGCATGGATAGCTGTGAATCATGTGCTTGCCTGGTGCTCAGGAAGGCCAGAAGAGGGTATTTGATCCTTGGAACTGGAGTTAATAGATTGTTTTGAGCTGTCATGTAGGGGCTGGGAATTGAACCCAGGTCTTTGGAAAAACAGTTGGTGCTCTTAACTGCTGAGCCTTCTCTCTAGCCTAAAATTAATATATATGTAGAAGTCAGAGGACAGCTTGTGGGAATTGGCCTTCTCCTTCTATTACGTTGTTCCTGGGGATTGAACCAAGGTTGTCAGGTTTGGCTGATGGTATCTCTTCTATGCTGAGTCATCTCCATAGCCCACAAATAATTTTCTTTTTAAATCCACTCTCTGTATCCATCAAAGAAATCCAAATTTAAATCATTTAGAGATTCTGTTTTACCCCACTCAGAATGGTTATTTTATATAAAAACTGTCCAATGACCAGTGGTGGTGAAGATGTGGGGAAAGAGGAACTCTTATTCATTCATTGTTGAGAGTGTAAACTGGCACAGTAACTATGGAAATCAGTGTGGACGTTTCTCACAAAACTAAAAATAGAACTACCATATGACTAAGCAATATTATTCCTCTGAGTTCTACCACAGAGATATTTTTATATCCATTTAAGGATTTTCTTTTTTATTCTTTGAGTTGTTAGTTTTTTGTACAATGTATATTTATATTTATCCACTATTTTCCCTGCCTTATAGATGTGAGTTTGTGGGAGTAATAGCCATACCATGTGTAGATGTCATCATTTTACAGCTTTCCTTTCGAACCATAAGTTTTTACATTCAGCAATGTTCCCTGAGACTTGAATTGGAGGAGATTGATAATGATAACTCATCCACAACTGAGGACTCAGTGATACTTATTCTTGGCACTTTGGCCAGTCTTTACATAAAAAAGCGTCTCTGACCAGAGTCGAGAGTAATGCAAATCCGTGGTTATACACATAAATATTTAGAATTCAGTTTGACAGCATGACCATTTAGCAAAGCACCATAAGTATGTTTGTCTCTAGGGCCTATCATTTTCTCAGGCATACACTTTTGATCAGGTTACGCTACCAGGCATGGAAACCCTTTAGTATAAGAGGCCTAAACCAATCAGGAAGCAGTTGGTTACCCCTATAAGTATCAGGCCACTATTTTTATCACTGGGCACAACTTGCCAGTGTGTCAATATTATAACATATGGGAGTCTAGCACTGAGCATGACCATTATTTTTAGGGGAGGGTGCCCTAGTAAGGGGAATAGGGCCAGTCTCTGACATGAACTCAGTGGCTGGCTCTTTGACCACCTACCACTGATGGGGGAGCAGCCAGGCCACAGAGGAGGACAATGCAGCCAGTCCTGATGAGACCTGAAAAACTAGGGTCAGATGGAAGGGGAGGAGGACCTCCCCTATCAGTGGACTTGGAGAGGGGCATGGGAGGAGATGAGGGAGGGAAGGTGGGATTGGGAAGGATTGAGGGAGGGGGCTACATTTGGGATACAAAGTGAATAAACTGTAATTAATATATAAAAATTTTTTAAAAAATTAAAAAATAAGGGTTACAGAAGATCCTTTCCCAATCTGTAGGCTGTCATTTTGTTCTGATGACAGTGTCCTTTGCTTTACAGAAGCTTTTAAGTTTCATGAGGTCCCATTTATTGTTTGTTGATCTTAGAGCTTGTGCTATTGGTATTCTGTTCAGAAAGTTGTCTCCTATGCCAATGAGTTCAAATGCTCTTCCCCACTTTTTCTTCTAAGAGGTTTAGTACATCTGGTTTTATGTTGATGTCTTTGATCCACTTGGACTTTAGTTCTGTGCAGGGTGATGAATATGGATCTATTTGCATTTTTCTACATGTATGTACCCAGTTATACCAGCACCATTTGTTGAAGATGCTGTGTTTTTTTCCATTGTATGGTTTCGGCTTCTTTGTAAAAATCAAGTATCCACAGGTGTGTGGGTTTATTTCTGGGTCTTGTACTCTATTCCATTCATCCACCATTCTGTTTCTATGCCAGTACCATGCAGTTTTAATTACTATTGCTCTATAGTACAGTTTGAGATCAGGGATGGAGATACCTCCAGAAGATCTGTTGTTGTTCAGGATTGTTTTTGCAATTCTGGGTTTTTTATTTTTCCATATGAAATTGAGAATTGTTTTTAAGTTCTGTAAAGATTTGTGTTGGTTTTTAAATGGGAATTGCATTGAATCTGTAGGTTGTTTTTGGCAGGATGGCCATTTTCACTATGTTAATCCTACCAACCCATGAACATGGGAGATCTTTCCATTTTCTGATACCTTCTTCATTTCTGTCTTCAGAGACTTGAAGTTTTTTTCAAACATGTCTTTCAGTTGCTTAGTTCAAGTCACACCAAGGTACTTTATGCTATTAATAGCTATTGTGAAGGTTGTTGTTTTCCTAATTTCTTTCTCAGCCCTTTTGTCTGTCATATACAGGAGGGCTATTGATTTTTTGTGTGTTAATTTTTTATCCAGCCACTTTGCTGAAGGTGTTTATCAGCTGAAGGAGTCCCCCGATTGAAATTTTTGGAGTCACTCATGTATGGATGCTGGGTTTTAAGTTATACATACGTGTATATGAGTGAGTATGGATATAGGTGACAAAACTAGAGAGGGGAAAAAGATATTTTAGCAGATAAGCAGAAGGGGAAAAAGCAAAAAGAGGATAATAGAATATATGTAACATGAAAGTGGAAGAGGAATTAGTGGAAGGGGTTCAGCAGGAAGAGGACAGAGGTTAAGGGGGTAGGGAGAATTCCTTAAACGGCAAAAACAGCGTGAATGAAAATGCCATAACGAAACTCATCACTTTGTATAGTAATTTTAAAAAAATATAACTAATAAAAAGTGTCGGCCAGAGATGGCTCAGCAGTTAAAGTAGTTATTGCTCTTTCAGAATACTCGTTCGATTCTCAGCACCAACATTAGGCAGCTTACAACAGTCTATAATCCCAGTTTTAGAGGATCTGAGGCTATAGTCATGGGTATCTGTCTTCATATACATGTTCCCACATGAAGACAGTTACAAGTAATTAAAAATAATTTTTAAAAAAAGTATTGTTAAGAAAAAAAAATGTAACAGAGGCTGCATGTGGCGTGGCCCAGAGAAAGAGTTGTTGCCAACCACTGTGAGCACTGGATTACCAATTTATTATCTTATTTTTTTTTCCTGAGAAAGGTTCTCCCTGTGTTGCTCAGTCTAGTCTTAAAGCGTTCTTCTACCTCAGCAGCTTCTACACCATGCTTAATTTGTATCTATTTCTTAGATATTCAGAAGTCCTTTATAGCTACTTCTTTCTTGAACTAAATACATTGTAGGTCTATTAATTCTGAATTAGATTTGGCTGCATGTTGCAAATAATAAATCATGTTGGTTGCCAACTAACTAAACTACTCTGTCTCCTTCTGGGGAGCAAATGAAGGTCATAATTACCTAAAGTAAGAATTAAAATTGGATCATTGGAGTAGGGAAAAAAAAACAACTCTGGAGATGGTGTGTTCCTTCACCTCACTGTTCCTTTGTACATGTTTGCTTTTCATTACAGGTAGCCCCAAATCTGGTTAGTAAGCAGCTGCTGTTGATAGTAATTAGAGAGTTCAAATTTGAAAACAAACATGAAAGTGCAAAGCTGCATTTAATGTGGGATTCTAGGACTGCAGCCAGCTCTGTCTGCCCATACTCCATCCTTGGCTGTTGTTGAGTCACTTAAAATCTAACTTGTCTTTTTGAGATGGTACCTCCTTTGGGTTGTTGTGGGACCACTTCAGACAGGAAGAATACTGAATCCTTTTGGAGGAAGACAAATTGTTTGTGGAGTTGTGGGGGTTATACCATGGTGTATGTTTAGTAGTAGGCCTATACTACAAGGGAGACATTCTCACTTCCTTTATAGTCCCTTTACTCATTGCACTGCATGTATTTGTGAGAGAGAGACAGAAACAGAGAGAGAGAGAGAAAGAGAGGGAGAGAGTGGGAGAGAGAGATACATGCTTGTGCCAAAAGCGGGTTTTAGATCCTCTGCAGTAAGAGTTACAGATGGTTTTGAGCCATCTGATGTGAGTACTGGAAACTGAACTCAGGTCCCCTGCCAGTAAGTACTCTTAACCCCTGAGCCATCTCTGCAGGCCTGCTGCCTTTCTTTTGTAATTGTGTCCCCTTGGACTGCAGTAGCTCTGTTTTCTTTTCTTTATTTTTAATCTTTTATATTTATTTATTTAATCAATTTACAGCCTGATCTAAGCCCCTCTCCTTTCTCCTTTCTGATACCCTCACACCCTCACATCCCTCCCCATTCCTTGTTCCCCTTCTTCTCAGAGAAGGGGAGCCCCCCCCATGGGTACCAACCCACCCTAGCACATTAAGTCACAGCAGTACTCTCCATCTGAGGCCAGAGAAGGGAACCAAATTATGGGAAAGAGATCTTAACAGATGAGGAAACTGATATTTGACCAGTGACAACCATGACTGATCTGTTTTGCAGTGGAAACGCCTCTCTCTAGGTCCTCTGCTGCTGCTTTTCGGGTAGACAGTTGAACAGATTGAAAATCTATGAGTGTTTGTCACTTTGTGAAGAGGAACCCCGGATGTGCAAGCTTAAAAGTCCCAATCGGGGGAAAGAAGTATGTGAGATCCAGGATACAGAGGATGGTTATGGTATGAGTGAGACAGAGAATGTACAGAAGAGACAATGATTAGAGGAACCCTTACTCAAGAGGCCAAAAATAGTGTGGGAAATCAGTGAATCCTTGCTTCTCTGAATAGGTCAGGCAGCCTTGGCTGGGGGCCACACCCAGGCCATTTCTGTGTTGGTAGATTTCATTTCCTTTTTTTAAATGTGTGCACTGGGGGTGAATGGGTGAGGGTTGAGCATTTTGTCATTCCCCGTCTGGATCTGTTTGTAGGAAGATACATTCTCTGTATGAACTGGAGATATACTGTAGTAGCCTCCTTAAATTCCATAAAATAGTTCCAGTGAGATCTGTAAGTGTTAGACTTTTCATGCTAAACTGGTATCTTAGTGATGCAGAAGCAGCAGCTATCTCTCTGTTTTGTACATTAGTTCAGTTTGTCAGGCTTTTTTTTCTTTAACGTTTTTTTCTCTACCTTTCACCCACATCTGATGAATTGGCATATAAAGTCAACTCACTCAGAAGGTCTCTTAATTATTTTCTTCTGATAGGTTCTGGGAAGGCCTGGTAGATAGGAAAGGAGGCCTTAGCATTTAACTTGATGCCCTTTGGAAGGTTTTCATTTATCATTTGTATCTCTGTGGCATTTGGAAGACATGAATTGTTTTTCTTTGTCCTGGATCCTCCGTTTGGTCTCTGCACAACATTACAAGCCACCGTCCCCTTTTCCATCTATTTCTTGTGATAGTTTTATTCTTTAGAACATATTAGCTCTTTAGAAATGTGCTTAGATGGGTCAGTGAGATAAAGGTACTTGCTGCTAAGCCTCATGACTTCAGTTTGATTCCCAGAATCCACATGGTGGAAGGAGAGAACAGAACTCTCTTAAGATTGCCCTTGAACCTCCACATGCATGGTGTGGAAATGCACGCACGCACATGTGCACACACACACAACACACACGCACATGCACACACACACACACAGACACACAGACACACAGACACACAGACACATTAAAAAGTTCCTATCTGTTCAGATATTTCTCTTGTCTCGAAATCTCCCTTGTATCTCCACTTTTCTCCACAAATAAGGGATGTATTTTCAGTTGCTTTTGATTATTTTTACCTCTGTCCTTGCTATATAGAATAGTTGCCCATTCAATTATTTACATATTATCTCCATCTAACAAAAATATCTTCAGCAAGTTGTGGTGGCAAGTACCTGTCTTTTTAGAACTTGGGTGTCAGGGTAGAGGATGCTGAGTCTGAATGTAGCACCCCCTATCATGCATGTGCATGTACATTATACACACATCCACACATACAGAGACACACAGACACACTATTCTGGGGTATGGGTCCTTTTTGAAATGTCTGTAGTAGGTTATGAGGTAGTTTTAGTTGTTTTCCAAGGTATGTTAGAATTATAGATAGATTTATAGAGTTTTATTTGATTGCATGACATATCTATTCATGGCCTCCAGGGACAGACCTGACAAGGGCAGCAAGGAAATGAAGAAAAGACAAATGCACAGAGATATAGAAATATCTAGAATCCATTGGTTTGGGCTTTCTGTTGGAGAAACCACAACACTCTGGAAGCTCAGTGTATTTATTATATAGATTTGAACAGACAGGTAGGTAGAGTTACTGAAGAAGGCTTAGGCAGGGTTGTTACACATGAACAAGGAGGCAGGGTTTATGGCATAGAGATGGATCAAGGATTCTAGTTTAACTAATCTCAGTAGGAGCAGCCTCTGTCGGAGAGCAATCTTCAGGGTTGGGGATTCTGTGGTGGATTCCCCCACCATCACACTGTCATTGTTCTTACTTGGTCCACACAGGGAAGGCTTTGTCATTTTCCTCTGAGCCTCACCCTGTAGGGAAGGCTTTATCATTCTGATTTGGTGCCCATGTCGACAACATACTCAGGGTTTCACACAGTCAGGATTTCCTTTGCTCTCTAAAATTGCACAATGATGTATGTTGCTTAGGCCATTTGAGAAACTGTTGGTAATTTCTAGAGAGATTCTGGTGGACCTCTTTTCTGTTCCTTTCTGAAGACACTAGGTGAAAGTTAAGATAATGGAGAAGAATATTCTTGTTCTACATGGAGAACTAAATATATACATTTAGCTGAGTGTGTTCGTGTGCATTTACTTCAGTTCTGTTCTGGAGTGTGAAGATGGGGGTATGTCGTGACTGGGGTACTAAAAATGTTGATATTGTTGGATAGGCTAAACTGTTTTTATTGGTTTAAATAAATTGGTAGATGAGCTTGTAAGTTTAGAGGGCATGGCTTTATTAATGTAAAAGAAAAACAACAACCAGCTTTTAGAAAGGTTTTCTTAAGCTATGGATTGACCAAAAATAATAAGTTGGATGTCCTGTACTTCCTCTCTTTTTGTTTGACCTCACTAGAGCCTTTTCCAAAAGTAATCATAGCTACACAGGTTTCACTACACCCTCCTGGAGGCAAGTGCTTTTGAGAATTTTCCTTTCCTAAGGCTTAACTTTCTTGATGAAGCCAAGAGTTGAACTGAGCTACAAGTTTAGGTGTGGGGACCAGGAGGTTTGTGAACAACTTGCTCGGACATGGTAAACTGAAGTTCTCTCTTAGAAACCCTGCTGAGGCTCCTGTTGCGTTGAAGGTTGCTGTGCTCATTGAGGCAGTACTGAGAATGATATCTGACTTCTGACTTTTGACCTTGGATGAGTGTGGAAAACCTCCCTAAACATGGAATATTCAGCCACATTCTTTACTATATTTATAGGCTAGGAAGGGGAGACAGCGAATGAGTTGGTTAAGAGACGTGAAGACACTAGCAATGAGTGGGACTATGGTACTCCTTCACAACTTTGTTTGGAAGCTGTTCTTACAAATTTGAAGTCATTTTCTTTTGCTAAGTTGGTTAATGTCACTCTAGGCCTATTAAATCTCTATGCCTTAGTAGAAATGCCACTGCTAGTATTTAAGATTACCGTGTGAGAGTTATGTGACACTCAGGAGCCTTTGGAAATTATAATTTTACTGTGTTTTTCTTGCTTCTGGTTCACTTTTCAAAGAAGGGCACCGACATGTTTTCTCCCAATCTTGAAATGTAAAAGAAATTGACAGCTTGCTTTTCCCCCTAGAATGTTTGTTTGTTTGTTTATTTATTTATTTATTTATTTATTTATTTATTTATTTATTTTAAGGAAACTATTCGATCTATCACCCATTATGTTTAGGTATGTATCCTTCGATCTATCAGGTGCTCTGAAGATTATCTTGTCACTCTGTATGTCTCACTGTGAAAATAAGAGATTTTCCTCAGATTATTTAGCCTGGTCAGGCAGAGAACTCTGGCTCAGCAGCAGGGAAATGTGGTAATGCCATTATCTTTCCCCAGGCAACCACGTGTTCTCTGAGAACTGGATGTGGGCTGGGGCCCAGTCATGAGGTGTGGGGAATGTCCCTGAGAAGTGGGCTGGCATATAGTCATGAAGGTTGGTGCAGGCTCTTTGGCTTTGAGAATCATTAATTCACATCAGTCATCTGTATACCCCAATCCTGCCTATGACATGGCTATTTTCTTACCCCAAGAAAGACACACAGGTGAAACATCAGTGTATATAAGGTCCTGATGTTTCTCCTGCAGTTCAGTGCCAGGTCTACTTACTGTACCAGCCTACTCCTAATTGTTCCTGCTGTGCTAGCAAGGTGTTGTTGAGTAGCTTCGCCCTAGTAGACATTGGGGATGCCTTGCTGCAGTTCTCAAGGCCCTAGTTCATTTCCTCCCCTCAGTACACTGACTCCTTAGTACACTGAGTTAATTTGCATGTTTGGTTTCTTTTTAGGCCTCATCTTCTTTCCCCTCCCCCCACTGCTTCTGCTGGGTATGGCTGGGTATGGCTGCTGAGGGTGGGGAAAAGAGGATGTAGCTAGCTTCCTGTGCAAAGGAGGGTGGGGCTGCCGCCTTCCTGCTTGTCTGCCCACCCAGCTGACATTCAACCAGAGCTTAACTGCCTGACAAGTTTAGCAAGGAATGACCAGAGGCTGAGGGAATCTGCTGCATATTGAAACAGGGATTTGCTCACTCTAGCACTCTTTTTAATGAGGATAGGGGACCCCCTGAGAGCGCCTTTGGAAGACAACGTTTGACCCCCATATTTCAGGCAGGGAGACAGAGGGTCCAAAGAGTACTATAAGGAATTTGTGTCAGAGCTACGGTAATTAGATTTCTAGGAGACCAGACTGTAACGCCATTTCTCCAAGATGGTAGTTTAGAGGGCTTCAAACTTTTCAAGTTGCTTGGTGAACTATAGCAACCTATGTGAGAGTTTATCGTTAGAGGTCCTAGATTACTTGGATAAAGTTAATGATAGCAAGCTTCTGGAAGGATATTTGTAACTGTAACTAACAGAGATTGGGAGGGGCAAACAATAGTGTACTGGTAGCTGTGGGAACCCAGACTCTAGTTTTATCTTTGAATTTGCATTAGATACTTTTTCCCCTGAGAAATGTGCTCATTATGAAGTTCAAACTGGTCTTGAATTCATGGCAGTCTGCTAGAGTGTTTTGGTGCTGGGATTACAGTTGCCTCTATAATGCCTAATGAAAGAAATTGCTTTTACCTCAATGAACCTTCATTTTTTTTCATCTCATAAAAAGTTGCATTTCTGCCTTGACTTTGAGGTTTGTTTTTTCTCCCTCAGTTTTCAGAGAATTCAAAAAGGGGAGGTTGGTGTTTAAGGTCTGCTCATTGCTGGAAAATCCCCCTGGGAATGAATAAGTGTTGAATGTTTATGAGGCAGAGAACTCAGGAAGATTCTGACAGGGGCTTTAATTAGAGCATTTTGATCAATATGTTTTGGCTGCTGAGGTATATGCACCTCCCGCTGTCTGATTCTTAACTAGATGGAAGGATGGTTGAAAACTCTGGACAATAGCTTAAAGGATTGATACAGTTTTCTGATTAGAATTTTAACGTTTCCTCCTCCTTCTGCCTGTAGCACTTGCTCAAGTTCCCTGAAAGGATTTCTGAGACAGAAATCATCTTGGACATATAGATTGCTCGTCATGTGCTCTGATCTCACCAGCATATGTGCCAGAGTATGTTTCTTTAAACTCCAGGTAATATCTCAGGGCACTTGTTGAACTATAGGTTCCTAAGCCACTTCTCCAGAGGATATGTTATAATAATCTTGGGTTAGGGTCTAGGAACCTGGGTTTTTGACTAATGGCAAAAATGGTGCTTACAATCAGTGAAAGGCATCATCTCATTGACACCAAACATGTTTGCTACATTGGCATCATTTTGCTCATTTTACAAGTGGGGAGATTTAAGAGCTCTTGGCTCATTGTTAATGGGGATAGATATTGTGTTGATGATTTTAGAATATACATTCATGTTCTCCCTGTTATTGAGATACAATTTCAGTTTGTGGGTGTAAGTAGTGGTGGTTCTTGGTAGGGAGGAATAGGCATGATTATCGTCATACATTCCAAACCAGTTTACTAGAACATAGAGGGATATAGTGGCTCTAGAAAGACAGTGGCATCCTTAATCTTTTTGGGGTATGGGTTATATTCAGCCTGGGAGAACCTTTTACTAAACCACCAGCTCAGGCATCTTCTGGTTAATCTTTATTTTCTGTCTTTCCCTTCAATCAGATAGTTTCCAAGCCAGGTTTACAAATTGGGAAGGGCCTTGGAATTATCTTGGTGGCTCGATTTTTCTTATGGCCAGCCCACTTCTGATCCAAGAAGCCAGAATCTTTGTGGGTACGCAAGAAACTCTTCTAAAAATTTACCTCAGGTGATTTTATTGAGTTATTTAGAAGCATAGTTTATGATCTTTGTGATACCAGCTGAGAGATTTCGGAAGTCTTGACAAGTTTTATTGAGTGGTAAGAATTAGTAATGAAAGACACTACAGGAAAAAAATAGGTACATTTTAGATCAAGGAAGGAAGACAAGGCAGCCTTTGGATAAAGTAGCATAAATGTTCTGCAGTATTCACTCATCCTTTATGACTCTGTATTTTGGGAATTTCCCATCTCTCCTAAGAGAAAGAACATTAAAGTCATCCTGGGCCAGGTTTCTGTGCATGCATGTAATCCCAGCACTAGGCTTGTGAAGGTCAGGAAAATTAGGAGTTAAAGGTCATTTTTTGCTACATACTAAGTTTGAGGCTTGCCTAAATCACAGGAGATCCTTTCTGAAAAAAAGCAAAATAGATGAATAAATAAGCAAAAAAATGCATGCAGAGATAAGTATGTCTCACTGTTTTATATGGTTTCACATTTTCTAAGTATTACACTGTAGAGTTTGCACTCAAAGGGCAGAGTCCAAGAAGGGTTCTTTGGAGGTCTTAAGAAGACCCAGGCCTTCTGTAGTTGGAGAGACTTTTGTTTAGACTCATCCCAACAGAGAGGATATTTATAATGATAATGTCACAAAGGGAAGGGGTTAATAATCATCATAATCTACTTATGGTAGACAATGTACTTTCTTATCTAGTATTAAGTTTAATCTCTCAATAATCCTCTAGTGATTATTATTATTGTTGTTGTTGTTGTTGTTGTTGTTGGTTTTAGAGACAAGGTTTCTCTGTGTAGCTTTGGCTGTCCTGGAACTTACCCTATAGATCAGGCTGGCCTTGAACTCACAGTGATCCACCTGTCTCTGCCTCCTGAATGCTGGGATTAAAAGTGTGCACCATCACCAACCATCTGGTGTGAGGTTAAAATTGTTAAAACCACTTTTCAGAATCTATATTTTTGTTGTTGTTTTGGCAAAGTTGGGGATAGAGTGGGCCTTGAGCCCACTAGGCTATATATTCCTACTGATCTACACCTCAACTCTAGAATTGAGTGTCAGAAAAGAAGGTAAATGAATCTCTAGAGCCCTTTCCCACTATCTCATACTTGGTTCATGATAGACCTGAGACCATTATTCCTTAGAGCCAACACTTTAGTTTTGTGGGTTTCCCTTTCACAGGGTTTAGATGTCTACATTCCACCAAAGTAGATAAAAGACAACCTTAGCTTAGCCCTGGGGTTGAAGGCAATTCTTTGTGACTAGGCCTTAAGCAACCTCCTGGTCCCTGAATAGTTTACTGATCCTGCCTTCAACAGTTGTAATGCCCAAAGACACAGGACTTGGCAGGATTCTGATTAGCAGTTAAAAGAACCTAAACTGGTGATTGGATCAACTGCATTGTTCTTCAGAAATGTGTTGTTGAAGGTTGACATGTTGTGCTCCTAAGCAGAGGGAACAGAGCCCTCTTCTGGTGCCCAGGGCAGAGCCAGCATTTTCAGGTTGCCAAAAATGGTCTGTATGCAGTCTACAAATAACTTCCTGTGCAACTTGCTGGCAGGAGCCTGGGTCAAGCAGGAAGCAGACTGGAGAGTGTGAAGCCCAGCTGGGTGTGGCACCAAATAACAGTTTCTCATATTTGGATGCTTATTTTATTAATGATGGGCTTGCTTCCTTTTCATTTCGGCACATTCAAAGTTTGATGGGAATTGAAGAACTCTGTTATTCTTTCTTAGCTACCTAGGTATGGACCCATTGTTTTTGTTCTTTATGTCTTTGCTTCTTTGTTGTTATGCTCAATTGTGTCTCCCTAGAATGGATAGTAGTGAATTATCTCAGTATGAAAGGTAGATCTGTACCCTGTTGCAAACTAGACTTCTAAATAGTGCCAGTTTTAAGTTTTTAATGGAAACATGTTGGTACAGCCCCCTCCACATAGTATCTCTAGTTCCAAAGTAGCATGCATGAAGGATCTCCTACTTCTAAGATGCAGGATGGCATGAGGGCTCAGTAAATGTGCTATGGATCAAGAGCTAGTTGGTTATGTTTTTCATGTTATCACTTGTGGTACTGTAGGTGGAACCCTGGTCTTTCATGAAGTCTTAGCAAGCTCCTATCACTGAGCCACTCTCTTAGCCCAAGCACCCAGATTTCAATCTCTGTTTTCATACTACATAGTAGCTGTATGACACTGGGCCAGTGCCTCTTTCCTGTTCCTCAGTTTTCCTATCTGAGGACTGTTAGATTTGAGTCAAATGATTACTGAGGGCCCTTTCAGGTTTAAGGGTTTGGGATTTCACACTGTTACTTATTTTGGAGAATAGAGGTAAGAATTTCTGAAGGGAGAAGTCAGATGAATTTCTGGGGAATGACCATACTAAGGACAGTGGGCCAACCTATATTCCTGGAGGAAGAGTTGAGCTGCAGTTGGGCATTGTTTGTTTCTAGGGAATGTCTGTCTTGACTGATGAGCTGCTTTTGATAGTGAGACCATAATTTAGTTCTCTCTCTCTCTCTCTCTCTCTCTCTCATACACATACACACACACACACACACACACACGAGTAGTTTCTTTCCTGACTTTCACATGTGAGGAATGAAGGGGTACATGATTTGACTTGGAGCTGAGTAAAAGATCATGAAATTAAGGCTGCATTGATGAAGATTTTGCTAAATGACATCATTGTTTCTGATTTTTTTTGTCATCCTTGGCCTTCGTGCTGAGCTTTTCTCCCACACTGATAGGGTGGTTGTATTCTCATTGCTGAGAAGGTTTAGTGTCCCAAACATGGACACTGTGAGTAGCACTCATCTCTAGTGTACTTTTGTCTGCCAGTGGAAATGCTTCTTGGAATTTTTGGAGGGTAGGGCTGAGCCAAAACAAATGAAAGAGACTCTTGTCTCCTATGACATGACTTTCGTAGCAGCTGGAGTGGTTGGAGAACTAATGTTGAGTCATGAAGGTATGGGTGGGTCTGGATTGGTGTGGTTTTCTTTTGTAGAAAGAAAGACAGGGATCAGACACAGGCATAGGAAAGGTTAGGCCCAGGCAGGTCTGGAAAGGTCTGGAACTAGGTCAAAAGAGAAGTAGGGGGATAATCACACTAGGTGTCATTTTCAAATACTAGGGAGAAAGAAAAATGAGTAGTTGAATGAGTAGTGAATGGAGTGTATGTGTGTGTGTGTGTATGTTGGGGGCAGGGGCTAGGTGAAGGGGCTCTCCAGCTCCTGGCCTAGAAAGTCAAGGCAACTCTTGTTTTCTTTTTAGAGAAAAGAGGTGCTTGAGACTGGTTTGTTATTCTGAAAATCAAGATGGACCAGGCCCTGTCACAGGAAATGCTGGGTGAAGGTGACATTAGTGATTATTACCCTCTGCCTGAGGAAGAGATTGGAGTTCTGGGTTTGTCCTAGCTTTCAGGCTTGTGCTTTCTCTTGCTTCTCCCCTCCAATTATAGTTGACTCCCTACCATTATCAGCCCCCTCGAAAGCACAGATAAAAAGGCCATTCTCTTAGAATTTGGAGAGGGCAGGTAGTTGATGAAGTTGTTGAACTCAGACCCAGCTGTGCTTACACAGGTTCTGCTTCAGGGAGGCAAGGGAACCCTATCCAAGCAGTGTTTCCCAGATGCTGCAGTGTGTGGGCTTTGGCAAAATAGTTACCAAGGCAGTGTCTGAAGAGAGCAGTGAAATTACCATGACTAGAGATGTGGGTGGAGTTATGGAAGGAGCTCCAAGAATGTCCAGAAGACCCGCCCCCACCAACTGCTAGCAGAGGAAATTTGGCTTTACTGAAGTGAACTGAGACTGTGGGTGATGGGGCTGGCTGGCACAGAGTTGGCATACAATAAGTGTTCCATCACCTGCCCTTATGTACTTCAGTTTTCTCACTTATGAACTCACTAAAGTTATATTCATTTTTCCAGAGAGTTAACTTGTGATTATTTCGTCTCCCCCTTTCCCTAATAGAAAATAGGGTGTTAAAAAGTTAAATAGTTAAAAAGCACATAACAGGTGGAAATGAATTATGGCAAGACTACTTTGTTATGGAGAGCTATTGCTTACCTGGGTGATCCTGACTCTAGGGAAAGGGAGGGTCTCTTATTTGAAGATACTTTGCACATAGACTACAAGCTCTTCAGCTACTGCTGCCAAAACAAAGGTAGCATCTGGCTTGATTATGTTTCAGGATATTCAGCTCGAGCTGTAGGAGTGATCCTAGTTGAATCCTTTGGAGCACTGAGATGAGTTAATTCTCAGAGTGGCTTCCTGTGGGAAGTGTCCATGTTTGATTGTCCAGTAAGCCTCAGTGGATTTATTGTTTTTGGGCTAGACGTAGGAGGGCCAGGATTTGGGAGAGGATGACACACTCTTTAAATGCATACCCATGATTTTTTTCTTGTCACGTTCCTTAAACCCCTTGGTTCTCCATAGATACAGTCTTTGACTTCAGGCCCAGTTTAGGCAAGGATTTAGCTGTGTAAACAGTTCTCTCTGCTGCGAATTATGCTTTAAATTGCTGCCTTACCCAGATCATCTCCTTTATTCTTTGCCAGGGAAATTTTTGCTGAATTTGGAAGCTTCAATTTTAGGGTTTTTAAAAAAAAAATAATTGTGTGTACTTATGTGTGCATGAACCATAGTACACAGAAATCAGAGGTCATCTTATGAAAATCAGTCCTTTCCTCTCAACATACAGATTTAGGGGTTGAGCTTAGGTTGTCAGGCTTAGTAGTGACACATTTACCCACTGGCCACCTTTTAATTTCTTTTTTAATATTTTTAATTAATTAATTTATTTATTCACTTTACATCCCTGTTGTAGTCTCCTCCCTCCTCTCTTCCCAGTCCCACCTTCCATCCCTCATCCCCCGCCCCTATTTGTCAGAAAAGGGGAACCTGACAGGACTGCCTTACCAGGCCACAGGGGAAGAGGACTCAGTCCTCATGGGACGTGATGAGCTGGTGTGAATGGTAAGGGTGCACCTTTTTTTAAATAAATTTATTTATTTTTATATCAATCACAGGTTAGGTACTTTGCATCCCAGGCGTAACCCCCCTCCTTCATTCCCTCCAACCCTCCCTCTCCCTCCCTCATCTCCCTCCTCCCCGCCCCCTCCAATCTTCCCAAACAATATTTCTCTCTCCCCTCCCCCTTCCCCTATCTCTCTGCAATGAAAAAGAGGTAAATTACAAAAGGAGGGAAGTAGTGTCCAAAGGGCCTTATGTGCCATGGGTCTGGGAGCTTATTTTGTGTAATTTGCATTCCAGATTATCAAAGAACAGACCAAAATTTAATCAGTATAAACTCTTACTATCACCATCAACTTTTAGGCTCCATTTACTTTACTCACATCCCCTTGATTTTTTTTTTTTTTCTACTTTGAGTCCCTTTCTCAAAATCAGTCCTGTCCTTGGAGAGCTATGGAAAAACCACCTCAATACGATTCTTAATTTGCACAAAAGACTTTTCTGTTCTGATTTTCAGGGACTTCCCTGTGTTTTACCATTAAAGTTCCTTGGTAATTCAGTAATTGCCTGAAGGTCAGAGAATAATTCAACAGTTCTCCTACACCCATGATTCTTTAAGCACTGTGCTCCATCTGTATTTAGGTGAATTGAAATGAATTTCTAGGAAGTTCCTTAATCAGAAATGCTATCCATGAATAGCTTTTGAAACAGGAAGGACCTACGAATGTGGACACAGTTGGCTTTCAACCGACTGTGGGTTAAATATTTGGGGAAAAATGCATCTGTACTGAGAAGGTGAAGACTTTGTCTTATTATTCCTGAAACAAAAAAGAATAGTGTCTTATTTATAGAATTATACTGTATTAAAACATTTGTTTTGTTGTTAGAGATTGAACCCTTATGTATGATAAACCACTGGGCTACGTTCCCAAATCTTGTATTTGATGTTATAAATTATTTAGGGATGATTTAGAGAACAAAAGAGGATGTATGTAAGCTATATGTATATGTTATGGTATTTTTAAGGGACTTGAACACCTATGGAGTTTAGTGTCCATGGGGGTCCTGGAAGCAGTCCAGGGAATGACAGCATTTGTCTTCACAAAAGTTCTGACTTAAGATTTAGCCTTTTAATTATAAATATAAGCAAAAAAGTTGTAGTAGCCTTTGGGTTCTCACAAATTCCAGCCCTTTGGACCGTTTTCTCCATACTATCTGAGAAAATTACTATAGAACATTATTATAGCATTACTATAGTGCTCACTGGATTGCCAGGAAGCTTAGTGTAACACAAAGTAAGCTGGCTAGATTTGTCTTACTCCCCTATGGCACTAGCTTTACTTGTTCCTATCTTTGGTGACTAAACTATTTTCCTCTGAGATTATATAAAAGCTTTGATTTGGTTGTCACTGTGGGTTTTCATTCTTCTTCCTTAATAACTTACTGTTAATTGATATTTTTCTCTTTTCATTTAAAATAGAATATTAATATTTTTATTTAAAATAGCTTGGGATTAAAATATAATTATATCATTTTACCCCTCCCTTTTCTCTGCTTTTATACCAGTTTGATCTGAACCTGGCTGCCACTCTGTCCTTCCATTAACTTGGCTTTGGGAGCACATTTTTAATGCACACATTCATCTTTACTGATGCCCCTTTCTTCTCCTGTGCTTGGAGAGAAGAACAAATCACAAATTCAGGAAGAGCAAGGTAGTATATAGAACCACTGACTGCAATATTAGAATGATCCTTAGACATTGTTTTGATTCATTGCTCCCCGAAGCCATGTCTCTCTGCCCTTGTATAGACGAGTGAAACTAAGGCCCAAGAAAAGGATAAGAGGTATCCAGGTTGGTGAATTGAGCCCATTATAGTGTTGTTAGGCTTAAAACCCAGTTTTCTTAAATTTATTTTTATTCTTACACAACTTTAAATATATATATATGTGTATATACAAATATGTATGTATAGACATTGTATATACACATACACTTTGATCATATTCATGTTGTCATTTCTTATCCTCTTTACCTTCAGTAGGTTTTCATTTTTAGTCTTCCACTGCATGTAATTAGGGTTGCTTGCATGAACATGTGTGGGAGGTTACTTACAAAGACAATTTAACAGTGGCTATACCAAAATGACTCCTCTTCTGCAACAATTAATATGCTGTAGCTCCTTAGGGAGGGATGGAGTCTCATTGGCCCCTGCCCTATCCATATTGTTGTGCCAAATATTGTGCACAACACAATATTTGTGTTGGAAACAACCACCATTGCTGTGCGTTCATTGTTACAGCTGCCATACCATAACCAGAAGACAGTGTTTGCAGTATTCCTCTCCATCCTCCAGCACTTATATTCTTTCTGCTCCAGTTTTTATCATTTTTTTTTTCTGGGCTTTGGTGAGGAGTGGGTAAATGAAGATGCCTTGTTTAGGACCAAGTGCTCAACATTTGACCAGTCATGAGTCTGTATTAACTGAAAGCCATTAAAAAACAAACAAACAAACAAAACAACAACAGTGGTATAGCTGGGTCTTGAGGAATCACTATTCCTAATTGTCTGAGAAAGCACCAAATTGATTTCCAAAGTGGTTGTACAAGTTTACATTCCCACCAACAATGGAGGAGGATTCCCTTTTCTCTACATCCTCTCCAGCATGTGTTTTCACTTGAGTTCTTGATCTTAGCCATCCTGATGGGTGTCAGGTGAAATCTCAAGGTCGTTTTGACTTGCATTTCCCTAATGAGTAAGGATGTTGAGCATTTCTTTAAGCTTTTCTCAAGATCCAGCTATACCATTCCTAGGCATATATCCAAAAGATGCTCAAGGACATTTGTTCATAACAGCTTTACTCGTAATAGCCAGAATCTGGAAACAACCCAGATGTCCCTCAGTTGAGGAATGGATACAGAAATTATGGTACTTTTACACAATGGAATACTACTCAGCAATTAAAAAGGAGGAAATCATGAAATTCGCAGGCAAATGGTGGGACCTGGAAACGATCATGCTAGGTGAGGTATCCCAAAAGCAGAAAGAAACATATGGTATATACTCACTTATATAGACCTATAGGATAGGAAGGTCATGCTGAAATCTACACACCTAGAGAGGATATACAAGAAGGAGGACCCAGGTTGGTATGATCAATGCTCATTTAGATGAACAAATGGGATGGACATTGAATGGAGGAGAAAACAAGCAACAGGACAGGAGCATACCAAAGAATGCCTCTGAAAGAATAGATATAGCAATGTATCAAAGCAGATATTAAGACTCACAACCAAGCCTTCGGCAGAGGGCAGGGAATAATAACGAAAATAAGGGGAGTTAGTAGACTTGGGGAGAACAAGAGCTCCACAAAGACCAAATAGATCAGGGCACAGGGGTCTTTTAAGAGACAGTTTCTCCAACCAAGGACCATGTATGGATATGGCTTAGAACCCCCACTCAGATGTGGCCCATAGTAGCTCAGTGTCCAACTGAAGACCCTAGTAAGGGGACAGAGACTGTTTCAGTCATGAACTCCATGGCTGGCTCTTTGACCCTCCCCCATGCACGCCAGGGAGTAACAGCCTGGCTAGATCTCAGGGGAGGACATTGCAGCCAGCCCTGAGGAGACAAGATGAACTGGGGTCGGATGGAAGGGGAGGAGGTCCTCCCCTGTCGGTGGACTTGGAGGGGTAGGGGAGGAGATGAGGGAGGGATGGGGAGAGTGGGAGGGAATGAAGGAGGGGGCTACGCCTGGGATGCAAAGTACTTAACCTGTGATTAATATAAAAATAAATTACTTAAAAAAAAGAAAAGATCATCCTGAGTGAGCTATTACAGAAGCAGAAAGACACACGATATATATTCACTTATAAGTGTTTATTAGACATAATGTAGGGTAATCATATTAAAATCTCTACACCTAACGAAGCTAAGCAAGAAGGAGGACCCTGGGTAAGATGCTTAATCTTCATTCAGAAAGGCAAATCGGTTAGACATCGGAAGAAGGTGAAAAGAAGGAACAAGACAGGAGCCTACCACAGAATGCCTCTGAAAGACTCTACCCAGCAGGGTATTAAAGCAGATGCTGAGACTCATAGCCAAACTTTGGGCAGAGTGCAGGGAATCTTATGAAAGAAGGGGGAGATAGAAAGTTCTGGAAAGGTCTGGAGCTCCAACCAAGGACTGTTCATGGAGATAACCTGGACCCCTTGCACAGAGGTAGCCAGTGGCAGCTCAGTCTCCAAATGTGATCCCTAAAAAGGGGAGCAGGGGCTATCTCTGACATGAACTCTGTTGCTGGCTCTTTGATCACCTTCCCCTGAGCGGGGAGCAGCCTGACCAGGCTTCAGAGGAAGACAATGAAAGACAGTCCTGATCAGATAGAAGGGGAGGAAGTCTTCTACTACCAGTGGACTGTGGAAGGGGCATGGGAGGAGATGAGGGAGGGAGGGCAGGATTGGGAGGGAATGAATGTGTGTCTACACCTAGGATACAAAGTGAATAAATTGTAATAAATAAAAGTATATTTAAAAATATAAAACAACAAACCAATACAAAACAAAATAAAAAACAAAACAACTTCTTTAAAGCTCAGAGGAAAAACTAATCCATGGGCATAAATACGTATTTAGAGGCCAGTTTGACTGCATGTCTATTAAGTAAAACTATAGAAATATGTTCTCCACTAGGGCATATGAACTTCCCAGCCATGATTTTGAACAGGATTACAGTACTAGACATGAGTTTCCTCCTGTAGAGTAGACCTCAAATTCTATTAGAAAGTTGTTAATCTATACCCATCATGCCTCTATTGCAGTGGTTCTCAACCTTCCTAATACTGCAACCCGTTAATACAGTTTTTCATGTTGTGAGACCTCAAACCATAAAATTATTTTTCTTGCTACTTGGTAACTGTAATTTTGGTATTTTTAGGAATTTAATATAAATATTCGTGTTTTTCAATGATCTGAGATGACTCCCATGGAAGGGTCATTTGGTCACTCAACTCCCTCAAAGCGTCATGATCTACAGGTTGAGAACTGCTGCTCTATAGCACCAGTGGTACATGTTGCTTTGAAGGTTAGTATTGTAGCTTGGAAAATTCATAGTGGAGGACCCAGTGTGCTTGCTTCAGAACCTTGCTTCAGTGGCTATCTACTAATGTGCCATAGATAAGCCAGGCTGTAGACAGAGGTAAGAAGTAAATGCTGTGAGCTGGAACTGGCTGGTATAGGTGGAGAATACTTGTCTTCCTCTTTGTTGTAGGATGATTTGCATTTTTGTTTGTGTCTTGGTAGAGCATTATCTGTGGCTGTGTTTTTATCTTCTGTAATATGGTTGGGAATATGGTTAGGCTATGGCATGTCAACATTATACCTTTCTTCATACCAATTTCTTTTTTATTCAGTTTTTTGTCATTTGGGTTTCTTTCTCCAAAGTTGAACAGAGACATTTGTCCCATCCCCTACTGAGCTCAAAGCCAAACAACTAATCTGCTTTCTTTCATCTCACCCTAGATCAGTGTGCGTGTAACCACCATGGATGCAGAGCTGGAGTTTGCCATTCAGCCCAACACCACTGGCAAGCAGCTGTTTGACCAGGTAAAGGAGGGCCTTGTTTCTTAACCACTTCTGGCGATAGGTCTTGTCACAGTGCAGGTCACACATACCTTCTATGCTTTCAAAAAGATCTCTTTTCCTACTTGCTCTTTCAAAGAAGTTGAAAACAAAGGCTGAAATTTTAGCCTCCTTGTTGTAATACATCCTATTCTCAATCCTGAACAAGGGATACAAGAGACAGGAGTGTGGTTCTATGCTGGATTTGCTGAACATATGAATATATGGAGCCTTCCTTTTAACTTTGAAAGATTTGCAGTTTTTTATTTATTTATCTATTCATAGACAGGTCTCTTAAAAAACCTGGGCTATCCTTGAACTTACTAGGCATCCCAGGCAGGCTTCTAACTCACAATTTTCATTCTTCAGCCTCTCAAGTGCTAAGGTTATTGGTATGTGCCTGCATGCCTTCAAGTTGCTCTCTCTCTTCTACATGCAGACTGTGGCATGTGCATCCATGCAGATACACAAATGTGAAATAAAGGAAAATTAATGCCTACTTTATAGGTCTCTTGTTTTCTTAAAAAATAGAATATTATTTATATCTTTAACATTACTCCCCCCCCCCAGTAAAACAAACTTATTACTGTGGCATAGAAGGTTGCCTAAAATTCCAGATCAGAAATGGACAAGACAATAAGAAAACCCAAATAGCTTGGAAGAGAGTCTTATATGCAAGCATGTAGAGTAGTAAATGATGGTTCCCTTTGTGATACTGCTTTTTGTCTCATGAACTAGAATTGGGAGATAACTCAATGATCCAATTTTGGATTTAGTTGGAACTTACTCCTCTGTATACCTTTTTCTGTGTTTTTATTTTAAAGCGTAGGTTAAGTACTGATGAGTAATTTGTGAAAACAAAAGTTAGTCTGAGGAACTTTTAAATATATAAATACTGTGTTGACATTCCCATAGCTCTCATTCCAGTACTGGCTGCAATGACTGAATGCATTTTGCATTTCTACTTTGCATGTGGGTTTTATACTGGAGAGCTTTTAAAGGGACAGACTAAACTGATGAAGTTAAAAGGACAATTAATAGACAGAAATTCTGGTCTCTAGAGCTGGCTTTGCCACATTTCTTATTGTTTTCATGCAAACATTTCCCTTATTTTCTTCCTTTGGCCCTTAGTTTTCCTATTTGTGAATGGTTTCTCAAATTTGGTTATTTCTCAAACACTTATTCCTGCCACTATTTCTGCATATCTTCTTCTCTCCCTATTGTATTTCCATTGTTTAGAGTTCAGACAACCCTTTTCTGTAAAAGAAGGAAAATGCCTCATTTGAGTTGGTAGGAAAAGACAGGCAGCTTACAGAACATCTCATCTGGATTGGCTTCTAACAGTCTATAAGACAAACATAGGATGCATCCACTATACCACATAAAGCCCTAGGTCCTTTGTTTTAGATGGTAAGATTTTAGGAAGAGGTACAGAGGGGAGTGTGTCAGTCATGGTGGATTTTACTTTGGCCTCTTTTTATACTTCTTCCGGAGTTCTGATTCTACTCACTTTTCTCCCAAAACAAATGATCCCCTCACAAACCAAATATTCCTCTTCCTCCCTGCTCTTACCACAAGGGCTTTGGTTTTTTGTATTGGAGGAGGGTGGTTGCTGAAGGAAAGGAAGACATGACTTAGAGCTTGGGTTAAAGAAAATCTGTGGACCAAGTTTTATTAATTAAAAAAAAAGCCTCAACTCAGTAACTCATTCTTAGTGTTGGTTTGCTTTATGCAGTGTGTGTGTGTGTGTAGTTCTCTGGGAGGCCTCTATTTCAGTGAGCCCTAGGCAGGTTGGAGCGGTAAATTTTGGGAGGAAGATGGCACCTTGCCATATAACTCTAGCTGACCTAATACTAATTCTGTAGCCGATGCTACCCAGAACTTGAGACAATCTTCCTGTCTAAGCCTGCTGAGTTACAGACATGTGCTAGCTTCCTCAAGTTATTGCCTCCCAGATGGAATCCTAAGATACATTAATCTTTCATAATCAAGGAAAGGACTGAGAGAGAAAAGCAGATAATTTCTAATCCAGATCACCATTGTCTTGTATTTATGAAGCACCTACTATAGATTATACCAGGCTGTCTGCTTTAGATAAAGTTTCATTCACTTTAGAGTGAGCCTTAAGGTGGGTGTGGTGGCCTATAATCTCTGAAGATAGAGGTAGGAAAATCAGGAGTTCAGGAACATAGGGAGTTTTAATTGACTCCAGGAGGAGCAACTTGAAATCCTGTCTCAACAGACATAGGAACAAATGAAAAATGACCTTGAGTTATACAGCATGGTGACTGTTTTTAGCATCAATACATTGTATTCTTGAAAAATGTTCAGTTGGGTTTGATGTTATTAATACTTGAGGTAATGCGTATAGCTGGATTCTTTAATCATCACAATCATACTGTACTGATAGGACAAAGAACATTCCTTGGTAGGTCATATCACTTGCAAGTTGTGATACAGAGTTTCATATACAGTTCTGAACAAAGATACTTTTCTCCCACTGCACTACATAGTGTGGGGTGAATGGAGGTGTTACAGCTTAGAGATGTCTCATAGAAGATGTGTTTTCTGTCCTTAAGTCCCTGAGAGGCTGCCATAGAAAAGAGAATACAGCCAGAAAGGGCACAAAGGTCAGAGCTGTGAAATCATCATAGGTGAAAACTATTGGAGAAAAATTTGAACTTGATGAGCTACTAAGCAACTATCTCTCTTGAGGTGAAAGCAAGTGGAAATCAGAATCCACAGAGGTCTATGTGCACAGGTGGTGGGAGGATGTGAGCTCTTTCCTTTCTCTAACTTGATAAAACACAGGGAAGAAATCCGTTCTAGCTGACTGTTGAGACCCATCATTCAAGGAAATCCTCCTGGAAGAACTGAAGCTTGAGAGGAATTGACTAGGATAGCTCTAGGGCCATCCTGGAACTCAGCAGACATCAGGCCTGTGACCAGAAAGAAGTAAAAGAAAGAGGAAGCATATTTCTTGGCACTCAGTGATAAATAACATGCACCAATGGGAAGCCATAGCTTGAGTAGGCCCAGGGACTGGTGGGAAAGGGGAATGGGGCACGCAGTTGCTTTCATTTACCTGTTTCTTTTTGTGAGTGTGCTCGCTGCCAGGAAAGAGAAAGAATACATTTTGCTGCAGGCACACTGCAGTTTTTGCTTTAATTTCTTAAAGCAGATTTTTCAAATGATTTCATCTTGAATTATGTATGTGCCACTAGGTGGCAGGACCACCTCTATGAATAATGTCATTTTTGTTTTTGAGAGTGTAGTGTAATTACATTTCTCCCTTTGTTTTCCTCCCTTCAAGCCCTCCTATATACTCATCCCCCCTCCTTCAGTTTCATGGCCTCTATTTTACTAATTGCTATTATTAGTGAAATATATGCTATTATTATTGCATATATATGTATATAGAGATCCTGCCTGGCTTCTCAGCCATTCTAATAGTTGATATTATTAATAGCCAAACATCATGTGGGAAATGTCCTGAGAGTTCAGTTGAGAGAACCATAAAAATCACAAAGCTTTTTTGACTCAGTGAAACACATGATTGGCAAACATTTTACTTTCTGATCTTATTTTGTAGGATGATTATCACCTATTACAACACTAATATTAGTCGTATTTCCATCCTATAAATGAGATACTAAGGCTTAGTAAGGGGAAAAGTTTTGCTTAAGGTCACACAGCTATAAGGAGGTATAAGTTCAAGCTTGAACCTTGGTAGATTCTACTTTTCCCAATACCTTCTGTCAACTATGCCCTTTGAGTGCCCTTTGCCTACAGACAGAAACCGGGCTGAGTGTAGTCTGTTCTGTGAAGAAGATACTCACTGCAGTACAGGCTGTGTGCAGCAGAAGAAGCAGAGGTTGTGTTAGCATCTTACAGATTTTTCCAGTTAACCATATATTTTATTTTTTGGGTGGGTGGGAGGGTGATGCAGCTGCTGCCAGCCTGCAATAGAACCTCAGACGTTTGGGCATTGATGCAGTTTTGCACATAATTTTTCATGCATAATTTTTCCTAAGGCTCTGGTCTTGCTTGATATAGCTCTAGGCGTCTGAGATAGCTCATAATGTCACTGTTTTTTTTTTAAATTTATTTATTTTTATCTCAATCACAGGTTAGGTACTTTGAATCCCAGGCGTAGCATGTCACTGGTTTTTTACAGAGATAAATGCAGGTAGAATTCCAAGAAGGTGGCATTGACTGTTGAATTGACTTCTACAAGTAAATAAAAGAGGCAAAGGGGGGTTTGTCTTAGGCCCCAAAGCACTTAAAAAGTTAGCAATGATTTTTAAAAATTAATTAATTTATTTATTTTTATTTTATTTTTTCTTCACTATTTTTAATTTTAATTTTTTATATTAGTCACAGTTTACTTTGTATCCCAATTGTAGCCCCCTTCCTCATTTCCTCCCAATCCCACCCTTCTTCTTTTCCTCCCATGCCCCACTCCAAGTTCAGTGATACGGGAGGTCCTCCTCCCATTCCATCTGACCCTAGCCTATCCAGTCTTGTCAGGTCTGGCTGCATTGTCTTCCTCTGTGGCCTGACCAGGCTCCTCCCTTTTAAAAAAAATTATTAATTATTTCATAAGACCTGTTAAACAATGATTTTCTTACAGTCAAATCTCTTCCTTTCATTGAACTATGATTTTCTTTCTCTGTAGTCTTTTATTACCATGTGTTAATTATACATAATAATTGGTTTATCTTTTTTTGTAATTTTTTTGAGACAGAATTTTTTGTGTGTGGTAGTAGCACTGGTTGTTCTGGAACTCACTCTGTAGACCAGGCTATCTTCAGAGATTTACCTCTCTCTCCCTCTCCTCTTGAGTGCTAGGGAATAAAGGTGTGCACCGCCATGCCCATTTCGGTATAACATTCTCTCTCTCTCTCTCTCTGTTTCCTCCTCCTCCTTTTACTTTCTCCTCCTCTTTCTTTTGAGACAGGGTTTCTCTGTGTAGCTTTGGCTGTCCTGTACTCACTTTGTAGACCAGGCTAGCATTGAAATCACTGTGATCCACCTGCCGCTGCCTCCTTGAGTGCTGGGAGTAAATGTGTACACCGCCACTCCCAGCATAATATTTTCAGTAAATGTACTTAATGTATTTTGATATATTCACCCCTCCATTTTTCTCACTAGTTCCAATTCCCACTCCTGTTGATCTCTTTCCTATTCTCTACTCTATAGTTTCTTTTTCACTTTTATGTCTGCCCCCTCAAACACCCCCCACCTCCCCCAAAATAGTGAGTTTCTTAAGGATCATTTACAGAAGCTTGGTTAGCAACCAGTAACTGCCTGTAGATCTTCAGGGATGGGTGTGTCATCAAAAGCCTTTTCCATGACAAGATATTAACTCAAATCTTATGTAGATCTCATGTGGGTATTCACAGCTGCTCTGAGTTTGGGACTGCAATGGTCATTCCATGCCTGGATGACAGCATTTCAGAGCACCCCTCCACATCTTCCTTCTCTTACATTCTTTCTGTCCTCTCTTTGTTGAGGTTCATGGTGCTTTGGAGGAGGTGATATAGATGTTCCATTTAAGCCTGAACATTCAACAGTCACTTATTCTTGCCACTTAGGACAGTTAGGAATTCATAGTTTCTGCCGAGCACAGACACAAAGAAGCTCCTCTGACCAAAGCTGAAAGCAGTACTTACATGTGGGGATATACACACTTTGAAGGCAACTTGATAGACACATCACTGGACTTCAGTTTACTAGTCTATACTGTGTTAACACTGTTTACTCTTCACAGTCTATTACGGGGATCAGTGCAGAGTATAGAACAGAATTCACAGCCTCTAGCAGTTTTTTTTCTTTGCTATCCAAAATATGTTTATTGGGATAGTTTCCCAATCATCTTGATTAATGATGCTTTTGATGTACCTCAATGCCACCATACCCCACGACCTCTTGGGTATAGTCATTCACTGTGTTTTTCTTCTTAAGGGTTTCTTAAGGGCAGCTTTGAGGAATACTAGCCTAGGTCATCTGAGCAGGATGTCTGATACCAAAGGGAGCAAATATATTTTTTCCCAGGGATTGAGCCATTTCTCAGCATTGTAAGGAATCTATTCACTGGATCCATAGAAGTTTATCTAGAACAAAGAGCTAGATATTTTTCTTTAACTTGAAAAACAGGGACTTTCATCCCTCTAGCCCTGCCCCACCTGAAATAGATGTCTTGGCTACTATAAAAATCGGAAGTGAGTAATTGTTGGCCCAGTTTCCTTGTTCTTGAGATTGGAAATGGAGCCAAGTGTTGGCTGATCATAATGGCTCCCATCACTCTATGGTCCTTAATTGGAGATTTCCTTGTAGCCTGTAGTCACAGGTCATCTCTTTTGTCCTTTGTTCTTTTTCAGTATCAGTTCTCACTTTAGACTGTATTTCCTTCCTCCCATATCCTCACTTTGGAACTTCAGCATCTCTCCAAGCTAAAGAGTTTAAGGAAGTGGAAAATTCATACCGTTTTGATTTCCCTATGCTCACAAAAGAAGAGTCAGTGCTCATATCAAAATTCCCTTCTCTCTTAGGTTTTTTGAGCTGCCACAACTGGCAGGTAAAAAGGCAGTTGTTGTTTTACCAGTTCAGTTTCTTTTACATTCCGCTCCTTCAGTACCTACACATGGTAGCCCTGTAGCCTATTCTATCTTCAGTGGGTCTTTTTCTTTCTCTGGGATCTGGACGATTTTTGGAACTTTTCTTCTTTCCACCAGTTTCATTTCAATCATAATTCTAAAAGCATGTTGAAAAGTCAGAGCTAGTACTTGGGTCCTAGGTTAAATGTGGGACAAGAACCTTAAAAATAAAATAAAATAAAAAATAAAAACCACGCTTCAATACCCGTCTCTACTTGTGAGATCATTTCACAAATTTCCCCTCAATTTGATAATGAGGATGTTAGAACCAGCAAAAGAAATTCACTGGCTGCAAGTTACAGATAAAAGATTTCCATGTTGGCAAATTACAGATAAAATGGGCGTGGTAGCATATTCCTTTAATCCCAGCACTCAGGGAAGCAGAAGTATGTGTATTTCTGTGAGTTCCAGGCCAGCCTGGTCTACAAAGTGAGTCCAAGACAGCCAAGGCTACATAGAGAAACCCTGTCTCAACACCCCTCCCCCCCAGTTTTGTTGTTTAGATTTCCTGATATGTGATATTTAACTATAAAGAAAAAGTGGCATATCTTGGGAACATGGCTTCTCCTCAGATTGGATATGGTATAAGATGGTCCAAGGAAGGTTTGATTTGTTTACTAGAACATTAGAAACTCTGGGTCCTTATTTCTCTAGTTAAGTCTCTTAGATTTCATATTTATCCCACCATAAACTTTTCTTTCTATCCTTTTATACCCGAAAGAAAAGATCAGGACTGTGTGATCTCATCCTGACTTCATCAGGATGTGACTCAGCTTTAGTGTATCCATTCCTAGTCTTGGGCATGCTGGTGTGGAGACTACAACTGGACCATTAGCATACTAGTGTCCGGGCCTGAGAACAGACTCCATCTATCTTTTTCATTCTGGGCAATACAGGGCCTTCATCTTCACAGGACAAAGTTTGTCCCCAGACATGTTAGTATGCAGTAACTCATAGCTCTGAAGCTCTGTATACTATGCTTCCTGCTTTGTCTTCTCAAGGATTCTTTCTTGGGGTATTGCAAGTGAGATTTGTTCTTATGTATTGGCGTCACCCTCACTTTCTAAGGATAGAACAACTGAGAAGTTTGAATTGATGACATCAACAACTCTCAAATATAATGATATAATTCTTTCATAAAAATGTAAAGGGCTAGGTTGGAGAGCTTCTAGATAGTTGAACATGTGGAAGTTCCTGAAGGGACTTAAACTTGAGACATAGGAACTCTGGACTAGTCCAGTTGTATCTTGACACCTTTTCTGTTTGTTCATCTGTGTCTTTTATTCTTCTTTTTAAAAAAATAATTAATTTGTTATTTGTTAGAATTTATTCACTTTTTATCCAGGCTGTAGCCTCCTCCATCTGCTCTCAGTCCCACACACCCTCCTTCTTTTCTCCCTATGCCCCTTACTTAGTCCACTGTTTGGGGAGGACGTCTTTCTCTTCTGTCTGACCCTAACCTATCAAGTCTCATCAGGGCTGGCTGCATCATCTTCCTCTGTGGCTTGGCAAGGATGTACCTCCCAGGGGGAGGTGATCAAAGAGCCAGCACTGAGTTCATGTCAGACACAGCCCCTGGCCCCCTTACTAGGGAACCCACTTGGACACTGAACTGCCATGGGCTACATCTGTGCTGGGGTTCTAGGTTGTCTCCATGAATGGTCCTTGGTTGGAGTATTAGTCTCAGGAAAGACCCTTGTGACCAGATTTTTTGGTTCTGTTGTTCTCCTTGTAGAGCTCCTGTCCTCTCCAGGTCTGACTATTTCTCACTTCTTTCATAAGATTCCCTGCACTCGGCCCAAAATTTGGCTATAAGTCTCACCACCTGCTTTGATACCCTGCAGGGTAGAATCTTTCAGAGGCCCTCTGTGGTAGCTTCCTGTCCTGTTCCCTGTTTTCTCCCTCTTCTGATGTCCATCCCCTTTGCCTTCCTGAATGGGGATTGAGCATCTTAAATTCTTTATATTAGCTCCCCATCAGATGTAGGGTTGGTGAAGAACTTTTCCCAGTATGTAGGGTGTCGTTTTGTTCTGATGACAGTGTCTTTTTCTTTATAGCTTTTCAGTTTCATGAGGTCCCATTTATTGATTGCTGATGTTAGAACCTGTGCTGTTGGTATTCTCCTAATAAGTTGTCTCCTGTGCCAATGAGTTCAAGGCTCTACCCCACTTTTTCTTCTACCAGATTTAGTGTATCTGATTTTATGCTGAGGGGATACTATATCCAGTAAAATTTTCAGTCAACGTAAATGGAGAAAACAAAATATTACACTTTTTGTGCAGGGTGATAAATATGGGTCTATTTGCATTTTTCTACGTGTAGATATCCAGTTAGTCCAGCACCTTTTGTTGAAGATTTTGTCTTTTTTACATTGTATGGTTTTGGCTTCTTTGTCAAAAATCAGGTGTCTATAAGTGTGTGGGTTTATTTCTGAGTCTTTGATTCAATTCCATTGATCCACCAATCTGTTTCTATGCCAGTACCATGCAGTTTTTATTACTGTTGCTTTATAGTACAGCTTGAGATCAGGGACCTCCAGAAGATCTTTTATTGTACAGGATTGTTTTAGGTTTTCTGCGTTTTTGGTTTTTCTAAATGAAGCTGAGAATTTTTCTTTTAAGGCCTGTAAAGAATTGTGTTCGTTTTTTGATGGGAATTGCATTGAATCTGTAGATTGCTTTTGGAAGATAGTCATTTTCACTGATCCATGAGTTTGGGAGATCTTTCCATCTTCTGACATCTTCTTCAATTTCTTTCTTCAGAAACTAGAATTTTTTTTTTCACATGGGTCTTTCATTTGCTTGGTTAGAGTCACACGAATGCAATTTATGTTATTTGTGGTTAATGTGAAGGCTATTGTTTCCCTAATTTCTTTCTCAGCCCATTTGTTTTTTTGTATACAGGAGAGTCTCAGATTCTTTTGAGTTAATTTTGTATCCAGCCATTTTGCTGAAGGTTTTTATCAGCTAAAGAAGTTCTTAAGTAGAATTTTTGGGGTCACTCATGTATACTGTCTTATCATTTGCGAATAGTGATACTTTGACTTCGTCCTTTCCAATCTGTATCTCCTTGATCTCCTCTAGTTTTCTTATTGTTCTAGCTAAGACTTCAAGTATTATGTTGAAGAGATACATAGAGAGTGGCCAGCCTTGTCTTTACCCTGATTTCAGTGGGATTGATTTAAGTTTTTCTCAATTTAGTTTGATGTTGGCTACAGTCATGCTGTATATTGCCTTTATTGTTTAGGTATGTGGCTTGTATTGATGATCTCTCCAAAACTTTAGACACGAACAGGTGTTGAATTTTGTAAAACGCTTTTTCAGCATCTAAGGAAATTATCATATGGGGTTTTTTCAGTTGTTTTTTTTTATACGGTGGATTACTTTGATGGATTTTCATATGTTGAACTAGCCCTGCATGCTTGGGATGAAGCCTACTTGGTCATGGTGGATGATATCTTTAATGTGTTCTTGGATTCTGTTTCCAAGTATTTTATTAAATATTATTTTTAAATTGTTTTATTATTATCTATTACAATTTATTCAATTTTTATCCCAGCTGTGTCCCCCTCCCAATCCCACCCACTCTCCCTCTTCTCCCCTTATGCCCCTCACCTTGTCCACTGATAGGTGAGGTCTTCCTCCCCTTCTATTTGAGCCTAGCCTATCAGGTCTCATCAGGACTGGTTGCATTGTCTTCCTCTGTAGCCTGGCAAGGCTGCAACCCCCAGAAGAATGTGAGCAGAGAGTTTGTCACTGAGTTCATGCCAGAGAAAATCCCTGCTCCCCTTATTAGGGACCCCACTTGGAGACTGAGTCTATGAGCTACATCTGAACTGGGATTTTAGGTTCTCCCCATGCATTGTTCTTGGTTGGGGTATTAGTCTCTGTAGGGCCTCCAGGGCTCAGCTTTTTGGGCTCTGTTGGTCTGCTTTTGAAGCTCCCATCCTCTCTAGGTCTTTCTATCTCTCTCTTCTTTTATAAGATTACCTGCACTCTGCCTAAAGTTTGGCTATGAGTCTCAGCCTCTATTTTGAAACCTTGATCAGTGGAGTCTTTCAGAGGCAGTCTGTGATAGGCTCCTGTCCTGTTCCATGTCTTTTCCTGCTTCCAGTGTCTATTATTGGTATTTTTGCATCAATGTTCATAAATGAGAGTGGTCTGAAGCTCTCTTTCTTTGTACAGTCTTTGTGCAGTTTAGGTGTCAAGGTGACTGTGGCCTCATAGAATGAGGTTGGTAATGTTCCTTCTGTTTCTCTTTTGTGGAATGCTTTGAAGAGTATTGGTTTTAGCGCTTCTTTGATCATCTGGTAGAATTCTGCCCTGACACCATTTGGCCCTGAGCGTTTTTTTGGATGGGAGACTTTTGAAGACAGCTTCCATTTCTTCCGGGGATATATAGCTATTTAATTTCTTTACCTGATCTTGATTCATCTTTGGTAAATAGAATCTATCAAGAAAGTTGTCCATTTCATTTAGATTTTCAAGTTTTGTTGTATGTAGGCATTTGAAGTAGGACCTTTGAATTTCCTCAGTGTCTGCTGTTATACCCCCTTTCATTTCTGAATTTTTTATTTGGACAGTTTCCCTCTGCGTTTTAGTTAGTTTTGCTAAGGGTGTGTCTTTCTTGTTGATTTTCTCAAAGAACCAGCTCTTGGTTTCATTCATTCTTTGAATTGTTTTATTTGTTTCGAATTTATTGATTTCAGCCTTGAGTTTGATTACTTCAAGCCATCTACTCTTGGTTGTATCTCCTTCTTTTTTTTTTTTTTTCTAGTACCTTCAGGTGTGCCATTACATCGCTTGTATGAGATACCTCAAATTTCTTTATGAAGTCACTTGGTGCTATGAACCTTCATTTTCATTGAATTTTAGGAAGTCTTAAATTTCTTTCTTTATTTCTTCCCTTACCCAGTTGTCATTGAGCACAGAGTTGTTCAGTTTCCATGTGTACGTAGGCCCTATGTTATTTTTGTTATTGTTTTGGTATAGTTTTAGACCATGGTGGTCTGATATGATACAAAGGACTACCCTATCCAGCAAAACTTTCAATCAGCATAGATGGAGAAAGCAAAAATATTCCATGATATAACTAAAATTAAACAGTATAAATGCAGTGATCCAGTCATAAAGGAGATATTAGAAGGAAAACTCCAGCCCAACAAGCTCAACTACACCCAGGAAAACACAGGATAAAGATATCTTCACAATAAAAAGCAAAAGAAAATAAGCACACAAACACATAATCACCACCTATTCCACAATAAAAAGAACTATTATCACTAATATCTATTAATATCAATGGCTCAACTCTTCATTAAAAAGACACAGACTAACACATTGGTTGAGGAAACAGGATCCAACATTCTGCTGCATCAACAAAGATAAACACTACCTCAGAGTAAAGGGCTGGAAAAATGTTTTCCATGCAGACCAACCCAAAAACCAAGCTGGGGTAGCCATCTTAATATAGAATAAAATAGACTTTCAACCAAAACTAATCAAAAGAGATTAAGAGGGATACTTCATTCTCATGAAAAGAAAAAAATTCACCAGGATGACATTCCAATCCTGAACATCTATGCACCATCTGTGTCTTTTTACATGGGCTTCTTTTGTTAATTTGAGACAGACATCCAGTACATAACCCTGACTGGCCTGGAACTTGACATATACTGAGCTATTCTCCAATTCACAGAGGCCAGCCTGCCTCTGTCCCCTAAGTGCTGAGATTAATCACAGCGTCCCCCTCCAGCTCTTTGACACAGGAGCTCATGGAGCTTACACTGTAACCAAGGATGATGACATTGAACTTCTGGTTCTCTTGCTTCTACCTTCTATTGAGTGCTAGTATTACAGGCGTGCATAAATTCCTAAGTAATATTCTTTACAATAAATAAAAATCAAGAATGCTAAAGGACAATATGTGAGAGTACCCCAGGAGTATATAGGAGTTAACCCATGAATCTTTGTCTACAGAGTCTAATCCATTCTGGGAGCAGACGCTATATAGCATTGTAATAGCATAGAGCAGTGGCAGAGAGTATGATAATTGGCTACATTTAGAAATAAAAACATAATTTAAATCTTGACTCTCAGTATCTGCACATTGGGCATATAATGTCTTTTCTGGAATTTTGGTTTTACTGTCTGTTAAGTGAGCCCTATTGTAATAGGTCTCTTTTGAGAATTAAAGATGATAATGTGTGTGTGTATGCCAGTATTCACAGTAGTGCTTACTGGGAAAAGAAACTGATAGCAGTTCTTTTTAATTATGTATTAAGCATATGTTAATTGTATAAGACAATGAATTTATGACATTTTCATATACATATTCTTATTATAATGACCCTCCTTTTATCCATCGGTTTTGTCTTTTTCCTCTTATGTTCTTTTGTTGTTTTAATCCCATACTCCTTGTATGACATTAGTACTTTTAAAAATATTTTTTTTATTAATTTGGGGGAATTTTATGCATGTACACAATGCATTTTGATATTATTCACCCCCTTCTATCTACTTTCATATCCTTTATCTCTTAACATCATATACTCGTTTTTCTTAACCCACAGAGTCTAAAGTCTTGCCAGTAAGTTCCTAGGTATAGGGCCATCCACTGCGGTATGTAAAACCTACAGGCCACATCTCTGAAGAATATGGACTGTCACTCTTCCAGGAGCCATCGTCACTGACAATAGGTTTTAAGTACATTTTCTTTCCCGACTGGCAGTACCTTAAACCCTTTTTAGGGTCGATTAAGTTTGTTCCACCTTTTTGTTCTTTCATTCCTGGCACAGGGTAGATATTAAACTACTGATTGTTTTGTCTTTTCCAGGTGGTGAAAACTATTGGCTTGAGGGAAGTTTGGTTCTTTGGGTTGCAGTACCAGGACACAAAAGCTTTCTCTACTTGGCTGAAACTCAATAAAAAGGTAAATCACTTACTACTCTGTCAGAAGTTGTTCCAGGTAATAACATATGCTAGCTAGCAAACCTGAGATACTTAATCAGCAAAGGGAACCTTATTTAGAGTGTTAGTTTAAAATGTTGTATGGAGGGGAACAATCAGACTTAGCCAGCTGAAGATTTCCGGACGAAGATTTCCATGTTTATGTAGGATTGTTGCTTTCTACAGACAAAAGTTTTTTTTCTTATTTGCCTGCATGGTTGGTTCTACAGCTTCCATAACAATCACCTCTTTTTTATTTTGAGAAAGGGTTTTGTGCTCTAGGCTGGTTTCAAGCTACATATGTAGCAGACAGTAACCTTGAACATATGATCTTCTTGTTTCCGCTTTCAGAGTTTTGTGATTAGAGCTAGCCCAACACTATACTCCTGTTACTTTCATCAAAGTATAGGCAGAGGACTCAACCAAAACAAAGTTTCTGTATTTCAACTTTGACTTCTGAGCAAGATGGCTAGCCAAAGTTGTGGAAACTCTTCTTTAATTTAGACTTGTTTTAGACAAAGCTTTTAGTGGTTTAGGGCAAATTTGAGGTCTGTAGGATTGTCAAAAAAGCCCCGCATAGTATCTTCAGACCCCTGTTAGGCTTCCCTCTCCATATCCTCAAACTGGCTAACTGTTGACTCAATATTGTGCTGTGGGAATTTCACTGTGTGCTTCAAAGAGTCTTGTGTTATTAAAGAATGAAAACTTCATAGAATTATATTTAGTTATTTACTATATTTATATTTACTATGTCTCTGCATATAAATGTGTGCATGCATGCATATCGTGGTACATATAGCAATTCTCTCTTCCACTTTGTTGGTCCCCAAGATCTAAATGAGATCATCAGTCTTGGAAGCAAATGCCTTTAATTTCTGAGTCATGTTGGTGGCCCCAACAGTGGCCACTTTTGCTGGATAAATTGGGAGCCATTTTCAGGTTTAGAAGGTCATCTGGTTTATTTACCTACAAATTTCTGAGGTGTTAGCCAGACTTGCTATTCTCCAAGAGTTTGTAGAGTTGGAAGACACTTGAAAGAAGAACTGTTGGGCCAGAAGAGAAGGCTCACCTGTAATTCCAGGATATGTGATGCCCTCTTCTGGCCAGCATAGGTGCCTAGCATGCATGTGATTTAACATCCACACACGCACAAAATATAAAATAAGTTTTATAAAAGAAGCTTAAAAACAGTGGAGTGTTCTTAAATCTACCCTTAGAATTCGAGATCAACTCCACAAGGACCAAATATATCTGGGCACAGGGGTCTTTTCTGAGACTGATTCTCCGACCAAGAACCATGCATGGATATAATCTAGAACCGCTGCTCAGACGTAGCCCGTTGCAGCTCAGTATCCAAGTGGGTTCCCTAGTAATGAGAACAGGAACTGTCTCTGACATGAACTCAGTGGCTGGTTCTTTGACCTCTCCCCTTCCCTCCAAGGGAGGACAGCCTTGCCAGGCCACAGAGGAGGACACTGAAGCCAGGCCTGATGAGATCTGATAAGCTAGGGTCAGATGGAAGGGGAGGAGGACCTCCCCTAGCAGT
>CM053742.1:80042674-80080954 GCA_028658305.1 Pachyuromys duprasi
GAGAGGGGCAGGGAGGAGGTGAAGAAGGTAGGGTGGGATTGGGAGAGAATGAGGGAGGGAGCTACAGCTGGGATACAAAGTAAATAACCTGTAATTAATATAAAAAATAAAAATTAATTAAAAAATAAAAAATAATTTGAGATCAGTAAGATATATTGTCAGATAATGGTGGCCTCTGTCATCTTGTGTATCATTATTTTTTAAGAAGAAAATTCACAAGAGGAAGAAATGTATATAAGATTTCCCGATGAAAGTAATACTTATGTTTTTTATTTTTATTTTTTTTTAATTATGAGAGTTGTCTCCCAGCCTTGGAAGAGTACCCAAACTTACAGTCTCTCAGAGTCCTCCCACTACCTCACAGATACTCTCCCATCACCAAAATCTATTTTTGAGAACCTATATAATCTCCTTACTCCTCACAGGTGACTGCACAGGATGTGCGGAAGGAAAGCCCGTTGCTCTTCAAGTTCCGGGCCAAGTTCTACCCAGAGGATGTGTCTGAAGAACTGATCCAGGATATCACCCAACGCCTGTTCTTTCTGCAAGTAAAGGAGGGCATTCTCAATGATGACATTTATTGCCCACCCGAAACTGCTGTGCTGTTGGCCTCCTATGCCGTCCAATCTAAATATGGTGACTTCAATAAGGAAGTGCACAAGTCTGGCTACCTGGCTGGAGAGAAGTTGCTGCCCCAGAGGTGAGGTGGTATCGCAGCCTGGCTAAAGTAGGTAGTGTGTATCAGCCAGAAGCTGGTTAATCTCCACTCCACAGGGGCTTCCAGATAAGTTTCTTTTCACTGGGTTCTGTCTAAAGACTATGTTGTGATGCTCAGAGAGACACATTCGTATATGTTATTGTATCACATTATGCTTCTGGTCCTCAATGCTTTTTCCCCCCTTTCACTCCTTGATTTCAAAGCTCCATCACTCAGAAGATAGGTGCTCATGTAGAAGCAAAGATGAGTCGATTTGTTTTGTCCTTTCCCCTGGTTCCATTTCTTTTTCACTGAGGAGACTTTATTTTAGAAATTCACAGGAGATAGAGAAAAAATATGGAAACCATGGGTACCATAATCTGAATTCTCAACCTGATTCATTTTCAAGGAAGTTCATGAGTTTTTTGTGGATTTTAATGCTCCCTCCACACACAGCACAGCATCCCAAACAAATGGCAACCCATTCACTTACCCACGAACTCAGACACACTTGGAGTCCCGTTTTCTGTGTGTGCTGTTCTCTCTTTCTTTGTGTCATTGGTTACTGTTAAGCTAACCCCTACAGTCTGGAACAAATATCAAACTTGAATTAAGTGCTGCCTAGCTATACAGCTGCAAAGGATTTCCATTTCAGGGGAGTACAATGCCACGATGATTTTTCTGATTTTGTAAACTTCAAAGGTGAAAGCTCTTAAGCGCTTAACATTTTTAACATCATGACAATGCTAAATAAACAAGGCAAGTGGTTCCCTTATTTTCTGGCACAGGAAATAGAGATACAGAGGTACATGGTGATATGTCCCATTTCCCACAGCATATTTGAGGCAGAACTGACCTGAATCCCCAGTTTCTTGATTTTTTTTTTTTATGCACAAGGGGAGTGTTTCATTTTGCATCAGATGGCCATTTGCTTCCATAGGCTTTTGGAATAGGAGAAAAACTAAGCCTGATTCTGGGATCCCTAGTGAAACTGGAGATGTGACATGTACACACTTCATCAGGAGGTATTAGGAATGGTAATTGTGCCCTAGGACTTCTTTTGTAGCCAGTGGTATGATGTCCAAGATGGTATATTTAAATCTGGCTTTGAATTAACAATCTGGTGACAATCTGGTAGATGGTATATTTAAAGCAGGCTTTGATTAACAATCTGGAAACGCCTTTTGGTTTCCTCAGAGTAGTTTGGGGACTCCTTATCTCCTTTGTATCCAAAGCTATCTTACAAATTCCTACTGTTGTCCCCAAGAGGATGTAGGAGATACTATTTCTGCCTACCTTTACTGCCAGCTGCTCAACATGGACTGGAATCCTGATATATTATTGTTGAGGTTGGATATGAAATACATTATTAGTTTTGTAGTTAAAGGAATAAAGAAGGTCTCACCTTTAATCCCAGAGTTTAGGAGGTGGAGGCAAGTAGAGTTTTCTTCAGTTTGAGGCCAGCCTGGTCTACATAGTAAGTTCAGGACAGGAGCGCTCTATAAATAGAGAGACCCCCATCTCAAACAAGCAAACAAACAAATAGTGAGTAAAGAGGATGAATCATTGTCCTGTTTGGTCATCTGTTCTTGGAGCTCTTCTTTTAGTAAGTTCCTTATGTCTGTTTCAGTGTGTTCAGGTCTAATTTTAGTATGAACTCAATAATACCTCCATTGGCTAACTTCACATTTAAATCAAGTCCAAAGAGAGCTAAGTGAGCTCCCCTTCCCTCCTACCTATGTTCTGTACTTTACTGATCACTCATTGTCTTTCTAGAGTCCTGGAGCAGCACAAACTCAACAAGGACCAATGGGAAGAGCGGATCCAGGTGTGGCATGAGGAACACCGGGGCATGCTCAGGTAAGCCTCCCCTACCAGCTGTGAGCTTCACTGTCCTTGCAAGGAGAATGAGGATTGGGTCTACAGAGAAGAGACAAATTATGAGGGACATTAATTGATTGTAATTAAGAAAGATAAGGATGATTTTAGCACTTAAATATAGAAGGCAAACTTGAATCAAACTGTGATTTCGTTTTAGGCTTTTTATTAATTTGTAAGAGCAAAGTTTTAATGAAAAGATTATTAACTATAAAATCAGGACAATTTTTGTTTATTTTTTTATTTTGCATGTTGTGTCTGTATGTCTACCTATCTGTCTGCACACCTGTGCTTCATGTCAGTGTGCACATGCAGAGGTCAGAAGCAACTTTTGAGAGTCTATTTTCTTCTACTCTACTGTGTAGGTCACAGTAAATGAACTCAGGTTGTAAGGCTTGCTGGTCAATGCTTGATCAACTGACCCATCTTGCCAGCCCCAGAAGTTCTTTTGAGAAATTATCTCACTATGTAGCCTAGGCTGATCTTGAACACACAGTCTTCCAACCTCTCTCTCTATCTCTCCCTTTGTCATATAGGGAAGATGCTGTCCTGGAATACCTCAAGATTGCTCAAGACCTGGAGATGTATGGTGTGAACTATTTCAGCATCAAGAACAAGAAAGGCTCAGAGCTATGGCTAGGTGTGGATGCCTTAGGTCTTAACATCTATGAGCAGAATGACAGGTATGCCTCAGACTTCTCTCAGTTATTTGGATCACTCTTAAACATGTGTCATTTTTTACAGAGCAAGACTAAACACTTGAGTTCCACTCCAATTATTCTTCTTCTAGTTAAGTCCAGCCATGATGATTGTACACCTTTCTTAATCCTCTGTTGACTAGAGTTGTACTATCTATTATGGTAGTCATTAGCCACATATGACTGTTACATTTGAAATGTCGTTACAACCAAGATGTTTCATAAATGTAAACTGCATACCACATTTTGAAGAGCTACTGTAAGGAAAAATATGTCAGTAATCTTCGTTCTGTACCTAAATGAAATCAACTTACAAGTTTTCAGTCTATATTTACAGTTGCTTTGGGTCTATGCTGAGGTAGAATTTCATGGTGGAGAACATGTAGTCGCTCACCTCATGGCATCTGGGAAATAGTGAAAGAGGAAGGGGGTGGATCCCAATATATCTTTTGTGGGTATGCTTTCAATATCCTACTTGCTTGAAGTAGGGCATGTTCATAAAGTTCTACCACCACTAATAACGTAATTATATGGGGAACAAGATGAGCTTTCAACAAATGAGCTTTTGGGAGACATTTAATATCTAAACCATGCTCATGGTGGTGCATGCCTGTTATCTAGCACTCAGGTACAGGTAACAAGAATCAGGAATTCAGGGTCAGTCTTAGCTACATAGTTAATTCATGTCTGTCTGTTTTAGTGTAGGGTTACCATTGTTGTGATGAAATACCATGACCAAAACCAACTTGGGGAGGAAAGGGCTTATTTTACTCGCAGTTTCATATTCATCATTGAAAGCAGTGCAGGCAGAAACTTAAGCAGGACAGAAATCCAGAGGTAGAAGCTGATGCAGAGGTCATGGAGGAGTGTTGCTTAGGCTTAGGTTGCATTCTTATAGAACCGGGACCACCAGCCCAAGGATGGCAACACTAACAAAGGGTTAGGCTCTCCCCGGTCAATCATTAATTTAAAAAAATGCCTTACAGCTGGATCTTATGGAGGTATTCTTTTCCAGTTGAGGTTCGACCCTTTCAGATGACTGTAACTCGTGTCAAGTTAACATAAAACTGGTCAGCATAGTTGCTATCTTGGGCTGTGTGAGACCTTATCCCATCCCCCTTCCCATGCAAAAATAATTAAAATCACAGTAATGTGAAAATGTATCTATATATTTAAAATGTTGGTTTATATGTTCAAATGATAGGATTTATATGGTTAATTGAACCTTTTTAAATAGGTCATTATTTTTCATTTTTATTCATATAGCTACCAGGAATTTTTTGTTTTCTTTTTGGGTTTTCAAGACAGGGTTTCTCTGTGTAGAATTGGCTGTCTTGGACTCACTTTGTAGACCAGGATGGCCTCAAACTCACAGAGATATGCCTGTCTTTGCCTCCCTGAATGCTGGGATTATAGGCATATGTTACTGCACCAGGCAGCTACTAAGAAATTTATAAATTTGACCTTTATAATTTTTGGACAGTGCTGACCTAGAATCCCTCTTGTCAGGATTCATAGAGTTCAAGTCCCATGCTATATGACTAAGTGATTTTTAGCCTATATTTTTAGTTATTTCCCTCTTTGGTCTGTCTTATTTTCCTCCTTCGTCTGCTGTTGTTAAAGATGAAATCATTAGATTGTTGTTTCATTCACCACCTCTTTTTTCCAAATTTAACAATTTTGCATAGAAGGTTTCCAGTTAAATAGAAAACAGATGCTCTGGAATTTTCTTACAAGGTTATTTGCTTCAACCCAAAGTGGAACAGAATACAGGGCAGTAAGTGATAACTGTAACTGAGTTGACAATAGATCTATATCCTCAAGGGAGAAGTTTGTGTTGGGGGAAATAGGAAGATGAGTGGTGGTAATGGCAAGTCACTATGGCTATTTCCTTCTTGCATTGTCTTTGTCATGATGTTGTTGGCCTCTGTTTCTACAGACTGACTCCTAAGATTGGCTTCCCTTGGAGTGAAATCAGGAATATTTCCTTCAATGATAAGAAATTTGTCATCAAGCCTATTGACAAAAAAGCCCCGGTGAGTGACTCCTTCTTCTAACTATGCACGGCAGGTGTTTTTTTGTTTGTTTGTTTGTTTGTTTTGTTTTGTTTGCAAGTTTATATAATGCTAAGAGCAAACATGTCATTGGATTTATCTATTTTCTGTTGTGTATAACATCTGCATATGAACAGGAAGCACAAATGGAAAGTAAATGTAAGAGGAAGTTGATGGGGAGAAATGGCTAGGCGATATCCTAAACTTGGTGTCACTCTATTACCACACTGCCTCTATGGGTGAGGCAAGCTTCAGGCAATCCTTAATTCTGCTGCTTTGCCATTGCTTCACCTTCCTAATCCCTCAAAACATATTCTACATGTACTTGACTTATGTTTAATTGTCAGAAAACAACAGGTCCATAAGTTCAAATCCAAAGATGACATTACAAATTTACCTTTTAAAACTTTTAATAAAGGAAGTTTATATATTTACATATACATATATGTATATTTTCTTTACCCATATGGTTTTAAGATAAGTTAAGCCCATTCTGGACCTAACCTAATGTGACCTTTCTGGCTTTAGCTTCTGAGTGCTGGGATTACATACATGTATTACCATATCCTCTAAATTTTACCTGTTTATTATATTTAATTTATTAACTTATTTAGTGTGTAACAATAATAATTAAAGAAGAGATAATGAATTTGGGTGGGACACAAAGAAGTTGGAGTGGTGGATATACAATGCTCATGTAATAGTTCTCAATAAAATAAAAAAGCCAGCAAAAATTAAAGGCTTTTTAACAAATAACAATCAAGATAATTGATGTTTAGGAAATTTAAATATTTGTGTATTTACAGCCTGGTTTCCAGTAACTAGAACTTACTTTTGAGAGATGGTTTACATATGGTGTACCTATTGACTAGACTATTAATTACTTTATAGACGAGGCCCTTTGTGATTGAATAATTAGATCTGTAGGTAGACATTATATTGTTTGTTTATCCAGTTGGCTCAGTCAATCACCTGAAAAAAGTGAGTCCGCCTTAATCTTTGATAAGGCAGTAGTAGGAATAATTATCTCTTTAATGAGATGGTATACTTTTATTCCCTGAGTTTCTCTTGCCACAGTTTAATCTTGATGAGCTGCTATGACGTTCTGTTGGATCTGCTCATGTTACTGTATCCTGACACAGAAAACATAACTATTCCCTTTTCTTCTCTTCAGTAGTTTTGTTTCGATTGCTGATTCTTCTGAGAGCCTGTGTCTATTTTCTTTGGTGCTTTGAGCTTTTTCACACTTTCTGTAAAGATCTTCCTACCATGTGGCTACTTCCCAACATGTGGCTGACTTCCATACTGGCTCAATTCAAAGGTCATGGCCCTCTGAAGTGTTGACTTGTGAATCAATAATAAACTTATTTTGAAAACTAAAGAAAAATACTATAGCAGAAAAAGATATTTCTAGGAAAGTATTTTAACGTGCCTTTTTTTTTAAAGATTTCTTTTCACTTTTTAATTTTCCGTATTTATTTTTTGTGGCTTGGGTATACATTCTGTAATGCACGTGTGGTGGTCAGAGGACAGCTTGCTAAGAGTTGTTTTTTTTTTTTTTCCTTTTGCTATGTTGTTTTTTGGAAGAGTTAGGCTTGGTAGTTTTACTTCCTGAGCTATCTTGCTATCCCTGGGGTGCTATTCATGATCAGAGTTGGAAAAACTTATGGTTTGGTGGAAAGAGCACTGGTGTCAAAGATAAGGAACATGGGTTCTAGTCCTGAGTCTACCACTTCTCTGGTATGTGACCCTGGGAAAAATCATTTCCTCACTCTGGTAATTGGTACTCCCACTGAAATGCAAATTGATTGGATAACCCAGTCTTTACAGTACTTTTGGATTTAGCTTTACAGAAGCTAAGTCACTTTCACATTTTCATCAAAACTTTTTTTAATTTATTATTTTATTGCTGCTGTGCATGTGCATGCATATGTGTTCTCAAGGTATGTATACACCATCTTCTATCCCTAAAAACTCAACCTCTGTTTTCCCTTCAGGACTTTGTGTTCTATGCTCCCCGGCTTCGGATTAACAAGAGGATCTTGGCCCTGTGCATGGGAAATCATGAGCTGTATATGCGTCGGCGTAAGCCTGACACCATCGAGGTGCAGCAGATGAAGGCACAGGCCCGGGAAGAGAAGCACCAGAAGCAGATGGAACGGTAGGTGTTGGAATTAGGACTACTGCTATGAGAAGGAAGCTTCTAAAGGTTCCTAGCCTGCTTAGGGTATAAAATCAGCACAGGACTAGGGATTTGTGAGTAGTGGAGGCAAGGACACCCCATTTATTCAGTCTTAACACAGACACTGTTGCTTCTTAGAAATAGGCATCAGAAAGTCTTGGATTTCAGAGGTTACCAGTGGAGGGAACCTGTCATAGTTTCCTGTTGTCTATGACTCTCATGCCATTACTATCACAGGTCCATTATGGGTTAACTGACAAGTAGAATGGAAGTAGCTGAAGAGTCTGTTCAAAATTGTACTGGTTAGCAGCAAGAAAGGTAGGAACTGAGATACTGATCTCAGACTTAACTGATCAGTATCTTAAGATCCTACGATTTTATTTATCCAAAGAAGATAGGGAAACAGTCAGTAACATGAAAATATTGCTAATCATTACAGAAACACAAATGAAAACGAAAACCATAATCACTTATCATTTTATACTCATTAATGCTGGTATAAGAAATAAAATTGTAATATAAGTACCGGTGATGCTCTGAAAAAGAAAATAGGACTCATGTATATTGCTGGTGAGAGTATAAAGTGGTAGAAAACAGTTCCTTGAAAAGTTAAAAAAACATAATTATTATATAATCTTGTTAATTCATTCACAGGTAAGTATCTCTTAGAATTAAAAATGGATGTACAAAAATGCATGTTCATACGTGTTCACAGCAGCATTATCCAAACACTTAAAAGGTAGAAAATAATCTAGTCTTTACCAAGAGATAAATAAATAAATTATAAGTGTACAAAATAGAATTTATCTTTTTTTGAAAGATTTATTTATTATTTATACAATATTCTGCCTGTACACCAGATCTTACTATAGATGGTTATGAGCTACCATGTGGTTGCTGGGAACTGAACTCAGGACCTTTGCAAGAACAGCGAGTGCTCTTAACCTCTGAGCTATCTCTCCAGGCCTAGAATTTATCTTTAAAAAATTGTTTCAGTTGCGTGTAGAGGTGTGTGTGGTTGGTTGTATGGGTGGTGTATGCATGCATGTGTGCTTATGCATGGACATGCATGAATGATTGCATGAGTGCAGGTGTATGCAGAAAGGCCAGAAAAGGGCATTAGATAACCTGAAGCTGGGGTTAAAGGTGGCTGTGAGCCAATGGATATGGGTGCTGGGAACCAAACTCTTATCCTCTGTAAGATCAGCAATTGCTCTTAACGGCTGATCTATATCTGTATCTCTACCCCATAGAATATATCTTAATCTAGTTTGTATTGTTATAATAGATGACGTATGGCTGTATACTTCATAAAAATAAGCAGAGTGCTTTTTGCTTTTGGTTGTTGGACGCTGAGAAGTTCAAAGATGGCCACATCTGGCAAGAGCCCCATATTGCCTTGTAATACAGCAGTGGACTATATAACAGTGTAATATACCAGGTGCATCATCAAGAATGGAGAGTAACAACTGAGAATTCAGAATAGATGCTAGAATTACTTGTCACAACCTACTCTTACAAGGAGAAAACTATCTGTGAAACTTTTTATTAAAAAGATTTATTTATTTAGTATACAACATTCTGTCTGTGTGTACACCAGCACGCCAGAAGAGGACACCAGATCCCATTACAGACTGTTGTGAGCCGCCATGTGGCTGCTGGGATTTGAACTCAGGACCTTTGGAAGAGCAGTAGCCACACCCCCTCCAACCTTCTGTGAAACTTAACTCACATCCTTAACATCATTTTGGAGAGTGGCTCCCCTAATAACCTCCTTCTTATGCCCATCTAATAAAAGTCTCACTGCCTTTCATTCCCTTTACATTAGGGACCAAACCTTTATAGCATGAAATTTTGTAGGAGACAAACTATAGCAAAATAGTTTTTAGCCATCCATGCTACAATGTGATGTAACCCATTATGCTTAGTGAAAAAGTGTGAAGTATGAAAAGTTACATGCTTCATATTCTATTTATATGATGTAATCCAAATAGAAATATTTATAGAAATCAAATGTGAATTGGTGGCTGTCAGGGTCTGGGAGAAGGGAAAATGTGGAGAAACTACGTAATGGGTATGGTGTTTTACTTTGCTGTGATGAACATATAACTAGAAAAAGGAGATAGTTACCTACTATTGGAGGTATACTAAGTACCATTGAATTACTTTTGAAATGGTTGATATAATATTATTTAAATTTATCATTTTTATAATCCTAGGTGATTCTTATGTACATTAAAGTTTGAGGAGTACTGCTTTAGTGGGATACTCTGTCAATTAAGAGTCTAGAATGTTAGAAAGTTTCTAAGGTAGGAGGCAGGAAATTACTTCACAACCTTAGAAACTAAGGTTAGCTTGGTGACACAAAGATGTTGGAAGTTCAAGGCAGCCAGGCTTAAATAGTGAGACCCTGCCTTAATTAATGAAAATAAAACCAAAAATGACCATATACTTTTTATCACATTGAACCTGCTCTAATACATACATACATACATATATACATACATACCATACATGTGTGTATATATATGTACATGTATACATACATATACATGCATGTGTGCATGCATACACACATAAGATTGACTTCTCCCCCAAACACTGGGGTTTAGACTCAAAACCCTCGGAATGTCAGGAAGGTTCTCTCTCACTGAACTATTTTGACAGTCTCATTTATTTTAAAAAGAAATCAAGATTTTGGGGAGTAGTTTCCTGAACTAGATCATGCTCTGTAGGGCCTCACAGTCTAGTAACAAAGAGAATAAGGCAAATACATACATGTGTATGTTCACACTTTCTGACTCACACCGTCTTGAGGAACAAAAGCTGTATCGTTCATTCCCTTAACTATTGAGCAGTAAAACAATGGTGAAAATTTTCTGTTGTTGTGAAGTTGACTTTCTGGTAGGAACAAACTGTTTAGCATATGCACTAGTGAAAAGTGCTACGGAAAAGTGTGTGTCAAGCATTCTGAAAGGCCTAAGAATGAAGACACCTAGCCAACATGTAAGAATGCTTCCTAGGGGGTGGAGAGATGGTTCAACAGTTAGAAACACTTGGTCCTCTTGCAGAGAACCTATGTTTGTTTCCCAGCACCCACATGGCAGTTTTCAGCCATCTGTAACTATACTTCCAGGGGATATGACATCTTCTTCTGGACTCCATGGGCACTGCATGCATGCTGTACACTTACATACACATAGGAAACACAGACATAATATAAAATTAATAAAGTACTTAAAACAAAAAAGTGCTTCCTTCAGTAGGTAGTGAGGTTAGAAAAAGCAAATACGTATTCTAGATATGCAATAAAATCTGGGAAATGGGAACCTAGAGCTAGGGTTTAAGGCAGGCAAAGTTAGTCCTGGCCAATACTTGAAGCACAAAGCTAAAACTCACTTTTCTATAAGAGTGCAAAAGTTAGTAAATAATTTTATTAGATGGAAGAGTGAGAACAAGGGCAAGTCCATCTAGTTGGTTACTGGCAGAACCAGCATTCCGTTTAAATCTCATGAATTCAGGGTAAATGGACTGAGCATGTAAAACTATGTGGAACTATGGTGTGATGGCTAGATTATGGTGGAAAGTGAGAGTGTTTGGAGCCTGAGGCCTAACAGAGTTAGTTCATAGAACCCCTCAAGATTCCATGCAGCCTTGCTATCCTGTTACATCCCTCTTTCTGTTCTCTAGTGCTCTACTGGAAAATGAGAAGAAGAAGCGTGAGCTGGCTGAAAAAGAGAAGGAGAAGATTGAACGCGAGAAGGAAGAGCTGATGGAGAAGCTGAAGCAGATTGAGGAGCAGACTAAAAAGGCTCAGCAAGGTGAGGCTTGGATTCACTGTAAAGACTGAGTTTCCCCATAATCTAACCCTAAAGTATACACCCTCTTCCCTGAGCTGCAGACTAAGACTGCATAGTCTAGGTGTGCAACAGAATACAGAAACAATTTGTCAAGAAAAATTCTTAGAACCCATGCATTCTGTGCAATGAAGTAGAAACTTCCCAGGCAGCAAGTTCATCTCTGAGCCCTTCATCAGTTTCCGCCTTTTCTAACAGAACTGGAAGAACAGACCCGCAGAGCCCTAGAACTTGAGCAGGAACGGAAACGTGCCCAGAGTGAGGCTGAAAAGCTGGCAAAGGAGCGTCAAGAAGCTGAAGAGGCCAAGGAGGCCCTGCTGCAGGCTTCTCGGGACCAGAAGAAGACCCAGGAACAGCTGGTAATGTTGCATTCTGGGCTGAGCATGCGTGTGCATTTTTCTTGCTTGACCCTCTACCAGTTTATAAATGTCTGCATAGTTAAGTCTTTCTAGTTTGTTTGTATCCCATAGGCCTCCAATAGTACATTTGAAAGCAAGCTGGTACGGCTCAGAGTCTTTCTTAGGCCTTGGTTTCACTTATTTTCTTATATATAGATCTGAATCTATAAGCTAAGAAAAGAAAAAGGGGAGTACCTATTGTGGGTTACTTTAGCTCCATCTCCTCTTTCCTTGCTTTCTTCTGCTTCTTTTTTTCTTTAGTAGCTTATAAAATTAAACCCCGAGCAAAATGTAACCAGATAAGATAATTGGGAATCATGGAAGCCAAAGGTCATAGCTATGTTTGATTAAGGTTTACAATCATTTCTTTCTGCATTGGAAAGATTCCGTCTCTGAAATCACGTATAAAGCTAGCGATCTATGACTTGGAAGTTCAGAATCTACTGCTTAATATAGTTCCTTCCCTTGTAGTATTGGTGTGCTGGTATCTCCCAGAAAAAAAAAAAAAAAAAAGATGTCATGAAACATTTTCCCAAGGGACAAGGGTGTGCCTAAACTTTTCCAAATTGTGTAGATTCCCTATGATATTAGAATTTATTTGTTCTGGTAGCAGTCTTGGTGGAGCCCTAGGATAGTCGTGAAGGAATTCCTACTTCAAGCAGTGACTTTCAAGCTTTGCTGGAGCCCCACTGCATGCATATTTGGCAACATTAAGAGGGGAAAGAAGAGGGACAGCGATGATCAATTGCCTCCTTTAAGGAGGCCTGTAGTCTATGAGGGGAGCTGTGACTTATGAAGCACTAAAAGGATGGAATAACTTGGTTAAAAGTCACTAGGTCAACAAGAAATGTAGCAGGCGTTTACCTATGAGTTCCTTTGAGAAGATGAGGTTACAAGTATCCGGACCTTGAAAACCCAAAGGTCAAGCTCTCACAGGCTTCTAATATGCCTATAGGCTTCAGAAATGGCAGAGCTGACAGCACGGATCTCTCAGTTGGAAATGGCTAGAAAGAAGAAGGAGAGTGAAGCTGTGCAATGGCAGCAAAAGGTAAGATACAGAGCCCAGAGTAAGACGTTGTGGGAAAAGAGTATGCTGTGTGTATATATTCCAGGATCTTACATTTCTTAGATTTAGACTCCCCTTTTTAGATACAAACTATTTTGAGAGGCACGAGAGAAAGTGCTCAAAGCTTTCTCAGATACTTTAGAATCTCCCACTACCTATGGGAAGCAGATAAATCTTTCCTATTTTACAACTAAAACAACTCAAGAGCAAGCCAATCAAACTATTTGTTCTAACTGACATCTACCTCTTACTAGACATGTCTTTCTGGGTATGATTAGGTTGCTATAAGATACCTGATCTGACTGCGAGTCTTTCTCTTTCTGTCACTGGCCAGGCCCAGATGGTCCAGGAAGACTTGGAGAAGACTCGTGCTGAGCTGAAGACTGCCATGAGCACACCTCATGTGGCAGAACCTGCTGAGAACGAACAAGATGAACAGGATGAGAATGGGGCAGAGGCCAGTGCTGACCTGCGGGCTGATGCTATGGCTAAGGACCGTAGTGAGGAGGAACGTACTACTGAGGCTGAGAAGAATGAGCGTGTGCAGAAGCATCTTAAGGTATCTAGGCAGGGTCACTAGTCCAGGAGATTGTATAATGACTTTATAGATCATGACCTTTCCTACAGCTAGGGTAAGCATGCTGTAACCCTTGTCAGTCTGGGACTATAGAAACTTGAAGGGAAGACATTTTCTCCTACTAATCCCACCCTAGAGTACCCCATTTAGCTCTCTACTACGTCCTGTTATTCTCCCCTCTTATAATCAGAAAATATCCAGCTAGCCAAATTACTGCTTGAATATTTGGAATATTATTCTCATTTATTCTTAAGAAATAGCCATCATTAATTTGTCCTGTTCTGTGTGTATGTGTTGCATGTTTGTATGTATGCATGTGCATATGGATTATATGGGTAGGAAAGAGGAAAAAAAAAGGAATCTGATCAGAGAAGTGGGATTAAAATGAGAGGAAGTCATTGACCCCTGACTCATCTTGCATCCTCCCAGGCTCTTACTTCAGAGTTGGCCAATGCCCGAGATGAGTCCAAGAAGACTGCCAATGATATGATCCATGCTGAGAATATGCGGCTGGGACGAGACAAATACAAGACCTTGCGCCAGATCCGGCAGGGCAATACCAAACAGCGCATTGATGAATTTGAGTCCATGTAGTGGGCATTCACCCTCTAGGGATCCCTCCTCTTCCTTCTTCTTTCTTGTCCCCACACTCCCATAGTTTTGCCTAACTAACACTGTGCTGGAGCCACTAATTACAAAAGCCTTGGAGCCATGCCAAGCATTTAGTATAGCCATGGGACCAAATTTAACCCTTCTGTTTTCTCACTCATATCCTCGGGCAAACAAATGGCCCACTGTGGTGCCAATGGAATCTCCTTTTCCTTTTTTGACACAATCAGCCTAGCTTTCTAGAATAGACCATTTCCCCAGCTTACAGGCTCATTCCTTTTGATTTAACAAGCACCTCCACACACATATACACACATGCTGTTGTCGTCTGAGACTCAAGAGTGAAGTAGGTTAACGCTAGCTTCCATCCCTTCCCTTGTTCTTTCAAGTCCTGTGATTTGCAATGTTGGGGTATTATGTGGTTTAGGGACAGAGGAAGGGCCTTGGCTATATCACTTTAGTATGTCAACTGGCCTACGATTTGATCGCTCAGTGTCCATCCCTTTTACAGGTATTTAGGTATTGGCAATGATCGGAGGGTAAAGACATGTTTAGTCACACTTATTTCTTCTACCTCCTCTGTTGGGCCTCTTACAACGTCAGTCCCACGTGCCTTGTCCCTGTGTTTAGGGACTCAGTTTCTATTCAAGGAGGAATGAAGGAAACAGTACATTCAAGAGATGGACTAATAACATAGAAAGACCCCTGCCCCAGTGCATTTTGGGAGCCTTTCTTCTATTGAGTGAGGTACCCCCATCTTAGTCCATGTTCTTGGTTTCTTCTTTAAATCTGTCTGCTCTCTCTAGTCTACATATATCTTCCAGCTAGGACAGAGAGGTTGAGCACACTCAAACCTAGACGGTTGCATCTAAACCTATTGCCACAAAGGAAGAAACATTTATATCTGGCTTTAGTATTTTCCCTGCCAGGAGTTCTAAACTCCTTCCCTAAAGCTAATTGGCCCACTGTTCCTGCTTCATGGGTACACAATATGTTGAGTAAGCATACCCTTCATTTCTCAGTCACCCAGTAATCCTTCATCTTACCCAGTCCAAAGTGATGAGTGGGCCCTGCTTCTGAAGAATCTCAAAACCAGGTCTATCACTAGTTGTGCTGTCCTTTGGAGCTACATACAGAAAGCTGCTGGGTATTCTAGCCTTGTTCCTTCATATGCCACTCCCCTTTGTAGCAGCTGCTTTCTCCTTTTTGTTACATGTGTGCTCTTTTAATATTTACCAGTATTATATCTTCTAGAGATATCTAACAATATTGATTTCTACCTTTTTTGCTAATGCACTATTAGAGACATTAGTCTTGGGGCAGGATTATTTCAGCTTCATTAATTTTACTATCCCCCACCTCACATCTGGGAAGTATATACTGTATCAAAAATGATATTTTGCCAAAAACATAATGTAAGAAGATTTCAGTATTAGTGATTTACCTGTCACTATAGGTCAAACAGTCCATTTAAAACGTCCTTAGTATTTGGTTTTATTGTTCCTGTTTGCTTTTTCTTCAGGGTTCAATACCAAAAGGCTGTCTTGTCCCTCCATGCAGTACCTTTAGCCCAGAGCCTCCCTCAGCCCATGCCATTTCTACTTAACCTTGGGGACTCTTACATGCATTGCTGTGAAATATATTGACACTCGGTGAGCTGCCCTATATTTGCTGAATTCAAACCTGGAATTGTGGGGGCAAGCTAGCTGCATTAAGGGCAATAACCCACCTCCACAGAGGGTGAGGAGAAGGTTAGAATTTATATTCAGTTTTTGTGTGTGTGTATTTTTGTTTTTTAAATAATTGTTCTGGAGGGGTTTGTGCTCAATCTGTGTTCTATTTCAGTGCCAATAAAATGTAGAAAGACTTAAGTGTGACTCAGTCTTTCTGAATATTTCATTGTAATTTCTAGTCAAGAGGCTGGCTATCTCTCATTTCCTTTCACCTTGACTTAAGATCTAGTGGAAGGAGGAATATAATTACCCTCATTTTAATAGGAAGGAATGACTTTACGAACTACCAAAACAAGAGTAATCAGATTAAGTCCTGAGGTTACAGGTGTGATACAGCTGACAGGTCTGTTCCTTTTTTGGTGCTTCATGCCATGCTTTCTGGTATGGGTTGGAGAGATAGTTCAGTGGTGAAAGCAGTAGTTTCTGACCTGTGTGTCACAGCCTGTTTGGCAAACTTATTTCTAATGAAAATTACCTAGATCAGCAGTTCTCAACCTGTAGATTGTGACTGCTATGGGAGTAGAATGACCCTTTCAAGGGGGGGGGGGTCACCTATGACCATCAGAAAACACAGATGTTTACATTTTGATTCATAATAGTAGTAAAATTACAGTTATGAGGTAGCAGTGAAATAATTATATGATTGGGGTCACCACAATATGAAGAGATGTATTAAAGGGTTGCAGCATCAGGAAGTTGAGAGCCATGTTAAACCTGTCTTTTGATGTGGCTGCAGGATTTGCATTAATTAACCAATTGATACTCTTAGACTTCCTTGGTGTTGGAGCTTAGAGGCCATGTAACTCTGGTTGACCTTAACTTGTAGCTCCTCTTGCTTTTGCCTCCTTAGTGATGAGATTATAGGTATGTGCCATCAAGCACAGTGAGGCTGCTTATCTCTGGCATATGTCGAGGAGGGTCAGCTCCTTTTCTGCTTCCTTGTCTTGGAACACTTCTGACTCATTCTGTTTCCTACAACCCTTTCTTTACTGCACAATCAGTAAAGGACAGGGAAACTATCTTGGGTCTTGTTACAGAAGGCCGTGGAGGATGCTGATAGTATATGTAGTACTTTGAAGTTTATAAAGCATGTAAATTCCGTAACTTAACTATGGTTATCTTCATTTTGCAGATGAGGAAATTGAAATACACATAACAACTTTCTAGAGTTTCTTGGATCTGACATTTCTGCTTACTCCCTTCTTGGGAAGTAAAAATTTGGAAGGAAAACAAATCACACATACACTTAAATTCTCAAAACAATCCTTTGGCAACTGTCTGCTAAATATAATCCTTTAGAAATTAATTTTCAAATGTTAGAAAAATTTTGGCTTTTGAGACAAAGTGCTAGCTATGCATGGGGTTTGAGGTCAGCATGGGGTACTTGATACTGTCTTAAAGTATAAAATGAACAAACAACAATAAATTTCCAAACACAAAAGAAATAGGTCCAGTGGCACAGGCTTGTAATCCTAGCTACTCAAGAGACATTAACAGGAAGATAACACATTCTTGGTAATCCAGGGCTACAGAATGAGTTTTAGGAAAAACTTGACTATATTTTCTTTGTTTGTTTTTCAAGACAGGGTTTCTCTGTGTAACCCTGGCTGTCCTGGAACTCACTCTGTAGACCAAGCTGGCCTTGAACTCAGAGATCCACCTGCCTCTGCTTCAGAAGTGCCGGAATTAAAGGGAAACTATTTGAGGAAGAAACAAAGCAACAAAAGGTATCAAAGTGTACAAGAGGAGAGGAATGGATGAAAACAAAGTATATTGATGAATAAAGGTACTAAAGATAAGTCAGTTTATTTGTATACTCACCAAAAAGTGCTACTAAGGGAAAGGAAAGGGTGAGAAAAAGGCTAAAGATGTGCAGTAGTAGAATTAGAATGTTTGTGTAGCACGCACTAGTCCAAACTAAAACACAAGATGCATGTGGTTAGGTCAAGGGTTTTGAGCTAGATTAGAGGTGATGCTGTCGTATCCAGACCATTGTAGTGTCCTTAAATGACCCCTTAAAAGATGGAGAGGGTGGATATCCAGTTAAACCAGCACCATTTGTTGAAGATGCTGTCTTTTTTCCATTGTTTGGTTTTGGCTTCTTTTTCAAAAACTAAGTATCCATAGGTGTGTGGGTTTATTTCTGGGTCTTCTATTCGATTTCATTGATCCGCCATTCTGTTTCTATGTCAATACCATGCGGTTTTTATTACTGTTGCTCTGTAGTACAGCTTGAGATCAGAGATGGAGATACTTCCAGATGATCTGTTGTTGTACAGGATTGTTTTAGCAATTCTGTGTTTTTTGTTTTTCCATATGAAATTAAGAATTGTTCTTTCAAGGTCTGTAAAGAATTGTGTTGGTATTTTGATGGGAATTGCATTGAATTTGTAGATTGCTTTTGGCAGAATGGCCATTTTCATTATGTTAATCCTTTCAATCCAAGATCATGGGAGATCTTTACATCTTCTAATATCTTGTATGTCTACATGTAGAAAAATGCAAACAGATCCATATTTATCACCCTGCACAAAACTAAACTTTAAAGGGATCAAAGACCTCAACATAAAACCAGGCACACTAAACCTGTTACAAGAAAAAGTGGTGAAGAGCCTTGAACTCATTGGCACAGGAGACAAGGTTCTGAACAGAACACCAACAGCACAGGCTCTAAGATCAAAAGTCAATAAACAGGATCTCATGAAAATGAAAAGCTTCTGTAAGCAGAACAAAACAACAGCCTACAGATTGGGAAAGGATCTTCACAAACCCTGTAATTGACAGAGGGCTAATATCCAGAATATATAAAGAAATAAGAAGTTAAACACCAACAAATAAATTAATCCAATTAAAAATGGGCTACAAACACCTAAAGAAGCTAATCAAGAAGAAGGACCCTGGGTAAGATGATCAATCCTCACTCAGAAAGGCAAATGGGGTGGACATGTGAAGAGGGAGAAAACAGGGAACAGGACAGAAGCCTACCACAGAGGGCCTCTGAAAGACTACCTAGTAGGGTATCAAAGCAGATGCTGAGACTCATAGCCAAACTTTGGGCAGAGTGCAGGGAATCTTATGAAAGAAGGGGAAGATAGAACGATTTGGTGGGGACAAGGAGAGCAAAAGAACCAAAAAAATCTGGTCACAGGGGTCTTTTCTGAGACTTATACTCCAACCAAGGACCATGCATGAAGATAACCTAGAACCCCTGCACAGATGTAACACAAGGCAACTCAGTGTCCAAGTGGGTTCCCTAGTAATGGGAACAAGGACTGTCTCTGACATGAACTCAGTGGCTGGCTCTTGATCACCTCCTTGTGACAGGGGGTGCAGCCTGGCACAAGCCACAGAGAAAACAATGCAGTCAGTCCTGATGATACCTGATAGTCTAGGGTCAGAGAGAAACATAGGAGGACCTTCCCTATCAATAGACTTGAGGAGGGGCATGGGAGAAGATGAGAGAGGGAGTGTGAGATTGGGAAGGGATGAGGGAGGGGGCTGCAGCAGCAATACAGAGTGAATAAACTAATTTATAAAAAAATAAATTTTTAAAAAAGATGGAGAGGGTGATCTAAAGAATTAAAGGTGCTATGCTTTGAACAGGAACCAAGGAATTTCAGTGACCTCTACCAACTGGGCCCCCAAAGTACACTCAGATATAATACATTCAAATTTTTATTTTGTTTGATTTTTGGCTCATTTGTTTTAGATAGGCTTTCTATCTATAGCCCAGATTATCCTGGAACTGATTTTGTAGACCAGGCTCACCTCAAATTTGTGGCAATCCATCTGCCCCTACCTCCCAACTACCGTTATTATGGATGTGAGGGATCATATCAGGCTTTCGTTTATGTTATTTTAAGTTACTATTTCACACTGTTTTGCACTTTTAAAAGTTCTCAATTCTAGGAATGACAGTCTTGCAGAAATAATGACTAGGTTAATAATTTCCAGTAGTTAAGGAGCAAGGTAGAGAAGGACCAAGAGGTTACAATCTGTAATAAGAGCATCAAAGGAGGTAAGCAGCGTGGGTTACACAGTTTCTGCCTCGCCTGAGACTTTTTTCTGAAATGAAGAACAGAAATAAATAAATTGTTTCAGTGGTTAAAAGCACTGTCTGCTCTTCCAAAAGACACAGGTTCAATTCCCAGCACCCACATGGTAGCTCAAGACTGTGTGTAACTTCAGTAACAGGCAGTCTGACACCCTCACATCACTGCACATAAAATAATAAAATTAATAAAAAATAGAAAAAAAGAACATGGTGGACAGTTTGCAGAGTAAAGCTTGTGTGAGAAGTGAGTGTGGCTTTAAGACTAACAATTCTGTATGTTGTGTTTTATATCGTAAATGTCTCAATGTTGTTGTCTAGGCAGTGATTCAGGATAATTTATAAGATGCCACCAACAGATGGACCTGAGTAAAGCATCTGTGTACTTACCATCTTTACCACTTCTTTTTTTAAAAGATAAATTTATTTTGTGTATATGAATGTTTTGCGTGCATTTATTGGTGCACTGTGTCCACACCTGGTGCCCTTAGAAAGTGGAAATGAGTACCCGATTGCCTGAAATGAAGTCACAGACGGTTGTTAGCTGCCTGTTGCTGAAACCTGAACCTGGGCCCTCTGCAAGAGCAACAAGTGCTCCTAAACTGCTGAGCCACTCCCAGCCCCTCTTTATTATTTTCTAACAACTGCAAATGAGTATTTGATGTGACTTAATATTCCTTTTTAATGGGTGGGAAAAGGAAAGGGTAGCAGGAGGGTGAAAAATGAGTAAAATCCAACTACATATATGAAAATGTTATACTGAAACTTGTTATTTAGTACACTGTCGATAAACAATGACTGCTTGTATCTGCCAAATGATCTGACAACATTATATACAATAATGTCTATCTGGAAGCATCTCAAACTTGAATTAAGAGAATAAACAAAATTGTACCATAATAATACAATAATATATTACTCAGAAATATAAATAAACTACTGAAACATAGATGAACTCATTCTTAAATGTTATGTGAAACAGAGAAACTATAAAAGAGACTATGGTGTACTCTTCTGCTTTAAAAATCAAGTCATATTTTAAAAGTACAACATATAAAATTTGTATTAGTGATAGAGTCCCAGTAATCCAGGTAAAACCCTGGAGCAGTATTAGAGCATTTGAATCCTTTGCATTTACTGTCAGAAGACAAATCCAGCACGGGTTATAAACACAGAGCAGAAATCCAACATTCAATACAATCCCAACAGTGAGTCATTTCATGCAAAAATAGGTCAGGACTCTAAGTCAGCAGGCTGCTCTCTTGCTGAGTCTAATTAAAATTTTTGAAGCAGGAAGTGTAGTTAATGCTCGAAGTTTTAATTTCAACAAGAAATTGTGAAAATGCCTCAGCATCCCCAAGTGAAGGAAGGAAGCCAGCCTCATTTTCTCTGTCTAAGGGAAACGGTGCTTGTTCCAAGCAGAGAGCAAGCAAGCTGTGCCTAAGAGAGAATGCTGGTATCTTTCCTTTGAAAGTGCCATCTGGAAGATGGGGTAGTGGGAGCCATGATGGCATACCTCCATCTGTGCTCATGTCCGTAAGCACAATATAATCAACTGTCAATGACTTGATACTCTGATTTTGAATGGTAAAAAGGGGATGCAGCAGTAACAGAGAAAGAAATGTCACTCATAAACTTCAGGAACTGCAACACGAGATTCCATTGAGATTTAGAATGAGAAATGACCACATTAAATAAAATGGGTGGGTGGGGATCCCACGTCTGTTTTTCATGTGCAAACAATCAAAGCATGGGGTACCAGAAAGGCTGAGTTAACTGACATGGCCTAGGATTTACAAACTATTGCGTCTGGATGCCTGCCTCAACCAAAACAATTCTCTGAGCAACTTGAAATATCTATCACCTGAAGTCCATGAAATCCACATGTATAGGAACACTTAAGTCACTTCAAGGGGAAGCCTGATTTTAAAAATTCCTTCATCTCTAGAGCATATTCTTGTGTAAACATTTTATTCCCAGTTCATGCATGATGTCTTGAATAGGATTATCAGAAAAATGTGTCATCTTCACAGCCTGAAGACAAGGCTCAGGGCTATAGGCCTAAGCCATGCCCATTGCTACTCTGTACTTTCCTGGGAGTTAGCAGATCCTTCCCTCATGGTACCAGTTTGGGGAGCACTTAGCCACATGCCTACGATGCCCTGCATCCATGGCTACCAACTACAGCAGACCACCCACTAATCTTTAGCCTTCAATATTTTTTCACCAGCATTTTAAGAGTCTGCAATGCTGGCAACCCCACTGCCTGCTACAAGAGAGAAAATGCTTCTCAGTAGCTGCCATTCTGTTATAACTCTATTTATATGACCTTCTAGAGACAGTGTGGTTTGCTGGAGCTAGGTTGGAGGCATTGATTGGAAAGGAACATTAAGGAACAATTCTTATTCTGGGTCATTGTATGTTACAAGCACAAGTAAAACGTCATGTTAAACGCAAATAAATCTTTTAAAAGAAGAGGTCTTTCACTGAAAAAGTTGGAAAATATTTAGAACCTTATTTCTCAGAATGTGTCATAATTGTTTGGTGCATTTAAAAGATTAATGGTTGTGGAGTATCACAGGTTCAGGGTCTACTTGGACTATAAAACAAGACACTATTGTGGAGCCACTGTTCTAGAGTCTAGAATAAACCAAAGCTTGTATAGGTAGAGGGAGATCTATCACAAAACTGCCAGCCAGAGATCCACTTAGAAGCTGTTTCATGACTATTTTACAGGTCTTAAAGTCCTGGGTCAGGTCTTCCCTATGGATTTCATAGGTGAATGTCACCTTAACTTTGTAATTACTGCTGCTTTACCAAACCTAGTCGTAATGTCTGTAAATTATACCTCATTTCCTATCTGCTCTTACTTGAGATGGCCATATGGTCACATCCTTTTATTCCATCTTGAAATCACGAAGAATCACTTCCCTGCATTTGAGATAGTGGTAGTGAAAAGTCCTTGTCCTTCTTATGCACATCATGACTCTAGGTCTCTTTTCACAGAATTATTATAGTTTGTCTACCAAAATAAATGTTGAATATATTCCAGAGAGCTTAAATCCTTGATCCAGGTGTGCTTGTGCATCCCTTCAATACCAGCATTACAGAGACATAGGCAGGTGGATTTGGGTGTAAAAACAAAACAAAAATATCACATATTATTTTTTTCTTAATGTAGAATGGTGCCACCACTTTAGAAAAAAGTTTGGCATTAAAAATATTATCATAGTGGTAGAAAGCTTCAATAAGAACCTTAATTTTATCCACAAAAACCTTCAAAAGTTAAGTGTAGTTACCATGTGGCCTTGCAGCTCCATAGTTATATATCTAAGAGAAGTGAAAATATATGTCAATAATAAAACTTATACAGTAGCACGCTTGCCTATCATGTACAAAGATCTAGGTTCAATTCCTAGGACCACAAAAACTTATACACAAATATTAATAATGTCATAACCAAAGTAGACAAACTGGAAATATTTATCAAGTTGGATAAGTACAGGAAATTTGATGGAGGCATTTTCTTAATTGAGGCTCCTCTTTCTAGAGATCTCTAGTTTGTGTTAGGTTGACAAAATTATACTGGGGCACCATTTCACTCAATTCAGCTATTATCAGGAAAAGTGACTTAAAATGCAAGCACTAATGTAAGGAAAAGTAATCCCTAGACATTGCTAGTGGGAGTGTAAACTAGTATATCTATGATGGAAATCAGTATAGAGTTTTCTTAAAATATTAAAAATAGAACTACCATATAGCCCAGCTGTACAACCTCTGAAGAGTATGTCCTCAGAACCCCATATCCTGCCACAGAAAGGTAATCACATTCATATATACAAAACAGTTGTATTCAAATGTAAAGAAAATGGAAATTACAAAAATCTCAGGAAAATAGATGGGCCAAGAAAGTGCTATATTAAGCAATGTAACCTAGACTCAGAAAAAAAAAAAAAGAACAACATTCTCTTTGATATGAAGACCATACATGTGTGTGTTTATATAATATTTCTATAAATGTTTATAAATGTTGGTAAAGCCTAAAAAACTAGAAAGGAGACCAAGAGATGATGGAAAGATGTGCAGAGAACTGGAGATGGGTAAAAGATCACAGTTGGCATGAAAACCAAAAGGAGACAGCAGATGGGAGAATATAAGGGGAGGACAGAGGGCTGAAGAAGAATCAACTCGAACGATTTTTTCTTTGCAAATTTTATAATGAAGCCTAATATTTTGTACTAATTAAAAATAAAAGTAAATACGAAGTGCTTCATGTTAAAAGAATGTCACTCTTGCAGCAACTTGAGTCTCCTGGTGTAGCCCCCCTCCCTTATCTCCTCCCATATGTACCTTCCCTTTCTCTTCCCCCTTATCATGTCTCCTAGTCCAAGGATAGGGGAAGTCCTAGCTGTTGTCTGACCAGAGCCTATCAGGTCTCTCATCAGGAATGCCTGGATCCTCTTCTATGGGCTGGCAAGGTCACCCCACCAGGGGGAAGTGATCACAGCACAGGCAACTGAGTTTATGTCAGAGACTGCCCCTGCTCCCCTTATTAGAGAACTCACTTGGAGGCTGAAGTGCCTATAGGCTACACCTGAGCAGGAGTCTAGGTCCTTTCCGTGCATGGTCCTTGGTTGGTTTATCAGGCCCTCTTAGCTTCCCCTCCCCTTGGGTCCAGAATTTTTGGTTTTGTTGGTCTCCTTATGGAACCCCTGTTTCTTCTGTGTGCTTCTATTCCCACCCCTTCTCCCATAAGACTCCCTGCACTTTGCCCAAAGTTTGGCCTTGAGTCTCTGCATCTGCTTCAATCCCCTGCTGGGTGGACTTTTTCAGAGGACATCTGTGGAAAGCTCCTGTTCTGTTCCTTCAGGAAGAAAGTTTTTTCCCCCCCTTTGGTTGTTGTTGTTAAAGAACAATATCAAATGTAATAATGATCACATTCAATCTTCACAGTGTTAGGCTCAGTCCCAAGGCACTGTCTTTTCAAACTCTCAGTAAGTACTCACAAAAATAACAAGCTCTTTGAAATAAAATTTAAGGAAATACAAATGCCAAAATGCAATTAGCTAGTTTTGTCAACCAGCTCTTGAGGAGACAAGATGATCTGGGGTCAGATGGAAGGGGAGGAGATTTTGGAGGGGGCGGGGAGGAAATGAGGGAGGGATGGGGAGAGTGGGAGGAAATGAGGGAGGGGGCTATGCCTGGGATGCAAAGTACCTAACCTGTGATTGATATAAAAATAAATACATTACATTTAAAATTATTTTAAAATAAATTACAGTTTATTCACTTTGTATCCCAGCTGTAACTCCCTCCTTCATCCCCTCCTAATCCCACCCTCCCTCCCTCATCTCCTCTGATGCCCCTCCTCGAGTCCACTGATATGGGGGGGGGGACCCTTCCCTTCCCTCTGACCCTAGCCTATCAGGTATCATCAGAACTGGCTGCATTGTCTTCCTCTGTGGCCTGGTAAGGCTGCTCCCACATGAGGGGGTGATCAAAGGGCCAGCCACTGATTTCATGTCAAAGACAGTCCCTGTTCCCATTACTAGGGAACTCACTTTGACACTGAGCTGACATGCAATACATCTGTGCAGGGGTTCTAAGTTATCTCCATGCATGGTCCTTGGTTGGAGTATCAGTCCCAGAAAAGACCCCTGTGCCCAGATTTTTTGGTTCTGTTGCTCTCCTTGTGGTGCTCCTGTCCCCTCCAGGTCTTTCTATCTCCCCCTTCTTTCATAAGATTCCTTGTGCTCTGCCCAAAGTTTGGCTATGAGTCTCAGCATCTGCTTTGATACCTTGCTGGGTAGAGTCTTTCAAAGACCCCTTGTGGTAGGCTCCTAACTTGTTACCTGTCTTTTCCCTCTTGCAATGTCTGTCCCGTTTGCCTTTTTGAGTGATGATTGATCATCTTACCCAGAGTCCTCCTTCTTGTTTAGGTTCTTTAGGTGTACAGATTTTAATATGATTACCCTATATTATGTCCAATAACCACTTATAAGTGAATATATACCATGTGTGTCTTTCTGCTTCAGGACAATCTTTTCTAGATCCCACCATTTACCTGCAAATTTCATGATTTCCTTGTTTTTAATTGCTGAGTAGTATTCCATTGTGTAAATGTATCACAATTTCTGTATCCATTCTTCCATTGAGGAACATCTGGCTTGGTTCTTGTTAAAAGAAAAAGTAGGGAAGAGCCTTGAACTGTTTGGCACAGGAGACAAGTTCCTGCTCAGAATATCAACAACACAGGCTCTAAGATCAACAATCAATAAATAGGACCTCAGGAAAATGAAAAGTCTTCTGTAAAACAAAGAACACTGTCATCAGAACAAAATGACAGCCTACAGATTGGGAAAGGATCTTCACCAACCCTGTATCTGACAGAGGGCTAATATCCAGTATATATAAAGAACTCAAGAAGTTAAACAGAAACAAATCAAGTAATCTAATGGTGTACAGAGCTAAAGTGAGAATTCTCAGTAGAGGAATATCGAACGGCAGAGAAACACTTAAAGAAATGCTCAACATCCTTATTCATCAGGGAAATGCAAATCAAAACAACTCTGAGAGTTCACCTTACACCCATCAGAATCGCTAAGATCAAAAACTCAAGTGACAACACCTGATGGAGAGAATGTGGAGAAAGGGGAACCCTCCTCCTTTGCTGGTGGGAATGTAAACTTGTACAGCCACTTTGGATATCAATCTGGTGCTTTCTCAGAAAATTAGGAATTGTGCTTCCTCAAGATCCAGCTCTAACACCCCTAGGCATATATCCAAAATATGCTCAAGTATACAACAAGTGCATTTGCTCAACCATGTTCTTAGCAGCTTTATTTGTAATAGATAGAATCTGGAAACAACCAAGAAGAAGCTTAAGTGATAAAAGATTAAGGCTCAGTCTCTGTGGAGGGAATCTGGGGGCTTGCGCTCCATCTAGTGGCCATGGGTTTTAGAGTGACTTGTTACATATCAGTTAGACTACCAGAAAGCAAAAACCTCAAGCCAGAAAGGAACCAGCTACTATCCTTTATTCTTATACCTACATCCCTGTATCTGAAAGCTGGTGTCCATGTCCAAAAGGATTCACCACATTCTCCAGCAACATCATCATCATCTCAAGAGCGAATGCTCAAACATATAGACCTATGGGGGACATCTTATGTTCAGTCCACAACATAGGGGAAACTAGGACACAGAACCTCAGCTTACCCTATTCTCTCATAAATTTGTTCAAAGTATACATGGTAAAAGGTCATTTTTGCTGGATTTTATAAGAACAACTGTAGAGGATGTAGTCACATTGAAGCTATTTCTATGGATTTTTTGTGTGTATCTGTGTGTGTGATACAGATTATCTGGATACCTTCTTTAGTTTGTTTGAATCAGCACTAATCCTGAGAAGAACATCAGATTATTTTGTGGATGAAATCAGCTTCTGTTTTTATTCGCCAGTACTTGATAAGAAATATCACTGGGGTTCCAAGATGGCAGTGCCCAGACGACACTCTTTCTGACTAGCAGCAAAGCAGGATCTGCACAGTGACCAGCAGACAGAACTCACGGTCCTAAAACACCAGCAACCTGTGTTTCCCAGGTGAGAGGACACCCCACAGTGTGGGATTCAATCAGCTCTCCTAGCTAAATCGAGAAAGAGGTCACAGTTCCACCAGGCGCTTGGTCGCCAGCCCAGAGCCACACACCGGCGTGCTATGATCACTGTCCCAGACTGAACTGTGGGCCCCACAACACGGGAGACTGGGATTTCCAGTCGAGAGAAAAGCCCACGGTGCAGGAAACGATCAAGCCGACCTTAGGTCACCCAGACAATCCCTGGAAAAAGACCAAGGTCCGGTGGATGCCCAGCAACCAGCCCAAAGCTGGGGACCCAGAGTCCTGCCTGCGCACCTGACTAACTGCCCTGAATAGAACTGTGGGCCCCAGGGCTCCAGAGACTGAGTCCCTCTGTCGGGTGACCCACAGAGAGGGGAACAGCAGATTTGACCTCAGAGCACTCAGCCGACAACCCCTCCCCCGAAAAGTTCTCAGGAAAAGTTACAGTTTTGGCAGATGTCCAGGTGCCCAATCACCAGCCCAAAGCCTGGACGCAGGTGCCAAGCACAGTCCTGCCTGCGCGCCTGACTAGCTGCACTAACTGTGGGCCCCAGGGCTCCAGAGAGTGAGTTTCTCTGTCGGGTGACCCAGGTTTGACCCCAGAGCACTCAGCCAACACCCTCCCCCCCGAAAGTTCTTGGGAAAAGCTACAGTTTTGACAGACATACAGGTGTCCAATCACCAGTAAGGCGGAGGCACACGCCTGCCTGTGCCTGTGGTTTCTACTCACCATCCCAGAAAGAATTGCAGTCCCCAAAACAGTCTGGGTGTCCCTGGCAGGAGGAAACCCCACAGCAGAGGGATCATCAGGTCCATCACAAAGGGCACCCAGATCCAGAAGACTTTCTGGGTTCACGCAGGCCCTAGACTCTCTAGCCTTCTGCAGGCATGAGTGCCCTGCTCACCTGCCATTGATTACTGCTAGGGCACAGGGGCACACAGCGGCAACCTCAGACCTATAAAAGCCTGAGAGCCATCACAACAGCCCTCAGATACTAGTCCAAGTTGCGACTGGTATCTTTAGCTAAACTGACAAAACCGCGGGATTCCCTGGTTCTTCAAGAGGGCTGCATCCAAAAAAATACACCTTCCATTCCTCAGTTGATGGACATCTGGGTTGTTTCCGGGTTCTAGCTATTACAAATAAAGCTGCTACAAACATGGTTGAGCAAATGTCCTTGTTGTGTACTTGAGCATCTTTTGGATATATGCCCAGGAGTGGTATAGCTGGGTCTTAAGGAAGCACTATTCCTAGTTGTCTGAGAAAGCGCCAGATTGATTTCCAAAGTGGTTGTACCAGTTTACATTCCCACCAGCAATGAGGAGGGTTTCCCTTTCTTCACATTCTCTCCATCATGTGTTGTCACTTGAGTTTTTGATCTTAGCCATTTTGATGGGTGTAATACAGAAATTGTGGTATTTTTACACAATGGAGTATTACTCAGCAATTAAAAATGAGGAAATCATGAAATTTGCAGGCAAATGGTGGGATCTAGAAAATATCATTCTGAGTGAGGTATCCCAGAAGGAGAAAGACACATATGGTATATACTCACTTATTTACACCTATAAGATATGATAAACATAGTGAAATCTACACACCTAAAGAAGATTAAAAAAAAAAATAGAGGACCCGGGGTAAGGTGATCAATCCTTACTTAGAAAGACAAATGGGATGTAGGAGAAAACAAGTACCAGGACAGGGTCCTACCACAGAGGAACTCTGAAAGACTCTAACTAGCAGTGTATCAAAGCAGAAACTGAGACTCATAACCAGACCTTCGGCATATGACAGGGAATCATATGTAAGAAGGGGGAGTTAATATGATTTAGAGAGGATAGGAACTACATAAGGACCAAATATATCTGGGCACCGGGGTCGTATATGAGACTGTTTCTCCCACCAAGGACCATGGGTGGATATAACCTGGGACCTCTGCTTGCCTGTAGTCCATGGTAGCTCATTATTCAAGTGGGTACCCTAGTAAGGGAAACAGGGACTATTTCTGACCTGAACTCAATGGCGGACTCTTTGACCTTCCCACCCAGCAAGGGAAGAGCAGCTCTCCTAGGCCACAGAGTACTTTGCAGCCAGTCCTGAAGATACCTGATAAACCAGGGCCAGATGAAAGGGGAGGAGGTCCTCCCCTGTCAGTGGACTTGGAAAGGGGCAGGGAGGAGATGAGAGAGGGCAGGATAGGAATGAGGGAGTGGGATTCACCTGGGATACAGAGTTAATAAAATGTAATTAATAATAAAAAATAAAAATGAAAAAAAAAAAAACAACACCTTAAGAACAGCAGCTGCAGCTCACTAAACTCAAAGCGAAAAACCCAGCAGCAGGGCAGCCATCTCCAGGACTTCTTCTGATGAGAGGAGAGCCTTCCTGAACACCACAGTTAGCACACAGATCCATATGCCTGAGGGCAACTGTGACAATTACTGAGAAGCACCACCATTCAGTTGAGTATACCCAAAAAGCTGAGGAGATCTACTTAGGAACCCTGCCAAGGGGATTCTCCCCACCCCAGGACACAGCAGGCACCAGAAATTAACAGACAACACCTGAGAGCCAGATGGGTAGCAGCTAGCATAAAAGCTTAACCAACAAAAGGCAAAGCAGTATGGCATCCCCAGAATCCAGTTCCCCAGGGGCAAGTAGCTCTGGACACCCTAACATAAGTGAAATTTAAGAAGATGACCTTACATCTATGCTTATGAAGAGGTTAATGGAGGAAGTAGTTAAAATGTGTAAAGAGTTAGAGGGAGATATAGTAAAACAGATTATGGCCATCCATAAAGAAATACAGGAAGATGCAGCCAAACAGTTTGTGACTTTCAGAGAGGAAATGATTAAATCACTGAAAGAAATAAAAGAAACAGCAGAACGTTCAAACAAACAAGGGAAGGAATCGAAGGAAAAATAGGAAAATACAATCACACACGTGAAGGAAATCAACATAATGGTTCCTGATCTGAAGATAGAATTGGAAAAATTAAAGAAAACACAAATGGAGGAAATCATGGAGAGGGATAACCTAGGAAAGAAGACAGGAACTACAGAGGTAAGCATAACCAACAGACTACAAGAGATGGAAGAAAGAATCTCAGGTGTGAAAGATACAATGGATGAAATTGATGTATCCGTCAAAGAAAACAATAAATCTAAGAAATTCCTGACACAAACCATCCAAGCAATCCAAGACAACATAAAAGAAAAAAAAAACAAAACCTAAGAATAATAGGAATAGAGGAAAAAGAAGATTTCCTCCTCCAAGGCCCAGAAAATATTTTCAACAAAATCATTGAAGAAAAATTCCCCAACTTAAAAGAGAGGCCTATAAGAATACAAGAGGCCTACAGAACACCTAATAAATTAGACGAGAAAAGAAAATCCTCCTGCCTCATAATAATCAAAACAGTAAGTATACAGAAGAAAGAAAAATATTAAAAGCTGCAAGGGAAAAAGGCCAAGTAACATATAATGGTAAACCCATCAGAATCACACCTTAGTTCTCAACAGAGACTATGAAAGTCAGAAGAGCCTGGACGGATATCATGCAGACCTGAAGCGAACACAGATGTCAGCCTAGGCTACTATACCCAGTCCTCATAGACAGAGAAAACAAGATATTCAAACAACAAAAACAAATTTCAACAGTACCTACACACAAACCCAGTGTTGCAGAAGATACTAGAAGGAAAAATACAACCCAAGAAAACTAACTGCTTTCAAGAAAACATAGGAAATAAATAACCTCACTACAGCAAAACAAAAAAAATAGCCACGCACACAAACACACTACCATAGCCAACATCAAAATCAAAGAATCTAATAGCCACTGGTCATTAATCTCTCTCAACATTAATGGACTCAATTCCCCAATAAAAAGACACAGACTAACAGAATGGATGCATATACAAGACTCAGCAATCTGTTGCATAAAAGAAACACACCTAAGTCACAAAAACAGACATTTCCTGAGAGTAAAGGCTGGAAGATGGTTCTCCAAGCAAATGGACACAAGAAGCAAGCAGGAGTAGCCATTCTAATATCTAATAAAATAGACTTTCAACCAAAATTAATCAAAAGGGACAGAGAAGGACATTTCATACTCATCAAGGGAAAATTCCACCAGGAAGACATCACAATCCTGAACATGTATGCCCCCAATACAAAGTACCCACTTTTGTAAAAGAAACATTAATAAAACTTAAACCACACATAGATCCCCACACATTAATAGTGGGAGACTTCAACACCCCACTCTCAACAAAGAACAGGTCAACAAAACAGAAATTAAACAAAGAAACAATGTCTCTAACAGAGTTCATGACTCAAATGGAACTAACAAGCATCTACAAACCTTACACCCAAACACAAAAGAATTTGCCTCCTACTCAGCATCTCATGGAGCCTTCTCCAAAACAGAACATATGGTTGGTCACAAAGTGAGCCTCAACAGACAGAAGAAGATTTAAATAATCCCTTGTATCCTATCTGATCACCATGGACTAAAATTGGAGCTCAACCACAGAAATAGCAAAAAAGCCTACACACACATGGAAACTGAACAATTTGTTACTAAATGACAGCTGGGTCAGGGAAGAAATAAAGAAAGAAATTAAAGTCTTCCTAGAATTCAATGAAAATGAAGGCACAACATACCCAAATTTATGGGACACAATGAAAGCAGTGTTAAGAGGAAAGTTTGTAGCTCTAAGTGCCTTCAAGAAGAAACTCGAAATGTGTCATTCAAGCAACTTAATGGCTCACCTAAAAGCCCTAGGAAAAAAAGAAGCAGACACAGCAAAGAGGAGTAGACAGATGGAAATAATCAAACTCAGGGCTGAAATCAATCAATTAGAAACAAATAAACCAATTCAAAGAATCAATGAAACCGAGAACTGGTTCTTTGAGAAAATCAACAAGATAGACAAACCTTTAGCCAAACTAACTAAAAGGCAGAGAGACACTATCCAAATCAACAAAATCAGAAAATGAAAAGAGGGACAGAACAACAGACACTGAGGAAATCCAAACAATCATTAGGTCTTACTTAAAAGTCTATATGCTACAAAATTGGAAAATCTAAATGAAAGGGACAATTTTCTTGATCGATTCCACTTGCCAAAGCTGAATCAAGACTAGGTAAATCAATTAAATAGTCCTATATCCCCTATGGAAATAGAAGTGGTCATCAAAAGTCTCCCATGCAAAAAAAGCCCAGGGCCAGATGGTTCAGCACATCATTCTACCAGACTTTCAAAGAAGAGCTAACACCAAACTATTCCACAAAATAGAAACAGAAGGAACATTACCAAACTCATTCTATGAGGCCACAATCACATTGGTACCTAAACCTCACAAATATCCAACGAAGAAAGAGAATTTCAGGCCAAACTCCCTTATGAACATCGATACAAAAATACTCAATAAAATATTTGCAAATAGAATACAACAACACATCAAAGATATCATCCACTACGACCAAGTAGGCTTCATACCAGGCATGCAGGGGTGGTTCAATATACAGAAATCCATCAATGTGATCCACCACATAAGCAAACTGAAGGAGGAAAACCACATGATCATCTCCTTAGATGCTGAACAAGCATTTGACAAAATCCAACACCCATTCATGTTTAAAGTCTTGGAGAGATAAGGGATACAAGGCACACATCTGAACATAGTAAAGGCAATATACAGCAAGCCTATAGCCAACATGAAATAATATGGAGAGAAACTTAAATCAATCCCACTGAAATCAGGGACAGGACAAGGCTGCCCACTCTCTCCATATCTCTTCAACATAGTTCTTGAAGTCCTAGCTAGAGCAATAAGACAACTAAAGGAGATCAAGCGGATACAAATTCGAAAGGAAGAAGTCAAAGTATCACTATTTGCAGATAATATGATAGTATACCTGAGTGACCCCAAAAATTCTACCAGGGAGCTGCTACTGCTGATTAACACCTTCAGCAAAAAGGCTGGATACAAAGTTAACTTAAAAACTCAGCAGCCTTCCTGTATACAAAAGACAAAAGGACTGAGAGAGAAATTGGCAAGACAACACCCTTCACAATTGCCACAAAGGTCATAAAGTATCTTGGTGTGAACCTAACCAAGCAAGTCAAAGACTTGTATGAAAAAAATTTCCAGTCTCTAAAGAAAGAATTAGAAGAAGATATCAGAAGATGGAAAGATCTCCCATGCTCATGGCTTGGCAGGATTAATATATTAAAAATAGCCATTTTACCAAAAGCAATCTACAGATTCAATGCAATTCCTATCAAATTACCAACACAATGCTTTACAGACCTTGAAAGAAAAATTCTGAACTTCATATGGAACAACAACAAGAAACCCAGAATTGCTAAAACAATCCTCTACAGTAAAAGATCTCCTGGAGGTATCTCCATCCCTGATCTCAAGCTGTACTATAGAGCAACAATACTAAAAACTGCATGGTGGTGGCATAGAAACAGACTGGTGGATCAATGGAATCGATTAGAAGATCCTGAAATAAATCCACACACTTATGGACATTTGATTTTTGACAAAGATTCCAAAATTAATCAATGGAAAAAAGACAGCATCTTCAATAAATGGTGCTGGTCTAACTGGATGTCCACATGTAGAAAAATGCAAATAGATCCATATTCATCATCCTGCACAAAAATAAAGTTCAAGTGGATCAAAGACATCAATGTAAAACCAGACACACTAAACCACTTAGAAGAAAAAAGTGGGGAAAAGCCTTGAACTCCTTGGCACAGGAGACAACTTCCTGAACAGAACACCAACAGCACAGGCTCTAAGAGCAACAATCAATAAATGGGACCTCATGAAACTGAAAAGCTTCTGTAAAGTAAAGGACACTGTCCTCAGAACAAAGCGACTGCCTACAGATTGGGAAAGGATTTTCACCAACCTTGTATCTGACAGAGGACTAATATCCAGTATATATGAGGAACTCAAAAAATTAAACAGCAACAAATCAAATAATCCAATTAAAAAATGGGGTACAGAGCTAAACGGAGACTTCTCAATAGAGGAATATTGAATGGCAGAGAAACACTTATAGAAATGCTCAACATCCTTACTCATCAGGAAAATGCAAATCAAAACAACCCTGAGATTTCACCTTACACTCGTCAGAATGGCCAAGATCAAAAACTCAAGTGACAGCCAAACTCAAGAGAAAGGGGAACCTTCCTCTACTGCAGGTGGGAATGTAAACTTGTACAACCACTCTGGAAGTCAATCTGGCGTTTTCCCAGACAACTAGGAATAGCGCTTCCTCAAGATCCAGCTATACCATTCCTAGGCATACATCCAAAAGAGGCTCAAGTACACAATAAGGACATTTGTTCAATCATGTTTGTAGCAGCTTTATTTGTAATAGCCAGAAGCTTGAAACAACCCACATACCCCTCAACTGAGGAATGGATACAGAAATTGTGGTACATCTACACAATGGACTATTACTCAGCAATAAAAGGATATCATGAAATTTGTAGGTAAATGGTGGGAACTGGAAAGGATCATCCTGAGTGAGCTATCCCAGAAGCAGAAAGACACACACGGTATATATTCACTCATATAGACATATACTATAGGATAAACCTACTAAAATCTGTACACCTAAAGAAACTAATCAAGAGGGAGGACTCTTGCTAAAACATCCAATCCCTATCCAGAAAGGCAAAGAGGATGGACATCAGAAGAAAGAGAAAACAGGGAACAAGTCAGGACCTTGCTACAGAGGGCCTCGGAAAGGCTCTGCCCTGCAGACTGTCAAAGCATATGCTGAGACTTATGGCCAACCCTTGGGCAGAGTGCAGAAAATCTTATGAAAGGAGTGGGAAATAGTAAGACCTGGAGAGGACAAGAACTCCACAAGGAGAGCAACAGAACAAAATAATCTGAGCACAGGGGTCTTTCCTGAGACTGATATTCCAACCAAGTACCATGCATGGAGATAACCTAGGACCCCTGTGCAGATGTAGCCCATGGCAGTTCAGTGTCTAAGTGGATTTCATAGTAATGGGAACAGGGTCTGCCTCTGACATGAACTGATTGGCCTGCTTTTTATCAGCTCCCTCTGAGCAGGGAGAAGCCTTACCAGGCCACAGAGGAAGACAATGCAGCCACTCCTGATGAGACCTAATAGACTGGGATCAGAGGGAAGGAAAGGAGGTCCTCCCCTATCAGTGGTCTTGGGGAAGGACATGGGTGCACAAAGGGGAGGAAGGGAGGGATTGTGATGGGAGGAAAGAGGGAACTACAGGGGTATATAAGGTGAATAAAATATAATTAATAAAGAATTTAATAAAAAATTTAAAAAGTAAAAAAAAAGAGAAATATCACTGAAGGATTAAGTCTGTGGTTGCCTTATGTTTTGTTTCTGCTCTAACTCAATGAAGTCTACTTATGTCTCTGTTCCTATATCTGTGAGATGTGTTTACAAAAGCAAACCTAACAGGCTTGAAGTAGGGCCTTGTTTTCTCCGGCCCAGGATAAATAGCATCACAGGCTCAGGTATAGTTCCCAATATGATTTTGAGACTCTTGTTGTCAAAGGAGCTAGTTCATATGAGGAAAGATTCTTTCTGAGAAGAGTTTGAATGTTCTTAAAGATATTCTGTGAGTATATTTATCATTTATATAGAAGCATAAAGCACATTCCTAATTACTCTAGAATTATTCTGAGTAAATATGAAATCTATTACTAATATATCTTTAAGAGACAAACAATAATAATGACTCCATTTGCAGTTAAAGACTGTAATAATGTTGTATGGGTATATATTTTGCTTGTAAGGCTAAAAATATCCCATACAGATAATAAATAGAAATTACTTTCATGTACTGGGGAAAATTTTGTGTTACTATGACGAATGACCAAACAAAGAAAAATTACATGAATAGTTTAAATTATAACTATTCTCTTAAAAGTAATTTCCTTGTTAAAGTAGAAAAATACAAAAGGTAAGAAATAATTTTAGCCTAGGGAAGGATGTAGGACAATCTAACCTTATTAGTAGGAAGGACTTAATGTATTCAGTGGAAACCAGAGTTACTGAACAGCAAGCCAAACAGCACAAATCACAATTTGTTCAAAATATGAGTGTCAGGAGATAGCATGATATACTTATAGGTGTTTTGAGATTTGAGGCAATGAGAACTGTATGTAACCATGATTAATTTTTTCAGTCCTTTTACCACTTTCATTGGGGATTTTATAATTTTTATTATGCAAAAATCTAGAAGCAGCAATCCAGTTACAGCAGTTGTGAGCAGGTGGCTTGTCAGGCGACTACATTTGCATACACAATTATACTCTTTGATTTAAAATTTGTGCTTTCCTAGGGCAACTTGAGGAAAGGCAGATGGACACTGATAGTGAACAGAGTTTGATCTTCTTGCCAATGTGGCCTCTGGCCTAGGAGAAACTAGTTCAATCATGAAATGTTTATTGAATTCCACAGCAGAGTTGATTTGGAACACTTAGTTTAGCTAGCCACTCTATTTTCTGCATACTGCTTAACCTCTTTAATATATGACTAAGTACTGATATAGAAGCAAATTGGTGATGTTCGTTATGATCAAGGTAGACTTCAGAGTTAAAAATAAATATGGCAAAAAATAGGTAGTAGTTCATGAAGAAACATAACTGATCAGAGTGCTGAAAATAAGTGATTGTGAGTGCTCAGCCATAATTGCAACATCTACGCAATACTTGTGCTACATAAGGGAACATCATGGAAAAAGTATTCGAAAGAATGTAAGAGCTGGAGGACAAGGAAGAAAGCTCTAAAATTCTATCCTCTGAATGTGACATAGTCAAATGTGGTTATTGCACAAGACTTGTCCTAGATCAAGCCAGTTCAAACTTCAGCATCAATTGAGGGTCATTAAGTTCCACTCCTAGCTGAGGAGCTATTACCAGTTTATAGCACGTGGCAAAGGTATTGTCTCTTTTATTTTGAAATGTGGCTGCTAGTAGACTGGCAATTTTCCATGGACTACTCCAAATCTGTGTGCAAACGGCTAACACTCATTAGACTTTGTGGGTTATCTTTATAAGGAGGATATGGAGGTGTGAGGGAGAAGTATTGGAGTTGGGAAGAGTTTGGGAGGTGAGTTGAGTATAGATTATGATCAATATATATATATATATATATCAGGATGTATGAGAAAAAATAAATATTAAAGAGAAAAGTGCTTATGTATGGGTGAAACTTTCAAAGAATAAAAAAAAAAATATTTGTCAAAAACTATGTAGAGGGGCCAGTGAAGTGGCTCAGTGGATAAATATGCCTGTTGCCAAGTCTAATGAAATGAATTTGATCCCCATGGTTCACATGGTCCAAATCAATTCCTTTATGCTATCATCTGACATTTACATCTAACCCCCTATCCAACACCAGTGAATAAATAATTGATGAATATGTTTGCATCTGACTTCATAATGGAACTCTGTGTGTGTGTGTGTGTATGCACTCGTGTGTGTGTCACATAAAAACAGCAGTAGGGCCATTTAGGGGGAGTATTGGTATCATCAGGAGGGAGACAAGTGACTGGACTGAAAATGGGAATTGGGAATCCCCAGTTTGCTCTCCTATGTTCTGTACTTCCTCACTCTGTTGAAAAAGCAAACAATATCCAACCATTCAAGCCTGTTTTTATTTTGGATTGAATGTATTACTTATTTCCATTCACCTACCATGTTATGTATAATCATTCATCTTACTTTTGTATCTTACTTGCTATTTGACAAGGTGGTGTTATACATAATTCACTACCATTTCTTTTTATTTATTTATTTATTTATTTATTTATTTATTTATTTAT
>CM053742.1:80081454-80113495 GCA_028658305.1 Pachyuromys duprasi
TAACATAGTGAAAATGACCGTATTGCCAAAAGCAATCCACTACCATTTCTTAATGGGTATCTTCATTATATGGATGAGAAGTTAAGGAACAGGGAAATAAAATATCATATACAATATCAAGAACACATCATTGATTATGTTGAATTTTCAGCCATCTGTTTTATTTCTAGTTGTCATAATCCAAAAGCAGTCTCTGACTTTAATAACAAACACCCATTGTTATGACATTTTACCTTTTCTGACTATTTATGTAGGCACAGATATTTTGTTTATTACAATGTATTCATTATATATCCCAATTGAAGCCTTCAACTCCTCCCAGGCCCACACTCCCTCTCTCTTCCCCCCTGTCCCCTTCTACTAGTACCCTGTCATCTGCCTGTAGCTTCTCAAGTTTCATCAGGACTGCCTGGATCCTCTTCCTTTGTGGCCTGGAAAGGCCACATCACCAGGAGCAAGTGATCAAAGAGCAGGCAACCAAGTTCATGACAGAGACAGTCGCTGCTCCCCTTACTCAGGAACCTACATGGAGACTGAATGGCAGTAGGCTGCATCTGAGCAGCAGGTCTAGGCCCTCTCCATGCATGGTCCTTGGTTGTAGCATCAGTCTCTGCAGGACCCTCTGAGCTCAGATTTTTTAGCTTTGTTGGTTTCCTTGTGGGGTTTCTGTCTTATTTGTATCCTTCTATCCCCTGCCTTCTTCCATAAGACTTCCTGCCCTCTGCCCAAAGTTTGTCTGTTAGACTCAGCATCTGTTTCGATCCCCTGTTGAGTGGAGCCTTTCGGAAGACCCTCTATACTAGGCTTCCATCCTGTTCCCTGTCTTCCACCAATTCTGATGTCTATCCTGTTTGCCATTCTGAATGAGATTTAAGCACCCTTACAAGGGTCCTCCTTGGTGTTTAGCTTCTTTATGTCTGTAGATGGCTATCCTATATTGTATGGCTAATATCCGCTTATAAGCGAGTGCATACCATGCATGTCTTTCTGTTTCTGGGTTACTTCACTCAGGATCTTTTCTAGTTCCATCCATTTACCTGCAAATTTAATGATTTACTTGTTTTTAATTGCTATGTAGTATTCCGTTGTATAAATTTACCACAGTTTCTGTATCCATTCCTCAGCTGAGGGACATCTGGGTTGTTTCCAGATTCTGGCTATTATACATAAAACTGCTGTGAAAAAAGTTGAATATATGTCCTTATTGAATAGTGAGGCATCTTTTGGGTATATGCCCAGGAGTTGTATATCTGGATCTTGTGGTACTGCTATTCTCAATTTTTTTGAGAAAGGATACCAGATTGATTTCCAAAGTGGTTGTACAAGTTTGTACTCCCACCAGCAATGGAGGAAGGTTCCCCTTTCTCCAAATCCTTTCCAGCATGTGTTTTCCCTTGAATTTTTGATCTTAGCCATTCTGATGGGTGTAAGATGGAATCTCAGAGTTGTTTTGATTTGCATTTCCCTGATGACTAAGGATGGTGAGCGTTTCTTTAAGTGTTTCTCTGCCATTCCATATTCATCTGTTGAGAATTCTGTTTGGCATTGTACCCCATTTTTAAATTAGATTACTTGGTTTGTTGATGTCTAACTTTCTTTATAAATTCTGGGTAGTAACCCTCTGTCAGATATAAGGTTGGTGAAGATCATTTGTATGGTTTTATTTGCCTTTTCCACATGTGGACATCCAGTCAGACCAGCGCTATTTGTTGAAGATGATTATCTTTTTTTCATTCTATAGTTTTGAAATCTTTGTAAAATTAAAGTGTCCATAGGTTTGTGTGTTTGTTTCTCGATCTTCAATTGGATTCCATTGATCCACCAGTCTGTTTTTTGTAGAGTATTGCTTTAGTTATTCTGGGATTTTTGTTTTTACATATGAAGTTGAGAATTTTTCTTTCAAGGTCTGTAAAGAATTGTGTTGGTATTTTGATGGGACTTGCATTAAATCTGTAGATTGCTTTTGGTAAGATGGCTATTTTTACTATGGTAATCCTATGGAGCCATGAGCATGGGAAATCTTTCCATATTCTGATATCTTTTTCCATTTCTTTCTTCATAGACTTGAAGATTTTTTCACAGAAGTCTTTACTTACTTGGTTAGAATTACACCAAGATCCTGTATGTTTTTTCTGGCTGTTGTGAAGGGTGTTGTTTCCCTAATTACTTTCTCACCCCATTTGTCATTTGCGTACAGGAGGGATACTGACTTTTTCAGACACTTTGCTGAAGCTGTATGAGTTCCACAGTAGAATTCTTGGGGTCACTCATGTGTACTATCATATCATCTGCCAATAGTGATACTTTGACTTCTTCTTTTCCAATTTGAATCCACTTGATCTCCTTTAATTGTTTTATTGCTTTAGCAAGGACTTCAAATACCATGTTGAAGGGATACAGAAAGATTGGGCAGCCTTGCCTTGTCCCTGATTTCAGTGTGATTGATTTAAGTTTCTCTCCTTTTAGGTTTTTGTTGCCTCTGGGCTTGTTGTATATTGCCTTTACTATGTTTAGTTATGTGCCTTGTATCCCTGATCTCTGCTAAGACTTTAGACGTGAATGAGTGTTATATTTTATCAAATCCTTTTTCAGCATCTAAGGAGATGATCGTGTGGTTTTTTTTTTCAGTTTGTTTATATAGTGTATTACATTGATGGATTTCCATATATCCAACCACCCCTGTATACCTGGGATGAAGCGTACTTGGTTATAGTGGATGATAACTTTGATATGTTCTTGGAAATGATTTGCAAGTATTTTATTGAGTATTTTTGCATCAATGTTCATAAGAGAAATCAGGCTGAAATTCTCTTTCTTTGTTGGGTGTTTGTGAGGTTTCGATATCAAGGTAGCTGTGGCTTCATAAAATGAGTTTGGTAATGTTTCTTCTATTTCTATTTCATGGAATAGTTTAAGGTGCATTGTTATTAGCTATTCTTTGAAGGCCTGGTAGAATTCCCTGCTGAAACCATCTGGCCCTGGACTTTTTTATTTTTGGGTGGGAGACTTTTGATGACAGCTTCTATTTCCTTAGGAGGTATAGGACTATTTGATTTATTTTCCTGATCTTGATTCAGCTTTGGAAAGTGGAATCAATCAAGAAAACTGTCTATTTCATTTACATTTTCAATTTTTGTGGCTTATAGGCTTTTGATTTCCTCAGCGGCTGTTGTTATGTCCCCCTTTTCATTTCTGACTTTGTTGATTTGGGCAGTGTCCCTCTGTCTTTTAGTTAGTGTGGTTAAGTGTTTGTCTATCTTGTTGATTTTCTCAAAGAACCAGCTCTTGGTTTCATTGATTCTTTCAATTGTTCTGTGTCCCTAATTTACTGAGTTCAGCCCTGACTTTGATTATTTACAGCCATACAGTCCTCTTGGGTGTCTCTGCTTCTTTTTTCCCCCTAGGGCTTTCAGGACAGTCATTAAGTTGTTTGTATGAGAGGCCTTGAACTTCTTTATGAAAGAACTTAGTGGTATAAACCTTCTTAGCACTGCTTTCATTGTGTCCTATAAGTTTGGGTATGTTGTGTCCTTCATTTTTATTGAATACTAGGAAGCCTGTAATTTCTTTATTTCTTCCCTGACCCAGCAGTCATTGAGGAGAAGGTGTTCAATTTTCATGTGTGTGTAAGCTTTTTGCTATTTCTGTTGTTGTTGAGGTCCAGCTTTAGTTCATTATGGTCTGCTATGATACATGAATTATTTCAGTCTTTCAGTCTTTTCATATATGTTGAGGCTTGCTTTGTGACCAACTATATGGTCTGTTTTGGAGAAGGTCCAATGAGGTGCTGAGAAGAAGGTACATTCTTTTGTATTTGGGTGAAAATTTCTGTAGATGTCTGTTAGGCCATTTGATACATGACATTTGTTAATGTCATTGTTTCTTTCTTTATTTTCTGTTTTATTGTTCTGTCCCTTGATGAGAGTGTGGTGTTGAAGTTTCCCACTATTAATGTGTGGAGATCTATGTGTGCTTTCAGTTTTGTTAATGTTTCTTTTACAAATGTGGGTGCCCTTGTGTTTGGGGCATAGATGCTCAGAATTGAGATATCTCATTGGTGGAATATTCCTTTGATGAGTATGAAGGTATCCTCCCCATCTCCTTTGATTAATTTTGTTTGAAAATCTATTTTATTAGATACCAGAAGGGCTACTCCTGCTTGCTTCTTGGGTCTGTTTGCTTGGAAAATCTTTTTCCAGCCCTTTACTCTCAGATAATGTCTATCTTTGTGGTTGAGGTTTGTTTCTCATATACAGCAGAATGTAGGGTCTTGTTTACATAACCATTCTGTCAGTCTGTGTATTTTACGGGAGAGTTGAGTCCATTGATGTTGAGAGAGATTAATGACGAGTGACTGTTAGATCCTTTTATTTTGATGTTGGTTGTGTTAGTGTGCTTGGCTACTTTTAGTTTTTCTATAGTGAGGTTACTTATTTCCTGTGTTTTCCTGGATGTAGTCAGCTTTCCTGGGTTGTATTTTTCCTTCTAGTATCTTCTGTAATGCTGGGATTGTGGGCAGGAATTGTTTAAATTTGTTTTTGTCTTTGAATATCTTGTTTTCCCTATCTATGATGATCGAGACATTTGCTGGCTATAGTAGTCTGGGTTGACATCTCTGTTCTCTTATGGTCTGCCTGATCTCTCTCTAGTCCCTTCTGGCTTTCAGAGTTTCTGTTGAGAAATCAGGTGTGATTCTAGTGTGTTTTCCATTATATGTTACTTGACCTTTTTCCTTTGCATCTTTTAGTATTTTTTCTTTGTTCCTTATATTTAGTGTTTCATTATTAAATGGTAGGAGGATTTTCTTTTCTGATCTAATCTATTAGGTGTTCTGTAGGCCTCTTGTATGTTTATAGGCCTCTCCTTTAAATTGGGGAATTTTTATTCTATGATTTTGTTGAAAATATTTTCTGTGCCTTGGAGGCAGGAATCTATTATTCCTCTATTTGTATTATTCTTAGGTTTTGTCTTTTCATGTTGTCCTTGATCTCTTGAATGGTTTGTGTAAGGATTTTTTTTACACTTGGCCTTTTCTTTGATTAATTCATCAATTTCTTCTATTATATCTTCAACACCCGAGATTCTTTCTTCCATTTCTTGAAATCTGTTGGATATACTTACCTCTGTAGTTCCTGTTTTCTTCCCTAAGTCCTCCTCTCCAAGTTTTCCTCAGTTTGGGTTTTCTTTAATATTTCCATCGTCAGATTTTGAAGCGTTTTGTTGATTTCCTTCACCTGTCTGTATTTTCCTTCAATTCCTTCACATATTTGTTTGAACTTTCCTCTATTTCTTTTCTTTCAGTGATTTAAATGTTTCCTCTGTAAAGGCCACAAACTGTTGGCTGCATCTACCTGTATTTCTTTATGGATGGCCATAATCTGTTTGACTTTATCTTCCTCTATTTCTTTATGCATTTACTCATTTTCTCCATTATCACCTTCATAAGCATAGCTTTAACGTCATTTTCTTGAATTTGACTTATGAGGATATCCAGGGCTACTTGCCATTGGGCATCTGGGTTCTAAAGATACCATACTACTTTGGCTTTTGTTGGTTGTGCTTTTATGCTGGTCTTTACCCATCTGGCTGTCTCTGGTGATGGCTGTTAGTTTCTGGTGCCTGCTGGAATTCTGGAAGGGGGTGAATCTACTTGGCAGGATATGGTTGTTCCTGAAGGAACCTTCCTAGCTTTTTAGGTATTGTCACCAAATGACCAGTGATTCTCAGGGAATTGCCACAGGTCTCCTCAGGTGAATGGTCCTGTGGGCTAACTGGGCTCCTTGGGAGCCCAGGGAATCTCCTCTCCCCACAAGAAGTCCTGGAGTTAGCTGCCCTGCTACTATATTTCTTGCTCTGATTTTAGTGAATTGCTGTTGCTCATACACTGTTTTTTCTGGGCACAGCCCTCTTGACGAAACAGGGAGTCCTGATGTTTGGTCAGTTTCCTTAGGGAGACAGGTTGCGCTTTGGAGCAGAATCTGGGGTTGATCCCCTTGGTCCCAGGTTTCTGTTAGTCTGAGGTTGGAGCTCTGTGCCCCAGTAACCAAAAGGTAGTCAGTGACTGGTGAGCATAGCACACAGCCATGTGGCTGGAGGCTAGAGCCTCCGAGCCGGTGGGAACCCAGGAACTTTCCCAGGGATTAGCTGGGTGCCCTGAGGTTGGACCTGATGTTTCCTTCACTGTGGGGGTTCCTCCTGACGGGGACCTGCAGTCTGTGGTGTTTTGTGGTTCACAGTTCAGTGTGGGATGGTGAATAGAGCATGCAGATGTGTGGTGCTGCACTGGTGACTTGAGCACCTTCAGGGAACCCTGGAACTCTTTCAGGGGCTTTCTTCACCACGGTGTTTCAGCTCAACTGGTTTGTGAGGCTCACAGTTTAGTCTGGGCCTATGATCAGAGCATGCAGGTGTGTGTCTGTTGGCTGACGACAGAACCCCTGTAGGGAACCCAGGAATTCTTCTGGGGTTTAGCTGGGTGACCTGAGATCGAACTTGATTGCCTCCCACACCATGGGGTTTCCTCTCATCTGAGGAACACAATTGCTGGTGTTTGGGGGCCCATAGTTTGGTCTGTTGGTTGCTGTGCAGTCACTGCTGCCCCACTGATCAGACAGAGAGTACTCTCAGTGTCTCCATCTTGGAACTTTTTTCTTCAGCCATCTTCTAACTGAGCTTGCTTTCCTACATGTCCTTGGTTAAAGTGAACTGTACATAATCATACTGACCAGAAAATGCAGATTAATGTGTTACTGAGTATCTAAACTGTGTCAGAGGATGCTTTTTAACGTAAGGTTTTGTAATGTAGCCTTAAATTCACTATATAGCTCAGGCTGCTCTCCAGCTCACCATCCACTTGCCTCAGCCTTATTAGTGTTAGGATTATAGGCAGGCACCACTATATGCTGCCTAGGGACTCTTTCATATGTTCACTCATTTAGTACAACAGTCCCAGATGGTAGAGAACACTGTTGTTCTCATTACAAGATAAGGGAAACAAACTGGTAAATAGCTTGCTAAATCTAACACAGCTTCAAAATAGCAAGAACTGACATCTGAAACCAGGGATCTTTAGAGACTATCATTTTTGTTGTTTGTTTGTTTGAGAAAGGGTGTCCTGGAACTTGTGCTGTAGACAAATTTTGCTGGCCTCAAACTCATGGATTCTCCTGTTTCTGCTTCCAGAGTGCTGGGATCAAAGACGTGTACCACCATGCGTGGCTTGGAGTGTGCTACCACGCCTGGCTCAGAGACTGTGGTTTAAACTACTGTGCAATATAATATTTTTCTGGACCATCACAATTTTCTGAAAATTCTGAACTAGGTATCTGGAGAGCAGACAAGTGGTTTCAGAGCATATTCTGCCACTGGTAGGTTTTTGACATTTACTTTTCTACTCTGGGCCTGTTTCCTTTTACAGGAAATAGAATCTTAGACCAACTGAATTCTAAAGCCCCTTCAGTGCCAAATTTAACTGGAAAATGGTCAATAACTACCTAATACTAAAATAGCATTATTAAATATATTGGAAAAAGTGTTTTGGAAATAGATGTGCTCTGTAGATTTCATAGTAATGAGACCCATAACAGAGATCCAATTCTCACTGAAGCATGAGGAAAGTATTAATTATTGTTAAAGCAATACTAGTGTTAGTGATAAGTTCTTTGAATTCTTACTATATAAATTCCTAATGCTCATTTTCCTATAGATAAATTAATATACTGGTGATTTGGAAATTTGACTGCTTAATAAATACCCTTTAGACTTGATGCCATTGCTGGCAAAAGCAAAAGGGTTAATGGCCCCAAAGGCACCTGGACTACCCTTTTGCCAGCATCAGCTATCTTGAATACTTATGGACAACTAGAAGAAAATCACAGATGGTTGCCATGGATTCTGAAAGCAAAACAGCCTCTGCCAGTGTTCCTTCTTTTGTTCATTTTTGATGGTGTCTTATGAGGCTGAGACTGGTCCACGGACTCATATGAGGGTGACCTTGACATCCTGTTCTTTCTTCCTCCACCAAACTCAAGTGCTGGGATTACAGGCATGTGCTATCGTCCTCAGAATAGACAGAACTGATTGAGACACGCTGTGCCAAATGTTTGCCATTCTAAGTCTAAATAAATTTGAGATGACTGCAGCCATTTCTATCATTACCAGAGGGATTGCTTGTCTCTTGGTGGACTGTCAAAAGGACAATTGTGACTGCTGCTAAAAAGAAAAGCTGTGATTTGCCCAAAACATAAACTTCAATGATTGTGATTGTTCTAAAAAGGAGGTGTGTGGTTGGTCCTAATCTATCTGATTGGTCAACATATGGCTATTATTGCTCCAAACACCCCTCCTTGAAATATATAAACAGTCTACTCAGGCTCACTCAGCAAGACAGCCAGGAGACTCTTCTGTTCTGATTTCCCTGGTGTTGCAGCATGATACCAGATAAAATGCTTTTCGTGCTTTCCTTTGATTGTCTGGGCTGAGCTGATAACATGAAAGAAGAATACAGATCACAGAGAGCAGTAGTAATGGCAGACACAATAGAACAGAAGTGGCAGTAACAGCTGAGCATTTGGTAAGTTAACCTATAAAAGCAGCAATGCAGCCATCTGCTTTTCAACTGAAGAGGCAGTGATAGTCTTGGTGTTGGGCATAGCAACAGCCTCTGAACTTCTAAATGGTCTAGTTTCAGAATGGCATATGCTCAATGGTCTTGCCGAGTTCTAATCAGACACTCCAGGTGTCCTAAAGAGTCCTCATGAAGACCCCCTAAAATTCAGATTGGGTAGCTGTGTGCTAGGAATCAGGTATCCAGGTGTTTGGTAGCTGAAGAATCAGCTGAACAGTTTAAGAGTGAAGGGCAGTAGAAGGAGGGAGGGGAGGAAGTAATGAGGCAGGGAGAGAAGAAGGTAGTAAGGGTGGGAAGAAAGGAGGGAAGCATGAAGGGAGGGAAGGAGAAAAGGAAGAGAGAGAGAGACAGACACAGAGAGAGAGACACAGAGAGAGAGACAGAGAGAGAGAACAGAACCAAGACTGAGGAAAGATAAAAGGCTAAAAAGAGCAACAGAAGAAATACTACAAGTCCTGGTCAGCACAATAGTTCCTGAGTTTTCATACCTTCAGGGACAAAGATGTCAGGCCCTTGGCTGAGAGCTGTAGCACAGGCTGCTGCCAAGAGTCCTGACGCCTGAAGTCCAGAGAACTGCAACTTTGAAGCACCTAAAGCCAGTGTTGGAACTTAACACTAGGGGGTGCTCTTGTTCCTAAATCTGCCTGACTACTGCTGCTGCAGTAACCAAATACTCAAAATTGAAAGCTGGTTTATCGTTTATATAAAGGAGGGCTACTGATTTTTTTTTTGCATTAATTTTGTATCCATTCACTTTGATGAAAGTGTTTATTAGCTGTAGAAGTACTCTGGTTGAAAGCTGATGTGAACCAGCACTTGACGAAACAAAAACAAAACAGAATAACCTTCCCATATGTTCCTCCCTCTTCTTCAATTTAATGGCTTCTTTTTTCATTGTTATTGCACATATATATGTATATACACATATTCCTGATATAACTTGCTCAGTCCATATAATGCTACTTCTATGTATGTTTTCAGGGCTGACAGTTTGTCAAGGACAAGAAAATTGGTGTAATCTTCCCTGGGAGGGCCACCTCTCCCACTTCCAGCTTTACTCAGTTGCCTATAGGGTTGAGACTTTGTGGGATTTTCTTTGTTCAATTTGGTATGCTCATTTGTCTCATCCTTGTTCAGCTCCTGTTTGGGCAGTCATGTTGATGAGATACTATGGATGAAGCTTTTGATATTACTACTATTCTCAGTTTCTATCTGGACAGAACAAAATCACTCAGCCAGCTGATTGGTGATAAGTCAAAAACACTTGACTTGTTTAACTTTACTTCATTTTAAAAAATATACCATGGTTTAGTCATGTAATACCCACTCTCAGTCCATAGAAGTATGAAATAGATTGCTTTCACCCCTCACGACACACTGCATTTCTAGGGAGACACTAATCCTCTATTAGAAAAGGAGGGCAGAATCCAAAGAGGTTATTGATTCAAATTTTTTTCAGGATGATATTCCCTTGTCTCAGGGAATGAAGGTCTGTTTGGACCATGTTCCCACCAATTGCAACTGATGAGACTTTTCCCCAACACTGGGTAGTTTCATGAGGATGTGAAGGATTCAGAGAGAATTGGGTACTTCCTCTAAAGTTGGATGTGCCTACTCTGGGAGCCGAAGGCAAGTGTCAGAGGACTATTTGATGAGCTGTGGAATGCTTAATACATCTAGCTGGAGGAAAAAAAATGAGTCTGAATTGTTCAGTGTGCCACATGGTAAAATATGGTTTAAGCCAGTGAATAAAGTAAGACTCAGTGGCTTCCCAGAAGATAAATGAGCAGTGACAAGGGTTCAAAAGTGCAAAAGTCTAAGGCACAGAAGTAGAAGGCTTGTTAACATGTCTTTCTACTTGCTGAAGACTGAGGCACACCTCAAGTTAAAGTATCCGTTGCCTATTAGATAAACCATACCTCTGCATGTGTAGTTGCAAAGTAAACAACACAAAGATCATCACAGGAAGTATAAAATAAAAATATTCTTTTAATAATAGCAAAAACCCACTGTTCTAGTTTGATATTTATTACTGTAGTAAACATGATCAAGTCAGTTTGGTGAACAAAAGGTACTTTCAGCTTAAACTTCTAGGGAACAGCACATCACTGAAGGAAGATAGGACATGAGCTCAAGGCAGGAACTAGGAGGAAAACCATGGAGCAACAGTCCTTACTGTCTTGCTTTCTCTGGCTCATATCAAGCCAGCATTTTTCATAACCCAGAATAACCTGCCCAGGGATGACACTAACCACAGTGGGCTGAGTCTCCCCATGTCAATCAATCTAGCTAATTTTCTAAGGACATAGCCAAACCAATCTGATCTAAGCAACCCCTCAACTGAGACCACCCTCAGTTGTGACTTTTAGCTATGTCAGGTTGAAAATAAAAACCAATTAGAACAGATACTAAAAAGTTGATAATTTCGCAATAATGGATTCTAATATCAACAAATGATGTGAAATTCCAGACAAAGACTTTAATATGATTTTAAGAATGTTCACCAAGGGGGAATCCAAGATGGCTGCACTGAGAGGACACTGTATCTGAGGAGCAGGAGAGCAGTGACTGCACAGCAACCAACAGACTGAACTGTGGACCATAAAACACCAGAAATTGTGTTTCCCAGGTAAGAGGAAACCCTACAGTGTAGAAAGCAATTGGGTCCATTCTCAGGTCACCCAACTAAACCCCCGAAGTGTTCCTGGGTCCCTGCAGGCGCTCTGTTGCCAGCCCAGAGCCACACACCTGCACGCTCTGATCACCAGCCCAGAGTGAACTGTGGTCCCCCAAAACTCCATAGACTGCGATTTTCTGACCTCCCTTAATGGTTGACTGGGAAAGGGGCAGGGGAAGAGAATAAGGAAGGAGGGTGTGATTGGGAAGGGACGAGGGAGGGGGCTATAGCTGGCATATAAAGTGAATAAAGTGGAATAAATAAAAAAATTAAAAAGTAAAAAAAAAGAATATTCAACAAAATCAAAGATGATCTAAATAATACCTGGAGTTAATGAAAGTGAATATAAATAAATAGCCGAAGGAAATGAGGAAGTCAATATAGTATATAGAAGAGAAATTCTAGTTCACTAAAGAAACTAAAACAACCTCTTATATTGAAATTTTAAATATTGTATTTAAATTTTTCCTTGACCTTTTCTTTTTATTTAATTTTTATTTATTACAATTTATTCACTTTGTATGCCAGCTGTAGCCCCTTCACTCGTCCCCTCCCAGTTCCATCCTCCCTCCCTCTTCTCCTTCCATGCTTATAGTCTACCATCTGACCCTGATAGGCTAGCCTAATATGAGAGTCTGTTGGACAATGCTGATAAACATCTCAAAAGAGCTTCTCATGTCTGATGTTGAAGTTTTTGAGTTTTTTAATTATTATTATTATTTTTTAGTTTTTGTTAGATGGTCTTTATTGGAGGTGTCATTGTTGGCTCAGATTGACAAACTTCATTTAAACTGTATATGTATATTTAGATGCCCACTTACATATGTTATAGATATTTTTAGGTGATAGTACTACGATTTCTTGTGATCTTTTCAGACATCCTTTATGTTATTTACCCTCTTTCTGCGTTTATCTTCTTCCATTTCTCTGGTTAGATACTCCTTGTTATCCCCATTTTTCTATCCCTTACAGTTATACCAAGAAGTATACTTACATCTGAAGATTTGGAGCTAGGAACCATAAATGAGAGAGGATATTCAGTATCTGTTTTTCTGTGTCTGTTACCTCACTCAATATATTATTTTTTTAGTTGGTCCCTTTACCCACAAATTTCATAACTTTATTTTTCTTTATATCAGAATTATATTTTATAGTGCATGCGTACCACATTTTCATTATCCACTCAATCAGTTGAACGACATTTTGATTGTTTCCATTTACTTTTTATTGTGAATATGACTGAACAAGTATTTGTGGAGTAGGATGCCAAGTCTTTTAGGCTTGGAATGGTAGAACTGATTTTTATGGTATATTTATGTAGATTCTCTACACTGACTTCCATAGTGGCTACCCAAATTTGCAATCCCTCCAACAGTGAATGACAGTCCCCTTTCCCCTACATCCCCTCCAGCATTTGTTGCTGGTTGCTTTGTTAATCTTTGACAATCTCTATCAGGTAAGATGAAAACTAAAAGTTATTTGGGTTTTCATTTTCCTAATTGCTAGACAAGATGACCATTTTTTGAGATACATCTTAGCTATTTTTCTTTCTTTTGGGGGGATCTCTCTTGGATCCTAGGAAGATTTTTCAAACGTGTCATTTGCTTTTGAGATATTTATATATTCTGAATATTAATTGTTAGATATATAGCTGGAAAAGCTACTTTCCCATTTTACAGACTTGTGATCCACCCAGTTGACTGTTTCTTTAGCTGTGCAGAGCTTTTTAATTTTATGAAGTCCCACTTGTCAATTTTTGGACTTAATTCTTGGGCAAATTGAGTTTTTTTCAGAATGTACTTTTATACACCTATATTACATAAGGTAAATACAAGATGTATTTCTTACAGATGACAGATAAATGGATTTATATGTTTTCTTCAGGTTGAAGCATTGTTTCCTATATTTTCTCTAAATTTGAGTTGTTGGATATAATTTTTTAGGCTGTTATATCAAGGAAAGTTTTTATTTCTCTTTCAACTATGATATGTAGGTTTACTGGTTTACTCTCGGTTGGGTGTTATAGTCTTCTAGGACTTCAGGTGCATTGCTCCAGGTGCTTCAGGATTTTAATGTTTCCAGTGAGAAATCAACTGTTTCTCTGACCTTGAAAAGATCTTACAGCTTTTAATACACATTATGTATAATTTGTGTTTGAACTATGCTATGCTTCAGGGATTTTCTGGTCTTGTATATTTTGTGCTTCCTATATATGTATGGGTGTGTCTTTTTTTAGTTTGGGAACTTTTTCTTTGATCGTGTTGAAGTTCTGGTCTATGATATTGATTTGGGATTCTTCTTTTTCATCTATGCCTATAATTTGAAACCTTGGCCTTTTTATGTCACATCCCAATTCATTTATGTTTCTTTCCTATGGGTTATTTTTCATATTCTTTGCTAATTTGGTCTAAAAAATACTTTTTCTTCAAGTCATGATAGTCTGATTTATGCTTGATTATTTCTAATTGTAACACTTTCCTTTGAGATTTCTGGCTTGTTTGTTGGATTTTTCTAGCTCATTTTCAGCTTGAGTCCTCTTCAATGTTTCTCTTCATTGAATTCCGTTCTGAAGTCCTGGATTGTCTTCATTATTTCTGCCAGCTTTATGTTTGTGGTTTCTTAGGCATCAGTCAGATGTTTAATCTCCTTAAATTCTTTTTCCTTATTTCACTGAATTCTTTTTTTTTTGTGGGTCTTCTTGAAATTCCTTGAATCCTTTGGTAAAGTGCTTTTTATTTTTTTAAGATTTATTTACATATCATGTTTAACAGTGTTCTGCTTGCATGTACACATGCATGCCAGAAGAGGGCACCAGATCTCATGACAGATAGGTGTGAACCGCCATGTGGTTGCTGATAATTGAACTCAGGACCTCTGGAAGAGCAGTCAGTGCTCTTAACCTCTGAGCCATCTTTCCAACCCTGATGGAGTTTATTATCATCATCATCATTATTATTATTAATTTTATTATTTTTTCAATTCTATATCCTGAAGTTGGTCTAGGTCAGAGGTTCTCAACCTTCCTAATGCTGCAACCCTTTAATACAGTTTCTCATGTTGTGATCACCCTCACTATAAAATTATTTTCATTGCTACTTCATAACTACAATGTTGTTACTATCAATAATCATAATGTAAATATCTGTGTTTTCTGGTGGGCATAGGTGACCCCCTTGAGAGGGTTGTTGCAACCCCAAAGGGATCATTATCTATAGGTTGAGAACTGTTGATCTAGGTAATTCTCATTGGCCAACATTTCTACAGGACTAGTGGATTTCGGTTGAATAGAACTGATGATGCATATACTTTTTTTCAAGCTTTGTAGTGTGTGTGTGTGTGTGTGTGTGTGTGTGTTTGTGTGTGTGTCTGTGTAGATGTGTAGAATGTCCTAAAGATTCTGATTGGGATTCCATTGTACCTATAATTTGTTTTCGTAATTTTCATAATACCAACTCTACCAATGCATGAGCATAGGAGGTCTTCCCATCTTCTGGTGTCTTCCTCAATCACTTTTCAGAGATTTAAAGTTTTCATCTCCTTTGTTAGGTTTAATCCTAAGTATTTTATTTTATGAGGCCATTGTGAATGGAAATGTTTCTTGAACTTCTTCTTTATGTCCTGATAATCTCCCATGCCCTTTATCTATTCTACTTGTAAGGTTATCTATTCTACTGGTAAGGTGTGTTTTCTAATTCTGTCACTGAGTTTTTCAATTCTACTTCATTTCAGCTTGAGTCTTCAGTATTTGTATCTCTTATCAAATTCAGTTTTCCATTCTGAATTGTCTTCATCATTTCATTCAATTGTATATTTGTGCTTTCTTGGTCAGCACTCAGGTGTTTATTGTTAACCTTTATAATTTAAATAGATAAACATGTCTTCTTTAAACTCATTGAATTCTCTGATAAGGTTTAATACTGTTATTTTAAATACTGTTTCCTATGGTTCCTGTATGTAATCCTCATTGAAGAAAATTTCCTTAGGACTAGTAGGTTTGCTGATACACATGCTGTTTTTACGATGTCACCTGGGTGTGTTGACATCTTTTTTTGGATTGTGTTTGATGTGACATTCTAGCTTGCTTTTGGTAGAAGCAGTGCAGAATCTGTGTGCACAGAGCTAATGAGGATAAGGGAAACTAGTAAATGAGGTGCTTGATGGGTCACAGGCCACAAAAAGCCACTTTGTTAGATGCATGTCTGCAGAAAGGCCTGTGGTTGTACAGCTGGCAGAGGGGTGGATTTTGTTGCTGCGGTTTGATCTGACATGTCTATTAAAGGCCCGTGTGTTAAACATTTGGTGCTCAGTTTGATGCTAATGAAGAGTAAGGAACTAAGAGGCAGGGCCTGATAAGAAAGTAAAGTCACCATAAGCATATTCTTGAATAGGATATTCTATTCTTTCTGTGCATCTTAACCACCATGAAGCAGCTTGTTCCCATATACTTCTATTTTGATACAGTGTCTCACTATGAACCCCAGAGGAACAGGCTACAATCTTCAAAATCATGAACCAAAATAATTTACGCTGGCATCTTTAATAGAAACTGTGGTGGTATGAATGAGAAATGTCCTGCTATACTCATGTATTTGAATACTCATGTATTGGTCCCTGGATGGTGATACTTTTTGGAGAGCTTCTAGAAACTTTGGGAGAAGGAACCTTTCTCGGGGAAGCACGTTATTTGTTGACTGTTTGAGCTTCACCCCAGTGTTAGGTTGCTTTTTTTGGTTTTGTGTTTGATGTTGAGGATGTGATCTTTCAGCTTTCTCCTCCAGCTACCATACCTGTTGCTTGCTACCATGCTCCCTAAACCCAATTGATTCTTATCACTTTGTAACTACAGTCCAAAACCTTTTCTTCTATAGGCTGTTTTGGTCCTGTCATTTTGTCATACCAAAAGAAAAGGAACTAATATAAAAACGGATCACCTTCCCCTGAGGGAGAGGGGCAGCCTTACCAGGCCACAAAGGAATGCAGCCAGTCCTGATGAGAACTGATAAGCTAGGGTCAGATGGAAGGGGAGGGGGACCTCCCCTATCAGTGGACTAAGGGAGGGACCTAGGGGGAAAAGAGGGAGAGAGGGAGGTATTGGGAGAGGATGAGGGAGGGGGCTAAAGCTGGGATAAATAAAAAAGTATAAAAGAACCCCAGAAAGCTGACTACCTAGTGTATAATAGAAGAGATGTTAGAATTATGATGGGATGACTCACAGATTTTGGACTTGTATAATTGTATGAGTGCTATTCACCAAGAGAAGAAAAGACAGGAAGCGATGAATTGACTATTCCTTTAATAGTTTTGATTACATTGCTTCCTGAATCAATTATTTTCAATTTGCTACGAAGATAATTTGAGAGTCTTTGGAACAGTTTTTTAGAACTTCCATTATTGAGAATTTCCTACCTTCTCTGGCATCTCTCTTATTTTGAGTACTTACACTACATCCATTTCCTCAAATAAATTAAATGGTTTGTCGTTCCTTAAATCAAACTTCCATTAGTGAGCATTTCTACATTTACTCAAATTTGCTACCCATTTGAGGATTGCTAAGCAGATATAGCTTAACATATTGAACATCTATACATTTTTACAAGCCCGTTGAAAATACTACATTCCTATAAATATTCTACTTTCTTAGTTGGCATGAATATCTCTTTCCTCCATATGACCATGACATCTTATCTATGCTTTTTGTGAAAGTACTTATTAATTCATCCTGGCAACTATGTCTCTATGCATAGTCTAAGTTCCCTGTGTCTAAATTAATTTTGGATTTAAGTATTTGGTCTTATGCCAACAAAGAGTAACATGTATAGATTCAATATTTTAATGAAATGAATTGTTGCATGTGTCCTTAAGTAAATGCCTCCTCTTTTTTTTGCACTTTAGTTCTTCAATAATTTCAAGGCTACACAGTGAAACCCTGTCTCAAAAAACAGAAGTTATTAATTTTATATATGTATACCTTATATTTTGGTACTTTTCTTGCACTCTCTCATTTTCTTCAAGCTCATATCAGTCCTCCTCATATATATAAATCCCTTTCTCATGTTTATTAGTTCTAGTTTTATTTACTGTTCCACAGAGTTTAATACAGGCCATCTCTGTGTCCAGAGTTTGGAACTAACCTTCAGACTCTGGTGGGCTAACCAGTGGGTCCACAACAGGATAGCATGCTTCCTCCTTTTCACAGAATCTAATAAACAGATCAGGTGAATGTGGCAGGATCCCATGAGTCCTTTCTCCAATCAATTGCTGAGTGCTGGAGTAGGGGCATGACTTCTGTAGACCCAATGCTAGCATACAGAGTCACTGTGAGTTGTTGGTTTCCATGTCTTTGTGCTGCTTCCTGAGTAGAAGATGGTATTTTGCACCCACATTTCCTGTCTTTGGCTCTTACTTTTAGTCAATTCTGGCTTGATTTCTCTATGGCTTGACTACAAGGTGTCTGGTATCTATAGCAATAAGGTCTTATCAACTATTTATTGTGGGTAACCAAGAACCTGTACTGTTCTGCAGTTCACTGGAGTCTTTTTGATTAATGTCTTCTTCTGAGCTGTCCCACACTTGGCTGTTTTAAAAAATATTTATTTATTTTTTATTTTATGTATATTGTGTTTTGTCTGCATGTATCTATGTGTACCATGTACATACATATACAAACCTGCCCACAGAAGCCAGAAGAGGGTATCAAACACCCTGGAACTGGAATTACATACAGATGGTTGTGAACTACCATGTGTTAGAAGTTGAACCCAGGTCTTCTGAAAAAAGCAGCAAGTGCTCTTAACTGCCGGTCTGTCTCTCCAGCTTTAGCATTAGGATTTAAAAAAAAATTACTCATTGCTTCTAGAGTCTGCACCATCTGGTCTTGGGTATCTTTACCTACACATGTGTTTCTTATGTTTTTAAATTATACTACCAGATAGTAGGTTACCATTTTTATATCACATTTAATATTGTTTGACACTTCCTAACTCATATTTACTGGTCTCCTTATCCTCTACCATTCTTTCTGTCTCAATCTTTCTATTCCTGTCTGTCCTGCCCATCCCACCCATTGTTGTTCCGTTGCAAGTATCTTGGGTTCATGAGGTAAACTTACAAAGCAGAAGTGCTTGAGGATAGGAGCCATATACAAAAGAAAACATATGACATTTGTCTTTCTGGTTTTGGGTTATTCCAATAAGCATATTTTTCAAGTTCCATCATTTTTCTGTAAATTTGATTTTTTTTATACCTGAGTAATATTCCACTCTGTATATGTAGCAAGTTTTCATTATTCATTTATCAATTTATGGACATTTGGGATGGTCCCATTCCTAGTTATTGTGAAAAAAGCTGTAATGATCATGGGTATGTAAGTTTCCCAGTTGTAAGATATAGGTTCTTTAGGGTATATGCCTTAGTAAGACTGACATCTATGGTAGATGGACTTCTAGCTTTCTGAGGAACTTCCAGTATGATCTCTAAAGCAGTTGTACTAGTTTACACTCCTACCAGCCACATACAAGGGTTATTCTTTTCCTACCATGTTAGTACTTATCGTCCTTTGTAAACAAGGGTTCTTATTTTCCAAACATGCCAGCATTTGTTGTCATCTGTATTCCTGATGATGGCTATTCTGACTGCAGTGAGCAATGTGATGAAATCTTGAAGTAGTTTTAGATTGTATTTATTTATTTATGTGTATTTTGCCTGAATACATATTTGTGCATGAAGTATGTGCCTGGTACCTGAGACGCTCAGAAGAAGGCATCAAATCTGCTGGAACTTAACTTATAGATAGTGTGAACCACCATGAAGATGCTAGGAACTAAATTCAGATCTTCTGCAAGAGCAACAAGTGCTCTTATCTGCTGAGCCATCTCTCCAACCCTAGGCATTTGTTATCCGTCTTTTGAGAAATGCTGTTTAATTCCATAGTCCATTTTAATTAATTTTTTCACATTTAGGATTTTTATGTCTCTTTTTAATTTTTAATTTTAATCACAGGTCATTCACTTGTATCCTAGCTGTAGTACTACCTCCTTTTTTCCCTCCCAGTTCACCCCTCCCTCGCTCATCTCCTCCCTGCCCCCTTCTGAGTCCACTGATAGGGGAGGTCCTCCTCTCCTTCCATCTGACCCTAGCTTATCAGGTATCTTCAGGACTGGCTGCAATGTCCTTATCTGTGGCCTAGTAAGGCTGCTCCTCCCTCAGGGGTGGGGGAAGCTCAATGAGCCAGTCATTGAGTTCATGTCAGAAATAATTCTTGTCCCCCTTACTAGGTAACCCACTTGGATACTGAGCTACCATGGGCTATGTCTGAGCAGGGGTTATAGGTTATATCCATGCATGGTCCTTGGTTGGAATAACAGTCTCATAGAAGACCCCTGTGCCCTGATATATTTGGACCTCCTGTCCTCTCTAGGTCAAACTAACTCCCCCTTCTTTCATATGATTTCCTGCACTCTGCCAAAGGTTTGGTTATGAGTCTCAGCATCTGCTTTGATACACTGCTAAGCAGAGTCTTTCAGAAGGCCTCTGTGGTAGGCTCCTGTCCTGTTACTTGTTTTCTCCTATTTCCAATATCGAGTCCCTTTGTCTTTCTAGGTGAGTATTGATCATATTACCCCTGTTCCTCTTTCTTGTTTATCTTCTTTGGGTGTATGGATTTTAGTATGTTTATCCTATCTTGTAGATCTAGTACCCACTTAAAAGTGAGTATATACCGTGCGTGTGTTTCTGCTCCTGGGATATCTCACTCAGGATGGTTTTTCCTAGATACCACAATTTGCCTGCAAAATTCATGATTTCCTTGTTTTTAATTGCTGAGTAGTATTCCACTGTGTAAAAGTACCACAATTTCTGTATCCATTCCTCCATTGATGGATGACTGGGTTGTTTCCAGGTTCTGGCTATTACGAATACAGCTGCTACAAACATGGTTGAACAAATGTCCTTGTTGTGTACTTGAGCCTCTTTTAGATATATGCCTAGGAGTGGTATAGCTGGATTTTAAGGTAGCAGTTATACCTGATTGTCTAAGAAAGCACCAGATTGATTTCCAAAGTTGTTGTACAAGTTTTCACTCCCATAAGCAATGGAGGAGGGTTCCCCTTTCTCCACAACCTCTTCAGCATGTGTTGTCTCTTCAGTTTTGGTTCTTAGCCATTCTGATGTGTGTAAGGTGAAATGTCAGGGTCATTTTGATTTGCATCTCTCTGATGGCTCAGGATGTTGAGCATTTCTTTATGTGTTTCTCTACCACTCTATATTCCTCTACAGAGAATTCTCTGTTTAGCTCCATACCCCATTTTTTAATTGGGTTGCTTGAATTATTGCCTTTTAACTTCTTTAGTTCTATATATATATATATTTCGGATATCAGCCTTCTGTCTGATGTAGGGTTGGTGAAGATCATTTCCCAATCTGTACAGGCTGTTGTTTTGTTCTGACAACTGTGTCCTTTGCTTTACAGAAGCTTTTCAGTTTCATGAGGTCCCATTTATTGATTGTTGCTCTTAGAGCCTGTGCTGATGGTGTTCTGTTCAGGAAGTTGTCTCCTTTGTCAATGAGTTCTAGGCTCTTCCCCACTTTTTCTTCTAACCAATGATTTTTATTTCTTTATATATATATTTATTTCTTTAAATTCTTAATCTTCTACTAGCTGTACAACTGGGAAGTTTTCCATTATTTTTTGAGACCTCTCTTTACTCGATTAACAGGTCAGGATTAATTATTTTAAGAATGGTAGGAAAAATAAACTCACTCTGAATTTCTGAGCTTAACTAGAGAAAGGCAGGAAGATATGATTGCTCCACAGTCATGTGACACTATTATGGTAACACGTGGAAAAAGATTCCAAGGAGTTGAACAAATTCTGTACTAAGGCCCCAAGTGTGTAATAATAACTTTTTCTATGTCTTTAGAAACTATTCCAATAGGTAACCAAAATAATGACTATGCCAGTTTCTCTCAGATTAGAAACACAATTAATATTCTTACTTTTTTATTGCTTTTTTTAATTAAATAGGTTTTCTCTACACTTCTTATTCATGATACTATTCACTAAAAAATAAAAGTAAGCTTATTTAGGTGTACAGATTTTAATGTGATTATCCTATATTATATGTCTCATATCCACTTATAAGTGAGTATATGTGATGTGTGTCTTTCTGCTTCTGGGACAGCTCACTCAGGATAATCTTTTCTAGATGCCACCATTTGCCTGCAAATTGCATGATTTCCTTGCTTCCCATTGTGTAAGTGTACCACAATTTCTGTATCCATTCCTCAACTGAGGTTGTTTCCAGCTTCTGACTATTACAAATAAAGGTGCTACGAACACGGTTGAGCAAAAGTTCTTGTCATACTTGAGCATCTTTTGTATATATGCCTAGGAGTGGTATAGCTGGATCTTGAGGAAGCAGTATTCTTAATTGTCTGAGAAAGTGTCAGATTGATTTCCAAAGTAGGATAATCATACTAAAATAGAAAACCTAAAGAAGCTAATCAAGAAGGAAGACCCTGGGTAAGATGCTCAATACTCATTCAGAAAGGCAAAGGACCTCCCCTATCAGTGGACTTGAAGAGGGGCATGGGATGAGATGAGGGAGGGAGGATGAGACTATTAGGGAATGAGGGAGGGGGCTACAGCAGGGATACAAAGTGAATAAACTGTAATTAATATAAAAAAACAAAAATAAAAAAGAAAGAAAAAAGGGATGAACATCGGAACAGGGAGAAAACAGGGAACAAGACAGGAGCCTACTACCGAGTGACTCTGAAAGATTCTACCCTACAGGGTATCAAACAGATGCTGAGACTCATAGCCAAACTATGGGCAGAGCGCAGAGAATCCTATGAAAGAAGAAGATAGAAAGACGTGGAGGGGACAGGAGCTCCAAAAGGAGAGCAAAAAATAATGAAATAAAATAAAATCTGGGTACATGGATCTTTTCTAAGACTGATACTCCAACCAAGGACCATTCGTGGAGATAACATAGAACGCCTGTATAGTTGTAGCCCATGGCAGTTCAGTGTCCAGGAGGGTTCCCTAGTAATGGGAACAGGGACTGTCTCTGCCATGAACTCAGTGGCCTGCTCTTTGATCACCTCCTCCTGGGTGCAGCCTTGCCAGGCCACAGAGGAAGACAATGCAGCCAGTCCTGATGAGACCTGATAGGCTAGGGTCAGATGGAAGGGAAGGAGGACCTCTCCTATCAGTGGACTAGGGGAGGTGCATGGGCCAAGAAGAGGGAAGGAGGGTGAGATGGGGAGGGGATGAGTGAGAGCGAGACAGCTGGGAAACAAAGTGAATAAACTGTAATAATTAACAGGAGGTCCTCCCTTATCAGTGGACTTATAGAGAGGCAGGAAGGACATGAAGGAGGGAGAGTCGATTGGGAGGGAATGAGGGAGGGGGTTACAGCTGGGATACAAAGTAAATAAACCGTAATTAATATAAAAAATAAAAATTTATTTAAAAATAAATTAATAAAAAATGAAAAAAAACATGATCACAGTTTTCTTGTGTATAAGACCCAGCATTTATTGCACAAAGAATGACAGAATTCATGCCTGTGCATCACTGAGCTTCAGCATTTTAAGGGGATGGAGCTGATAGCAGATGTCCTGCTTGTGGAGACTCAGGCAGATAGATATACAGAGTTTCCTTCTTTGCCTTTTACTTTTCTTAGTGGAGGATTCAGCAAAACTTTTGGATAACCTTTAAAGAAGTTCTTCCTAATGTGTTATTTATATAAGAAATGTGATGTGACTGTTCATTCTTGGACAAAATATTGGTGATGGATTTAAGCTTCTCTTAAGTCCTTGACTTAGTGAGTAATCCTAGTGTTACTTTTCTCATTTTGAAATGAATAAGCATGAAGTGGTTTCATAAACTATGTGACAAAATAAAAGTATGTGATGCAGGTATGCCTTTAAAGACTTTTCTGAATTTAGATTTGAAGACTTTTAAATTTTGCTTTTAAGTAGTATTTTATTTATTTTGAAGTTTTAATACATGTAAACAATATATTCTGCTCATATCCACCTCCTCTTTACCCCTTCAATACCTTTTATAGCTTTATATCATGTCTCCTTTCCAAACTCGTGGCTTCTTCCTCTTCTTCACTTAATTAATGCTGTCCGCAATTGCGTGTTTGTAGGACCATCCATTAGGCTATGGCCAAAGTATCAGGGGTTGTACCCACAGAGAAACATGACTCTTCCTTGTCCAACAACAATCAACAGGTAATAGCTCTTTCCAAAGGGATGAGCCTCAGGAGTCCTTCTTACACTCATGCTGGAAGATCTTGAGAAGGTTTTTATGCTGGGGTGGGAGGTGAGGGGGTGTGGGGTGGGATAGCACAGCTGCTGTGAGTTCATGAGTGCTGGAAGATAGCATTTTGCTACACTCTTCCCCATCCTTCAGCTCTTTTATCTCCTCGGGGCACACTGGAGAAATGTTTTGTTTATGAAGAAAGCATTTAATGGCTTTATTTCTAATAAAATCAGGATGTCAGAATTAGAAAGGTTCTTAATCTCATAGAACTTTGTTAAAAACAGATTTCTGGGCTCTACTCCATATTCAATAAATAATGCTTTCTGAGCCTAAATTTTAGTTGTAAGAGTTGATAAGATGGTAGTTTTGTATGTTTTAAAGGAACACAGACAAGGTTAGACACTGCATAACCATAAAAGACTAGTTAATAGCTCACTATCTCAGCAATTTTAATCTTGGGATTTCTATAAAGAGGGGGGAATAGATCCAACTCTATCTATCTTTATGCCTTTTTCTGTCTTGCTGATACTATTGCATAACTTTAGTAAAAGCCTAATGGAGATACAATCCACGAAACATAAAACACACTAATTTAAAGTGTGGAATTCAATGTTTTAAAATACACTTACAAACCATCAATATTAGCTGAATTCGGAATATATTTGGAAACCTTTCTGATCTCTGCACCCATAAATAGCCATTAAGCACTGTCACCCCCAACAAATCTCCAAGCCCAGCAACCACTAATATGGTTTCTGTCTCTACAAATGTTGCTATTTTTGTTACTTTAAATAAGTGGAATTTAGACAATAAGTGATGTTTCACCAGTCTTCTTTCACTTAAGCCAAACTCAAGGGTTCAGTTCATCATGGGAGGAAAATCACACTGGTGGGAACATGAGGCCGCTGGCCACGTTGCATCTGCAGTCAGATCTCAGAGAGAAATAAATGCAGCTACTCCTTTCTCTTTCTCCTTTTCTATTTAATCTTGCATTCCATCTTCTGGAATAATGGTGTATATATTTAGAGTGGCTCTTCTTACCTCAATGAACCCAATCTAAAAAAATCTCTCAAGACAAGTCCAGAGATTTATTTTGATGGTGATTCTAAGTCCTATTAGCTTGACATTCAAGAATACCAACTAGAACTCAACCTCTATTCAACCTGACATTCAACTACATGTTGTTCAGTATATAGCCTCCCACTCCTTGTCTCTACAGTCCTATGGATATCTTATAATGCAAAATGCGCTCAGTCCACAATCTTTAATACTTCCAAAGTTGTTTAAAATTCAAAGCCCTAGCCTCATCTGAGCCTCAAGGCAATCTCTTACCTGTGAACTATGAAAAGTAGATTACAAACTTCAGTGCATACTAGCATAGAATACACTTTCCCATAGCAAAAGAGAAGAGGTGCTGGGTATAGTAAGAAATGGTCACCAAAGCAAGACTGCAATCTAGCAGGGAAAACACCAAATCCTGTAGCCTAAGAATTTGAGGCTCTTGAGATCCTGGGTTCCGTATCTGTGTTGGCTAATCTTGGTCATCAACTTGACTGTACCTGGGATTGACTAAAATGCACACAGCTGCATATATCTGTGACAGAGTTTTCTTGACTGGATCATTTGAGGTGGGAAGATCCTCTCTTAATCTGGGCCACACCTTTTGGCAGCAGCCTATATGAAAGGACTTAGATGAAGGAAGCTTTCATTTTTTTTCACTTGCTTGTCCTCACTTTTGCTGGTACGTTCATTCACCTGTCCTGCTGCTTAGGCATTCCTTTGCTGGTGTGAGAGCCTATTTTTCAGAATTCTCATGTATACTGAAGACCAGCTGACACATAAAGCTTCATAGACGGAATAAGTATCAGATTTTTAAAAGAATTTTTATTAAATTCTTTATTAATTACATTTTATTCACCTTATATACCCCTGTAGTTCCTTCCCTCCTCCCGTCCCAATCCCTCCCTTCCTCCCCCTTCTGCACCAGTGTCCCTCCCCAAGTCCACTGATAGGGGAGGTCTTCTTTTCCCAGATTTTTCACCTTTCTGTTAGGAGACATCCAGTATTGGACTAGCCAGATTATAACCTGTAAGCCACTCAAAAATACCCTCCATATACATACGTATATAAATATAAATAAATATGTATAAATATATATGTAAATATATATTTACGTATATATGTATGTAAGTATATGTGTAAATATGTGTGTATGTATGCATGTATACATATATATGCATATATATATATATTCAGTCTATAAATTCTGTTCCACTAAAGAATCCTGAATAACACAGTATCACAATAATTTTAGTCTGCCTGCAGTATATATAGCATCTTTTTGGGGTAATCATTTCATGGTCCAATATACTGGGGTCTCTGCTACAACTTAGACTTAACTATCCCAATTCCATGCAATAGACCCTGACAGCCCCTTTCAGGGATTCTGTTGCTGCCAAATATTACCTGGGCTTAGTTGTTTTCAGAAAACACAATGGAAAACTCCATGACACTCTTAATCCTCTGTATTTCATGCTTGCAAAGCCAGTATCACATGGGTGACACTGCCAAGTTTTGCCAGCTCAGTTTGATGCCTTTGTATGTTCACCCAGGTGAAATGTTTTCAAAGCAGTTGTTTTTGATAAAGGAGCTCCTTTGGGGTTATTCAGTATATGGAGTCCTATGCTCAGGTTACCTTTTCTATTGTCTCAGTATAGAGCACCATTTTCTCCTTAATGGCTCTAATCTCTTTAACAATTATAAATTATTTGTCAACTTTGTGCTTCTTGTCCAAAGCCTTAAACTTGATTACACACCTTTCCTTACCACACTCCACATTTTTTCTTGTCATTTTGCCCCCACTTCTTGGTGATTCCAAGTTGTGTCAAGTTGGCAAAAGAGATCAGTTATCACTGTAGTTTTAGAACAAAAGATTTATCCAGCAAAGTTTAGTGTTTTGTCTTTGCCCTTTTTGTTATTCACACAACTAATCTATATAACTAAAGTAAACAAGGATAAGGAATATGTCTAAATATCAAGCTGTGTACATAGGTTTATGCTTCGATATAATGTATTGGGCTGGAGACAGTATACAACCAAAGCTTTATATTCACTGTATTTTGGATCTTGGGATGAATTTAGGATGGTTGACAAAGAAACTCTCTCTCAATGGAGTATTATTCAGCCATAAAGAACAACAAAATTGCCATTTACAGGAAAATGGATGGTACTGGAATTCAACATATTAAGAGAAACAAGTCAGATTCAAACTGATAAATATTGCATGTTTTCTCTCATGTGTTTAACTAAAAACATGAATTTAAATAAAAAGCCTTATTTAACCTCTCATGAGTTTAAATAAAAAGACATGAAAGTAGAAAGGGGTTTAATTAGGAAGTGAGGGCACAAATAGAAGTTTTGAGGGAGACAAGAAAGTGTGGATAGAGGTACATATGAACAAATTACATTATATACTTGTATGAATGTATCATGAAACTTATTTTTATTTTTAACAAAGAGGAAATATTAATCATATTATAAGTGGTTCAATCTACTTTTCCTGATCAGGCTGGCAGGAGAAATTGGGTATCAATTGCCTCACTTTTATAAATCCACTAGATTAAGAGGACACAAAGTATAACAGAATGTTTGTAATCATTCTTTATCTCATAATGCTCTGTCAGGGATTTTTTTCTGCCTTTTCTCATTTTTACCTTACAAACCAAATATATATTATTCATACTATATATTATATATGGTATATATATTATTTATGTATATATTATATATGCATATACCATATATGTATATCATATATATTGGCTTCTGCTTTGCCTTTTCTTGTGAGTTTTCTGTGTGTCTGTGTGTCTAGGTGAGTGTTTCTTGAGCTTTTTCTTTGACTCTTTTTCTTGTTTGCTTGTTTTTCCCCCCTATTTTGTTGTTTTTGTTTTTCCTTTCTCTTATTTTATTTTTATTTCTTGATTTTTCCTTAAAATCCACTTGGTTTTTTGTTTGTTTTATTTTGGAGATCGACCTGCCTCCTCCTCCCTGAATGTTGGGATGACAGGCATGTATCACTAGGAGTGCTAGGTTGTCTCTTTTCTAATGAGATACAGGAAGGGCGTGATCCAGGTAGAAAGGGAGCTGGGGAGGACTGGAAAGAGTAAAAGAAGGAAACCCTAATAGGAATATATTGTATGAAAAATATCTTTTCAATAAAAAGTTAAAAGTCAAAAAAAATTTTAAATGTTAGATACAAATGAAACTTTATCCTAAATATATTAATTATAAGTGGTAAAGATGGAAATGAAACTTTGCTCTTTTAAAAATTTTTTAAAAAGAGGAACCAAAGTTACAAAGATAAACTGAGATCAGATATGTAATTTTCAGCTGGAAATGACCAGTCTTTTGAGGACTAACTTCTTCTTCTCATAAGGCAGTGAAATAATCTTCTGCTACTTCTGTCCTGGGAAATTCCTCTTTGCATTTTGTAAAAGCACTTCTCACTTCTTAGAGGCATTGATTAATCATGTTCAGGTTAGCATCTGGTTCTTGCACATCTGTTATTGGCAGGATGTTGGGCCAGGGTTAATATTGTATCTTAAAGCTGATTAATTCCTTAAAGATCATTAATTCCTTAAAGACATTAGGTCTATCAAAAGTATCTTTTTTTTGTTTTGTTTTATCCTCTTAAGATTCCCCCCACGGGGGGGGGGGCGGGACAAGATGACAGCACCAAGAGGATGCTGCTTCTGAGCTGCAGAACAACATTTTCGGTACAGCGACCAAGGGACTGAACTGTGGGCCCTAAAATAACAGTGATCCAGTTTCCCAGGTGAGAGGAAGCCCCAAGGTGTGGGACCCAGCCCCGTCCACTCCCAGGACAGCCAGTCAGAACCCGGAAGAGATTTCCAGCCACGCAGGCACTCAGCCGGTCAGCCAGTCAGCCAGTCACCAGACCAGAATCACACACCTGCATGTCCTGATCACCTTCCCAGGCTGAACAGTGGGCACAAAAAACACCATTTTTTTTTTGGAGTCCCAGGCGTGAGAAAAAATCACAGGGAAGGAAGGAGACAGGACTGACCTAGGTCACCCAGCCTTCCCAGGGAAAAGATCTCTCAGAACGGCGGGCTCACGCACACCATCTCTGAACTAGCCACCACCCCCAAGCACAGAGACTTGCTGTATGCCCAACTCTCTGTCACAAAAGAACTGTGTGGCGCAGAGCATCAAAGCCTGGGGTGTCCTGTCAGGAGAAAACCCCACAGGGAAGGAAGCAAACAGTGACTGAGTTAGGGTATCCAGGATCTCCCTGGAAAAGGTCCCCTAGATCGGCAGGCACTCCAGTCAGCCCAGAGACATGTGGGAACACCAGCTACACATCACAGACAGATCTGTGCGACCCAGAGCACCAGACCCTGGGTTTCCCTGTCCCTGAATTGGTGAATCAAGGGGCTGTGGAACCCCAAACAACCATACAAGGAGCCCGGGGAGAGGGGGCACAAAACCTGATCTGAGTCCAATAGGACACAGGTCAACTACGGTCATCTCTGTGGACTTCTCCTGGGGAAGCGATTCCCGGGCACTTCCTCCCAATGGAAGGAAGCAGCGGCAGACTTAGCCAAGCCTGAAGCAGAGGAAGCAGGGGGCTGATGCCACAGCCAGCAGGAATGCAGCATCAGAGGTACTCCAACTAGCAGAGAAGCAGAGGAGGCAGCCTGCAGTGCACACAGCAACTTGCAAGGAGCATAGGCGGCACATTCCAAGCACAGATCTCCAGAATTCCCCCACAGCCTTGTCTGAAGGGGTAGCGGCTGAGGAAGTAGATATCGCTTCACAACTCAGGGAACAGAGTGCTGCCTGCAGGGCTTCCAGCTTCCAGCGCAGAACCCAGGGCCAGGAGCAGAGAGTACACAAATATCTGTCCAGCCCACAGCACCAGCTGCAGACCTCAGAGTCCAGCCTGCTGAGGCCCGCCTCAGACTGTAGACCACCAAGTATTCACAAAACCTGCTCAGGAACAACTGAAGCAACAACACATACTCTCAAACCTCTGGTCCCCACTGATCTTCCTGAAGAATTCTACAGACACCAGAGTAAGACAGTTCCAGTACAAAGGTCAGACTTGAGGAAGAAACAGGGAAGATTATATATAAGCAACGACCAAAGGACGACATAAGAACTCACCCCCCCAAAAAACAAGACACCATGGCACCACCAGAAACACCGAAAACTAATGGATATTTTAATTCAGCAGAAACTCAGGAAAATGACTTTAAAGCTATGGTTATCCAGTTAATTCAGGAACAAAAAGAGGAAACAAACAGAGCTCTCAAAGAAATTCAAAAGAATATAATGGCCCATGTAGAGGAACAATTAAAGACATATAGAGAGGAAACAAAAACAAAAATAGGAGCCACCTTCAATCAGATGAAGGAAATGGTGCAAAGCATGAAAACAGAATTAGAATCTATTAAAGAAAACCCAAACAGAGAAAAACGTGGAACTGGAGAACTTAGAGAAAAGATCAGGAACCACAAAGGTAAGCATCACCAATAGAATATGAGATGGAAGAGACAATCTCGGGAGCTGAAGATACACTTGCTGAAATGGATTCCTCACTCAAAGACAAACTAAAATCAGAACAGTCCCAAGCACAAAACATTCAAGAAATCAAGGATGCCATGAAAAGACGAAACCTAAGAATAATTGGAATAGATGAAAAAGAAGACTCCAGGCTCCAAGGACCAGAAAATATTTTTAAGAAAATCATAGAAGAAAATTTCCCTAATTTAAAGAAAGAGATGTCCATAAACATACAAGAAGCCTACAGTACACCAAATAGACTAGACCAGAAAAGAAATACCTCTTGTCACATCATAGTCAAAACACGAAACCTACAAAACAAAGAAAAAGTATTAAAGGCAGCAAGGGAAAAAGGAAGTAACATATGAAGGGAGACCTATCAGAATCACACCAGACTTCTCATCAGAAACTATGAAAGCCAGAAGGGCCATGCATTCTTTAAGGGAACACAAATGCCAACCAAGACTACTATACCCAGCAAAGCTTTCTATCAACATAGATGGAGAAAACAAAATATTCCACGACAAAACAAAATTTAAGCAATATCTACACAGCTACCCAGCCCTACAGAAGATACTAGAAGGAAAACTCCAATCCAATGTAAACAACTACACCAAAGAAAATACAGGATACAGATAATCTCCCAACAAAAAAATTAAACGGAAAAAAGCAATGAATCATACTAAGACCACCACTCCACAAGAAAAGGAACTAACAGTCATTGGTCACTATTATCTATTAACATTAATGAACTGAACTGTCCAATAAAAAGATACAGACTAACAGAATGGTTGCAGAAACAGGATCCAACATTAGGCTGCATTCAAGAAACACACCTATGCAACAAAGATAAACATTACCTCAGACTAAAGGGCTGGAAAAATGTGTTTCAAGCAAATGGACACAGAAAACAAGCTGGGGTAGCGATCCTAGTATCTAATAAAATAGACTTTTGACCAAAACTAATCAAAAAAGATGAGGAGGGGCACTTCCTTCTCATCAAAGGAAAATTCCAACAGGAGGACATCTCAATTTTAAACATCTATATACAAGGCCAGCTACATTTGTAAATAAAACATTATTAAAGCTGAAAGCTCACATAGATCCCAACACCTTAATAGTGGGAGACTTCAACACTCCACTCTTACCACGAGGCAGATCATCCAGTCACAAACAAGATAGAGAAACAAGGGCACTACAGAGACACTAAATTAAATGGATCTAATAGATGTCTACAGAACATTTCATCCAAAATCAGAAGAGTATACCTTCTTTTCAGCACCACATGGAATCTTCTTCAAAATAGACTATATAGTTGTTCACAAAGAAAACCTCAGCAGATACAAGAAGATTGAAATAATGCCTTGTATCCTATCTGATCATCATGGTCTAAAGCTGGACCTCAACAACAACAGAAACAGCAAAAAGCCGGCACATACATGGAAACTGAACAACTTACTACCCAATGACAGCTTGGTTAGGGAAGAAATAAAGAAAGAAATTAAAGACTTCCTAGAATTCAATGAAAATGAAAACACAACATACCCAAACCTATGGGACACAATGAAAGCAGTGTTAAGAGGAAAGTTCATAGCACTAAGTGCCTTCAAGAAGAAATTTGAAACATCTCATACAAGCAACTTAATGGCCCAACTGAAAGCCCTAGAAAATAAGAAGTAGATACACTCAAGAGGAGCAGACAGCTGGAAATAATCAAACTCAGGGCTGAAATCAATCAATTAGAAACAAATAAAACTATTCAAAGAATCAATGAAACCAAGAGCTGGTTCTTTGTGAAAATCAACAAAATAGACAAGCCCTTAGCCAAACTAACAACAACAACAACAACAACAACAAAAAACAGAGAGAAACAACC
>CM053742.1:80113995-80162233 GCA_028658305.1 Pachyuromys duprasi
TGAGATGATGTTTGGGGCACACACAGTGGGTTTGGGTTTGTGTGCATCCGCTGTATGCAGGGCTGTCAGAAATGGTGCCTGAAGCCTTCTCTGTCTGGCCCGTGGACAGACACCCGAACTGGGGTTTTTGCTGGTGGATGCGTGCAGCTTTCGCCCTCAGTGTGCGGTCTGGTCAAGATGGTCCCAGGATCCTCTCAGCTGGCACTCACAATGCTGGCGTTTTAGGTCCCAGAGTTCAGTCTCCTGGTCGCTGCGTTGTTTCTGCTCTCCTGCTCCTCAGACACAGTGTTCTCTCATGGCAGCCATCTTGGATCCAGTCCAGTGAAGCTCTTACACTCAAGATCCTAGCCACAAAATATTGCTATCTGCTTCAGGTATCCATATCTTTGCACACTGTGTTTTTTTTTTTAATTTTTCTTTTTTGTTTATTTTTTAATTTTTATTTTTTATATTAGTTACAGTTTATTTACTTTGTATCCTAGTTGTAGGCCCCTCCCTCATGTGTTTTAAGACTCCTTTTAGAATGTCAATCATGTTCTTCCCATATTTACCTCTAATAGTAATGCTATTCTCTTATTTTTCTTTCATGTTTCAGTTCAAATTTCCTTTGTGAAACTATTCCTGCCTTCCCAAGAAAACTTGTTATTCTTCTCTTTTGCCACTGTAGCTTGTATATCTGTCTTCTGTGTTTCAACACATTACAGTGGTGAGAAATTTGGAATAATTGTCTCAGGTTATGTTGTCCTGTGTTTATGAAATGAGTAAATTAAAGAATCAAGCATTGCCAAGGACGAATGCCTACCCCTTCTTAACTGCCAACATTATCTACACAATTTCTATGATTAAGATGGTGAGATGGAGCATAGCACAATGGTGCGAGCCTGCAGTCCAAGCACTTGGGGAGGCAGAGGCAGAGGAAGGCAGATCTCTGTGAGTTTGAGGCCAGCCTGGTTTATTAAAACAAGTCCAGTACACCCAAGGTTATACAGAGAAACCCTGTCTTGGAAAACCAAAAGCATCACCAACAAAAAGATGGTAAGATGGGATAACTGCAGTTCAACATTTGGTTCATGCAGATTCACCTAAGCTTCAGTTGTAGGAGCTAATTTAATCTAAGCCAAATTTCCAAAACTATGCACTTAAGAAGAGTAGTCTCACTTGTCAGAATAAACCCCAAGGAGATAACTCAGTTTAAAAGAGGAGAAAACATACTGACAAATATATCTATGGGCATGGTAGGTACTGTGCTTAAAGAAAAACATCAAGAAAATCTAGTTTCTTTTATGAGGTGGTTACTACCCCTAGGATATCTAAAGAGGGCCCAAGAGGCCAGAACATTTCCACATTGATGAAGAAATGCTACCATGGAAATTGCCACATGTAGACTCTGAGAAGATAGTGTGGAAGAAGAGTAGAGGGTGGGATGGTGCAGAAGGGCTGATGAAAAACCCAACTGTCATTCTTGAGTAACTGAAGAGGTATGGGCTAGAAATCCAGACAGTTGCTGCTCAGACTTCCTTTCAACAATGACTCTGCAGTCCAGAGGGTTGGAAGACAGTTATAGAGTCACTTGGTGCCAAAACTGAGCTATGGGTAGTTGCAGATAAGCCACATATCCATGAGTTCCCATACCATCTTATTTTCACATATTCTTGCATCAGAGATCACAATAGCTTTGCAGTGCAGGTACAACAGTGGTTATGATCTGTTTTACACTTGAGGATATTATATCTCACAAAAGTGAGCAATGAGGTTGACTACTTCTTCACACATAGCTAGTCAATTTCTATTACCTTGTGGACCTTCCATGCTCAAAGCTTGAACTCTGCTCTGACTGAAGTCTCTTGTTTGTTCACCTTAATACATCCTTGCTCTTTTCACACATTTAAATTCTTCATTGTAGCAAAACAATAATACTGGATTCAGCATTGTCAACTTCCAGAGTCTAATCCATTTACTCACTAAATTTATTTAATATAATCCACCCTGTACCATACAGTATTCTAAGTGTTATTTTTCCACAAATGAATAAAACCTAGTTTCTGTTGGTCACAGAATTCTCAATTACAAATACATTGTCTCTAGAACTAGAGAGGTGACCAGCAGAAAAAGAAGACATGTTTTTTTTAAATGTATATATGCATGTGCCTGAGTGTATCTATGTGTACCATTGGTATTTAAGTGCCTGTGGAGTTCAGAAGGGGGAATTAGATTCCCTACAACCTGGAGATAATGGAGGTTGTACAATGCCTGGTTTTGGTTCTGGGGACTAAATCCCAGCCTTCTTCAAAATTAGCAAGTGCTTTAAACCACTGAACTATCTCTCCAGGTTCTGATTTTATTTATTATTGTGTATTGCATTTGTGAATGTGAGTATGAATGCCTTCAGAGGCAGAGGAGGGTTGTTGATTACCTGGAGATAGAGTTATAGCAGACTGAACTACTTGACATGGATGCTTGGTACCAAACTTGTACTATCTTCAAGAAAATCAACTGCTTATCCACTAAGCCATCTCTCAAGTAAAATGAATTATTCTAACTGGTGAGAATTACTCTGAAGTAAAGAATAGATTTCAAGTAGATGTCAGGAAATGATAACATCTATTTTAACTAGGTTTTGCAGTAAAACCGTTCCATGGAGAAGAAACTTTAAGGTCTAAAAGATGAGAAGGAACAAGCCATTGGTTGAGAGAAATTTCAAAGGCCCTGGAGGTAGGAAAGAGTTAATAATGTACATAACTGAGGAGCCAGCATTGTGGACATAGCATTGTGTTCACAAAAACATTGGATAGAGCCATATGTATACTCTTGCTTTGAGACCCAACCTGCTAAGAGCTCTTTAACGGGAACTGAAAAAGACTGAAATTTATTGTTCATCTTTATGTACTACTCTTGATCTAGTCATTTTCATAATCAGGAATTCCTAATTTGATGATGTTTTAATAGATATATCTATGGCTCTATCATGTTATTTGAAGTTTTATTTCTATTTTTGCTTCCTGTGTACTTAATGAACTCAACCTCCTTAAAAAAAAAACATTGCTGTGGTAGATCATTCTCCAGATGGTACAGAACAGATGCTGAGGTGCTTGAAAGATGAAATGTTCTACCACATGTTGTCAAAAGAATAAGCAGGGTTTTCAAGTCTACATGTATCTAACAAGACTAGGATGAAACATGCTAATTCAAACTAAAATTTAAGTGAATACTTCATACTTTCCAGGAAGAAATTCTAAAGTTATGGAAGAAAGGACTTTGTGAACACAGAGGGTCGAGATTCTTTGTTGAGATCTTTGACAGTCGGCTTGCTTCCTTAGCTGCAAAAACAAACAAACAAACAAACAAACAAAAACTGCTCTTGGCAACAGATGTTTCTAGGAAGAGTAGACACTTCAGCCTATAGTTCTGACTAGATAAGTTCTATTTTGTTGGGAACAGACACCTTGGAGTAGGATTGAATATGAAGTACAAAAATCTGTTTTTTTTTCCTATGAGGAAACTTGATGTTTCAAACACATTTAGTTTGTCTCTAATAGTCATATTGCTATTCCTGATTTATACTAAACCTGCCTCACCTTTTACTTTATCTGGGTTTCTATATTTAAAATTCATGGAAGCTATACCTACTTATAACTCTAGGCAGAGGCTCAGACTCAGCCTAACATTCATCCTCATATTGAACTAGACTGAAAGAGAGGAAAGAAACAAACAAAAGAGAAGAGGAGAGAAAATGAAGAGACAAAAGGGGGAGAAGATAGGGCAGGAATGAATGGAGAAGAAATATAAAGGAGAGAACTTGAAATGGGTTCTCTGAAAATTCCATACTTGATTATTTACTTTTCTTTTGGGTGGGAATAGAGTCTTAACTATGCAGTGTAGACAGGCCTCAAAGTTATTATTCTCCTGTTTCAGCTTCCCTAGTGCTGGGAATAGGAGTATGCAGGCTATGACTCAACTGCATTTAACTTCTAGCATCTTTCTACGAGACTAAGATATAATTTTAGCTTTGCTTTTTGACTCTAGATAATAAATTTCTTCTTTTCTATCCACTCGGCTTTTTCCATTTTCACTCTGGCTTTTATTTTGTTCTTTTCATTGCTAAGGGGGATAATGTAAGTCTGGTTAAAGTTATGCTTGTCTTTCATTGAAATGTGTCTAACCATGTCTATGAAGAAAGGATAGAGTTAGTTAGAAGACATCACTCATCAGAACAGTTGCTGTGCTAGTAGGTGAAAGTTCACTGCCAGCTAGATCTTAATTCTGGATCTTTCACTAAGCACTTCCTGTGTCAGCAGAAAGAAACACGTGTCATTTAAATACTTTTCTACTGGGATAGAATTGGATCCATGGACTTAACATGGATAAAAGTTATTTGTGAACCAAGGTGGAGCCACACTACCCAAAACAAATTATTCAACAAATATTTTAGTCAGATTTAACTAATATATATAGAGTGTCTGCTTCTCTTTTGGTTCTAACTCTAAGCTCTAGAACTCCAAAAATGAGTAAATGAATTAGGATGCCTGACAGAGCATATATTCTAGCCATGTAAACAGCTAGCATAAATGCAGTATAGTCAGTCTTTAATTTAGGTACATGCAAACTAAATAAGAGATAGGCTAAAAATTTCCTAGGTGATAAGTAATTGAGAAGATAATTTAACTGGTCTTGAAGAATAAATGCATCATCTCATGACAAGACAAATATGAATGAACCAGGAAACTCTCCAGAGACATAGATGTGCATGTGAAGGATAGATATGTAGTAACATATATGGCATATAATAGTTGAAATACAGGATAAGTAGAGACAAACGAACATATAGTTTGTGATAATATTGTGAAAACTGCAATCACTTGACTGACAAATTCAGTATAACAAATAGAGAGTGACTGATCCTTTTGATGCAGTATAGTTAGACCATTAGAACTGTGTTGTTTTAAAAAACCTCTCTGGCAGTAAATGTGAAACATTAGGATTAATACTTTGTTGGATAAAATGAACATCATAATCATGTTCTTTTTTGTTTCATTTATATCTTTGTCATTAGAACCATATTGTTTTGTCCCTCTATAATAGCATTCTGGGACTAATATCATCACCACTTAGAAATATTTTCTATATAATTATTCTGGGTCAAATAAGATCTTTGACCTTAAAGAAGTTGTAGGCTACTAATGAGGAAACGGTAGGGATAGAAAATATCACATAATAAGGCAGCAAAAGTTATAACTGGAGAATTAAATTATTTAATGATAATTAAAGATATCATACTTAAAACATACTTTCCTTCCACGGAGATAAGGCACACACAATGATGAGCACATTTGTTTCAGATGTGGTGTTAGAGATTTGAAGACTTAGATACTTAGGGTTATGTAGGACACTCACCTTATACTGATTCAGACATAGAAGAGGTTGAGACCTATGATTAGAACATCATAGGGATAACCCTCTGTCTCTTGAGGTTTTGAAAAACATTCAGAACAGAAAAGAATGGAGTCAGTAAGCATTCAAAACCATGAGAAACAAAAAGGCAAAAGTACAGAATCATGTAAAATATCAGCATGTAATAAGGAACAATGGGCCAAAATGGTTAGGGAGGTAGGTGAATATGGAAAGTGTAAGTATAGAAATTCAACAGTTTCACTGGAAGCTATTCTGTCTGAAAAAAACTACTATACTTAGTCTAGGAATTGATGCTTATATCATATTCAAAATTACACTAATGTGGCTTTTCATGATCAAATTGGGGTAGAAAAGGGGTGATGTCCTCTAAGCACATTGGTTATTGTATCACTACACATTGTATGTGTACACATGTATTGAATTGTAATACTTACCTTATATGTAAGTGCAAACACAATACATAAAAAAGCAATTGTTAATTGAAATATCAAGAGGGATGTGGACTCATAAAGTGGATATTACCTTTCCTTATTGAAAGTGTGTGATAATTTGATGATACTAGATTGAAGAGTCAATTCAGAAATGTAGACAGAGAGCACATAATAATTAAATTATGGTATATTTGAAGGTGAGACAATCTATGGAACTTGCTTTTTCTAAAATGATGATAATAGGTTATCTGAAGAATGATGTGGGCACTGTAGGGAAAGAGATTTTTAAATTCTGTCTGTAGCTAGACTGTCCTTATACTCTGAAATATCAACAGATGAAGGACAAAACAGGAAGTATCTCAGAAGTGGCATTTGCATTGATAAAATTTGTGAGAACCCAGCTTGTGGATTATTGGAATAAGATGAAACAAGACTTGTGTATTCCAGTCTGATACCCTTTTTGGTTCAATTAGGTTGAACTGAAAGGTTCACAAGAGGCACCAGAGTCATGAGGTTGCAGCTTGCCACTCAGGGAAGAACGTTTGGAGAAGTAGGATTAAGGGAGAGGAAATTGACTTAAACCACAATTGGCATGGTTCAGATAAGATGTGAGGATCAGCTTCCTGCCAGCAGAACATGGCTCATGGAAAAAGAAGTGAGAGAATCTCATTATTTATAATCTCCACCCCTAAACTTAGAATCGATTCTGCTTTTGAAAAAAGAAAAGCTATATTCTCAAGTGGGGATAGTGGGAAGGCATAGTGGTTCTTCCAAGTCGCATATGGTAAGAAAGACAACAGGAGAGATGATTTGAAATCCAGATCTGCTGACTATTGAGAGCCTTGAAGTGTGTTTTCATTTAGGTACTCTGAAATTCAGTTTCATCATCTTTAAAAAGGTCATAACAATGTTTACCTCCTAGAGGAGGCTTTGAAGATTGCAAAAGAGGATGTACCTAAACCACACAGCATGGTTCCTGACATGCAGCCACTCTTTAATTATTGCCTCTCTTTTTCAGTTTTGTTTCTCTAGTTCTATTTACACAGGGTCTTGAAACCTTTAGCTCTCCCTGGCCTCTGTCACCTCCTTTTTTATTTAAAATTATTAGATTATGAAAAATTCATGGAATTATGAATGTTGGGGATTCATATTGTCTAAGAGATAACCATCTTTAAGATAGACTATATTTGCCAGAAAGTCCTACAAAGCCTCTTTTTGTTCCCTTTCTGCACCTGCTGATAAGATTTAAAGATACACCAGAAAATTTTCAAAATGCCCAGCAGCATCAGTGAATAACAGAAGTAGGCCTAATGTGTGGTTAGAGGCTTAGCCAAACCCTGGAGCATGACTACAATTCCCATGTGGACATAGACTCAGGCTTAGGTCCAGCCATAAAGATCCCTTCAATGTGGGTCATCAATGAAATACACTAAAGAAATCTAGATGGGGTCCAAGACACAGGATAAAATGTCTCTTGCAAATGTGTAATCATTTTATAGCCTTGAAAACTTTTTTCACAATTGTTAAATAATCATTTAAGATAAGTCAAATTTATAGTATAATTAATAACTATATAGAAAACAAGCAATACTACTTATTATAATAACAAAAAGAAATAACGTGTGGCAAGAAGACAGATGGACACAATATTAATGTTTTCTATGTATGTCGTCATGCACACACATACAAGGTTCAGAGACATTTACTCAGGCTCAACTTTCAAGTCTTAGTTTTAAATATTCTTTGGAAAAAAACTTTCTTAAAGTCATAGATAATAAATTTATTATTTCTCTTATGACTTACTATAGTTAACCTATATAACATTTTTATTGTGTGATTACTTGGTGTCTGCGTCTTTTCCTCACTTAAATATCAGTTCTAGAAGGGAGAATCATGTTTGTTGCCTGATGATGCTTGTTGTTATCTATGTCACACAAAGCAGTTGATAAACATATGAATGGGAGAGGAATACTCTTAAAAACCTCTAAGTCTAGTCTAGGAATAAATGTGGAGTCTGGTACCCAGAATGAAAAAGAAAACTTGCAAATTTCATGCCACAAGCCATGACACAGTTGAGCCTAGAACTCAGGCCTTCTAGGTTGTTCATAATGAAAACACCAAGATGGTATGAAAAGAGCTACCCTAATGACTTACTGTTTTGGAGGAAAAGTCCTTAAAATTGGGGAGGAGGGCCTCCCCTATCAGCGGACTTGGAAAGGGGCAGGGAGGAGATGAGGGAGGGAGGGGGGATACGGAGGGAATGTGGGAGGGGGCTACGGCTGGGATACAAAGTACATAAACTGTGATTAATATAAAATAAAAATGAAAAACACATTCTTTAGTTCAGCTTGTTCCCTGAACCTTACAGAAAAGGGGGTTCTTCCACTGGATTGCAAGCTTTGTGAGGGCAAGAAGGGTGTCTGTTAAACTTGATTTCTATTTGAGTATTAATTTTGCTTTCCTAATTTACTTCAGGCATTCTTTGTAAAGAGATGGTCCCATTGCATGTAATACATAAAACATTTTCATCACCTTGTCATTTTCCTTTTGCCTTTGATTCTAGTTTTACACATAACTGTGTTATCGATGTCCCCTATTAAAATATAAGCTCACTGAAAACAATGTTTTTTAAAATCTATTTTAAATTTTATTTTATTTTAAAATTATGTGTACATATGTATATCTGTGTGTGGCTATGTGCATGCGAGTGGATTTTTCAGAGTCTAGAGGCATAATATCCTCTGGAGCATGAGTTACAGGAGGTTCTAGGCAACCTGACATGGGTGCTGAAGATCAATCTTGGGTCCTCTGGAAAAATTTCAAGAGCAGCAAGAGCTGTTAAGCAATGAATCATATCTACAACACCAGTGATTTTCATCTATTCACGACAGTATACCTTGTGCCTACTACAGCTTCCCCTATAGCAGATTCTCAGTTAATATTTGTTGCTGAAAAACAATTTTATTCAATTTTTGAAATCTTGTTATATTGTATTAGTTTGCTTTCTTTGCTGTGATAAACAGTGTGACAACAACTTGGTGAGGATAGGGTTTATTTTATCTTATGCTTCCATATCACAGTTTATTATTGAGAGAAGCCAGGGTAGGAATTCTAGGCAGGAACTTGGATGCAGGAATTGAAGCAGAGATTATGGTGGAATGATGCTTGCTGGCTTGATCCCATGGCATTCTCAAACTGCTTTCTTTTTTATTTTTATTTATTTACATTTTAATTTGGAATTTATTTACTTTGTATCCCTGCTGTATCCACTTCCTCGTCCCTCTTAATTCCACCATTCCTCTCTCTTCTCCCATCTCCCTTCCCTAGTCCACTGATAGGGGAGGTCCTCCTCTTCCATCTGACCCTAGCCTATCAGATCTTATCAGGAGTGGCTGCATTGTCCTCCTCTGTGGCCTGGTAAGGCTGCTCCCCGCTCAGGGGAAAGTGATCAAAGAGCCAGCCATTGAGTTCATGTCAGAGACAATCCCTCTTCCCATTACTAGGGAATCCACTTGGACACTGAACTGCCATGGGTTACATCTGTGCAGGGGTTCTAAGTTATCTCCATGAATGGTCCTTGGTTGGAGTATCAGTCTCAGAAAAGACCCCTGGGGCCAGATTTTTTTGGTTCTGTTGCTCTCCTTGTGGAGCTCCTGTCTCCTCCAGGTCTTTTTATCTCTCACTTCTTTCATAAGATTTCCTGCACTCTGCCCAAAGTTTGGCTATGAGTTTCAGCATCTGCTTTGATACACTGCTGGGTAGAGTCTTTCAGAGCCCTCCATAGTAGGCTCCTGTCCTGTTCCCTGTTTTTTCCCTCTTCTGATGTCTATCACGTTTGCCTTTCTGAATGAGTATTGGGCATCTTACCCAGGGTCCTCCTTCTTGCTTAGTTTCTTTATGTGTACAGATTTTAGTATGTTTATCCTATATTATATGTCTAATATCCACTTATGAGTTAGTATATACTATGTGTGTCTTTCTGCTTCTGGGAAACTTCACTGAGCATGATCTTTTCTAGTTCGCAAAAATTGCCTGCAAATTTCATGGTTTCCTTGTTTTTAATTGCTGAGTATAATTCCATGGTATAAATGTACCACAATTTCTGCATCCATTCTTCAGTTGATGGACATCTGGCAATTATGAATAAAGCTGCTATGAATATGTTTGAGCAAATGACCATTTTGTATACTTGAGCATATTTTGGATAAATGCCTAGGAGTGGTAGAGCTAGATATTAGGTAGTACTATTTCTAACTTTCTGAGAAAGCCCCAGATTGATTTCCAAAGTGGTTATACAAGTTTGCATTCCCACCAGCAATGGAAGAGGGTTCCCATTTCTCCACATCCTCTCCAGTATGTGTTGTCCCTTACGATTTTGATCTTAGTCATTCTGATGGGTGTGAGATGGGTTGTTTTAATTTGTGTTTCCCTGATGACTAAGGACGTTGAACATTTCTTTAAGTGTTTATCTGCTGTTTGGTATTCCTCTATTGAAAATTCTGTTTAGCTCTGTATCCCATTTTCTTTATTATTATTATTATTATTATTATTATTATTATTATTATTATTATTATTATTTATGACTTATACAATTTGTATCCCAGCTGTGGCCCCTTCCTCATCCCTTCCCAATCACACCCTTCCTCCCTCTTATCCCTCTATACCCCTCTCCTAGACCACTGAAAGGGGAGATCCTCCTCCTCCCCTTCTTTGTGACCCTAGCCTATGAGGTCAAATCAGGATTGGTTGCATTGTCTTCTGTGGCTGGCACAGCCGCGCCCAGCATGGGGAGGTGATCAGAGAACCAGCCACTGAGTTCATGCCAGAAAAATCTCCTGCTCTCCTTACTAGGGACCCCACTTGGAGACTGAGTCTATAGGCTACATTTGAGCCAGGGTTTTAGGTTCTTTCCATGCATTTCCTTGGTTGGGGTATAATTCTCTTAAGGGCCCCCAGGGCTCAGTTTTTGCTCCATTGATCTCCTTTTGGAGCTCTTGTCCCTTCCAGGTCTTTCTATCTCCCTCTTCTTTCATAAAATTGCATGCATCCTGCCTAAATTTTGGGTATGCTTTGATACCTCAATCAGCAGAGTCTTTCATAGGCCTCTGTGGTAGGTATCTGTTCTGTTCACTTTCTGCTCCTGCTCTTGATGTCTATACGTTTGTCCTTCTGAATGAGGATTGAGCATATTCCTTGTTTTTTAGCTTCTTTAGGATAATAGTTTTTAAGATGTTTATCCTATATTATATACCTAATAACCACTTATGAGTGAGTATATACCATGTGTGTCTTTCTGCTTCTGGGTTACCTCACTCAGGACGATCTTTTCTAGTTCCCACCATTTGCCTGCAAATTTCATGGTTTCCTTGCTTTTAATTGCTGAGTAGTGTTCTATTGTGTAAAGGTACCACAATTTATGCATCCATTCCTCAGTTGAGGGACATCTGGCTTGTTTCCAGGTTATGGCTATTAAGAATAAAGTTACTGTGAACATGGTTGAGCAAATATCCTTTTTTGTATATTTGAGCATGTTTTGGATACATGCCTAGGAGTGGTAGAGCTGGATATTAGGGTGCACAATTCTTAATTTTCTGAGAAAGTACCAGATTGATTTCCATATTGGTAGTAAAAGTTTACATTCCCACCAGCAATGGAGAAGGTTCCCCCTTTCTCCATATCCTCTCCAGCATGTGTTGTCACTTGAGTTTTTTGAGCGTAACCATTCTGATGGGTGTAAGGTGAAGTCTGAGCTTGTTTTGATTTGTATATCCCTGATGGCTAAGGATGCTAAGCATTTCTTTAAGTGTTTCTCTTTTGACATTCCTCTTTTGAGAATTATCTGCTTAGCTCTGTACCCCATTTTTTGCCTTTTAAAAGGAATTTATTATTATTATTATTATTATTATTGTTATTATTATTTTAATCACAGGTCATTCACTTGTATCCCAGCTGTAGCCCCCTTCTTCTTTCTCTCCCAATACCACCCTCCCTCCCTCATCTCCTCACTGCCCCTTTCCAAGTACACTGATAGGGGAGGTTCTCCTTCCCTTCCACCCTAGCTTATCAGGTTGTACTCCATTTTTAAATTCGATTACTTGGTTTGTTGGAGTTTAACCTCTTAAGTTCTTTATATTTTATGGATATTAGCCCTCTGTCATATATAGGGTTGGTGAAGATCCTTTCCCTATCTGTAGGCTGTTGTTTTGTTCTGACAACAGTCATTTGCTTTACAGAAGCTTTTCAGCATCATGAGGTCCCATATATTGATTGTTGCTCTTAGAGCCTGTGCTGTTGGTGTCCTTTCATGAAGTTGTCTCCTGTGCCAATGAATTCAGGGCTCTTCCCTACTTTTTCTTGTAAAAGCTTTAGTGTGTCTGGTTTTATGTTTAAGTCTTTGATCTCCCTGTGCTTTAGTTTTGTGCAGGGTAGTGATTAAGTATGGTTCTATTTGCATTTTCTACATGTACAGTTAGACCAGCACCATTTGTTGAAGATGCTATATTTTCCCCATTGTGCGGTTTTGAAATCTTTGTCAAAAATCACGTGTCCAAAAGTGTGTGGGTTTACTTCTGGGTCTTCTATTTGATTCCGTTTCCATATCATCATACAGTTTTTATTACTATTGCTATATAGTACAGCTCGAGGTCAGGGATGGAGATACCTCCAGAAGATCTTTGATTGTGGAGTATTGTTTTTTGCTATTCTGGGTTTCTTGTTATTCCATATGAAGTTAAGAATTTTTCTTTCAAGGTATGTAAAGAACTGTGTTGGCAATTTGATGGGAATGCATTGAATCTGTAGATTGCTTTTCGTAAGGTGGTCATTTTTACTATGTCAATCCTGCCAAGCCATGAGAAAGGGAGTTCTTTCCATCTTCTGATATCTTCTTTATTTCTTACAACAGACACTTGAAGTGTGTGTGCATTTTCATACGTCTTTGACTTGTTTGGTTAGAGAGTTATACCAAGGAACTTCATGTCTTTTGTGGCTATTGTGAAGGGTGTTGTTTCCCTATTTTATTTCTCAGCCAATTTGTCTTCTGCATACAGGATGGCTACTGATTTTTTGTTTACTTTTGTATCAAACCACTTTGCTGAAGGTGTTTATCAATCAGCTGTAGGAGTTCCCTGGGAGAACTTTTGGGGTCAGTCATGTATACTATCATACCATTTGCAAATAGTGATACTTTGGCTTCTTCCTTTCTAATTTGAATACCCTTGACTTCTTTTAATTGTCTTATTGCTCTAGCAAGGACTTCAAGTACTATGTTGAAGATATATGGAGAGAGTGGGCAGCCTTGCCTTGTCCTGATTTCAGTGGGTTTGATTAAAGTTTCTCTCAGTTTAGTTTGATGTTGGCTATAGCCTTGTTATATATTACCTTTACTATGTTTAGGTAAGTGCCTTTTGTCCTTGATCATTCCAGGACTTTAAATATGAATGCATGTTGGATTTTATCAAATGCTTTTTCAGCATCTAAGGAGATGATCGTGTGTTTCTTTTCTATCAGGTTTTTACATGATGGATTATTTTGATGGATTTCTTGTGTGCTTTATAGGCCTCTCCTTTAAGTTGTGTAAATTTTCTTCTATGATTTTGTTGAAAATATTTTCTGGGCCATAATCTTCTTTTTCCTCTATTTCTGTTATTCTTAGTTCTGTCTTTTCATGTTTTCTTAGATTTCTTGAATGGCTTGTGTCAGGAATATTTTAGATTTAACATTTTCTTTCATGGATACATTGATATCTTCCATTGTATCTTTCACACCTGAGTATCTTCTATCTCTTATGGTCTGTTGATTATTCTTACCTCTGCAGTTCCTGTTTTCTTCCCTAAATTTTTCCTCTCCATGTTTTCTTAGGTTTGTGTTACCTTTAATTTTTCAAATTCTATCTTCAGATCTTGAACCGTTTTCTTGATTTGCTTCACCAGTCTGACTGTATTTTCGTTTTTACTTCAATTCTTTTACCTGTTTGTTTGAACATTCCTCTATTTCTTTTATTTCTTTCAGTTATTTAATTATTTCTTCTGTAAAGGCCACAAACTATTTGGATGCATCTTCCTGTATTTCTTTACGGATGGCCATAATCTGTTTGACTTTATCTTCCTCTATTTCTTTATGGATGGCCCTAATCTGTTTGCTTTTATCTTCTTCTATTTATTTATGTGTTTTATTTGTTTCCTCCATTATCCTCTTCATAAGCATAGATGTAAGATCATCTTCTTGTATTTCGCTTATGTTAAGATCCAGGACACTTGCCCCTAGAATATTGGGTTTTGGAGATGTCATGTTGCTTTCACTTTTGTTGGTTGTGGTCTTATTCTGGCCTCTATCCATCTGGCACTCTCGGGTATTGGCTGTTATTTTCTGGTGCCTGCTTGAGTCCAGGGGTGGGTAGAGAATTTACTTGGCAGGAAGATGTTGCTCCTGAAGGAACCCTTCTCGCCTTTTTGGGTGTGATTACTGAATGGCCAGTATGTTCAGGGAATTACCACAGCTCATGTCAGGTGTATGGACCTGTGGGGTAACTGGGTTGTTTGTAGTCAAGGGGGCATCTCCTTTCAAGAGGAGCAGTCCTGGAGACATCTGCCCTGTCAATAGGTTTCTTGCTCTGAATTTTTTGACCTGCTGCTGCTCTTACACTGTGTTTGTTGGACGTAGCCTTCTTGAAGATCCAGGGAGCCCTGTGGTTTGGTCAGTTTAGTTAGGGAGAGAGGGTGCGCCTTTGAGCAGTGCCTGGGGGCTGATCCCATGGTTCCCAGGCTTCTGTAGGTCTGAGGCTGAAGCTCTGTGTCCCAGTACCCAAGCAGTCATCAGTGGCAGGTGAGTGCAGCACTCAGGAGTTTGGCAAGAGGCTAGAGCCTGGAGCCTGTGGGAATGCAGGAACTTTTCTGGGGATTAGCTGGGTGTCCTGAGGTCAGACCTGATGTTTACTCCAGCTTGGTGTTTCCTCCCACCAGGGAGACCCAGTCTGTAGTGTTTTGGGGGATGGTGAGGAGAGCACTCAGGTGCAGGTGATTGGCTCTGTGCTGGCAACTGGGAGCCTGCAGGAATCTGGGAATTTTTCTTGGTGGTGGGGTTGGGGTTTGGCTGGGTGCCCTGAGGTCAGTCCTGATGTTTCCTTCACCATGGGGTGGGATTTTCTCCCAATAGGGAAACCCAGTATCTGAGGCACACAGTTCTGGCTGGGACAGTGAGTTGGGCAAGCAGGCCTGTGGCTCTGGGCTGCCAAATGAGCACCTGCAGCTGATGGGGACCCTTTTCAGGTATCTGGGTGACCTGAGGTCAGTTGGTTGTTCTGGAGTTCTTCCTTCACTGTGTGGTTTTCCTTCGATTGGAAAACCCAGTCTCTGATGTTGTGGGGCCCACATTTCAGCCTGGGATGGTGATCAGAGCACAAAGCCGTGGCTCTGGGCCAGGGACTGTGTGACTTCTAGAACCTTGGAATTCTTCTGGGGTTTAGGTGGGTGACCTGAGAATAGACCCCATTGCTTCCTAAACCCTGGGGTTTCCTCTCACCTGGGAAACAAATTAGCTGGGGTTAAAGGCCCACAGTTCTGTCTGTTGGCCACGGTATAGTCACCACTGTCTTGCTCATTAGCCGTCTTGGATTCCTATCCAGACTGCTTTCTTGTAGAACCCAGGATCAGCCCCAGGGATCTCAGAGAGCTAGCTACTCCCACATCAAAAATTAATCAAGAAAATGCCTCACATGCTTATTGTTACTATTATTAGTAGTAATATTACTAGTAGTATTAATCATATTGCAGGGGTATTGTTATGACACACCTGACCATGTATTGTGGAAAGCATTACTTTTTAGACTTTGTACTTGAAAACCCTTTGAGTGATCAGAGCTCAGTGGGCTGCTCTGTGTGAGCTTGGAAGATAAGCATGCTGAGAGCAGTGCAGGTGGAGGCCTGCTTATGAAGTTCCAGAGGGAAATTTTGAGAGTCCCTTAAAGACTCTTTTGGAGCTTTTGACTTATGAATTCCTAAAGTGAAATCTCTGCTTTACTGGGACAATTGATGCTGCTCAGGTGGGGCTGAAAAATCAGGAACAGACCAGCATAATCAAGATAAAGCCTTCTGACTGATACGCTAGAGTTAGATGGAAGGGGAAGAGGTCCTCCCCTATCAGTGGACTTGGAAAGGGGCAGGGAGGAGATGAGGGAGGGATGAGGAGGAGAGGGAGGGAACTTGCGGGAGGGAGCTATGGCTGGGATACAAAGCACATAACCTTTGATTAATATAAAATAAAAACGTAAAAAAAAAAGAAAAAAAAAGATAAAGCGTTCTGAAAAGTATTTCCTCAGAGTTAGCACACAGAAGCTGTGTTCCAGTTGTGGCCAATGCTATATGTTGGGATGGCAGCCAAACTTGATAGGGTAAGAATCACCCAGGTGGTACTATATTTTTTTCAGGTATGAAGGGGTCATAGAGAGCAGTTGAAGCTTGGTAGTGTGTGGTGGGGTTGGAGTCCATGAAGACAGCCCAGGAGAAACCATTAGTAAACAATTGTAGCTTTCTTTGCAGTAAGTGGCCTAGGATTAAAAGGGCCATGGAGAGAAGCTGAGCCTTAATATCACATGGCAATGTTAGAGTTTATTAAGAGAGCTGAGGAGAGGCTTCTCATGAAGCTTCAGCCTAGTTGAAGTGGGGACTTTGGAGATAAGAATACAATGGGATGACCTTCAAAGGCAACATCATTTATGGAGTAGAGCTGATCTGAGCCTAGGAAAGAAGCTGGGTGTGCTGTGGTGACTCTCTGCCTAAGCCCTTTGGAGGAGCCCAGAAGGCCATGAGTGAATCCCAGACCTTGGACACTAAGTATTTACTCTGGGCAAGTTTGGTTTTGCCTTGATCATATTGTACCTGTGTCCTGGTTTTCCTTCTTGGAGTAAATATTTTCAACTTATTTTGCTCTTACAGGAAGCCACAGCTGAGAGACTTTTGAGTTTTAGAGAGATTTTGAATATTATAGATAGTTCAGAAAGGTGTGAAATTAGAAAGAGACATTGGATAATTAGAGAGATTGATTTTTTTCTTTTGGTATAGAATTAGTTTAATTATGATATATAAAGACAATGGAATGCAAAACAGTAGTTTACAACATGAGGTGGATTGACATACTTCAACAAAATACATGGGTGTGAGATACAAACCCATGATCCCAGCACTTGAGAGGGGGAGGGAAGAAGTAAGGAACTCAAAGTCATCCTCAGGTACACAAGTTTGATCCTAGTCTGGCCCATATGAGACTATCTGAAAAACAAACCATACAAAAACAAAGAAGGAAAAACATTAAATGAACTTTAAAAAAATGTATCTTAGACTAGAGATTGAACTTTTTCTTTTGAGATTGAACTTTCAAGGTTTTTGAATTTGTAAAGGTTATGTATCTTCAAACTACTAGAATGTTTTATGTTGTGATAATAATACTAAACATGAGATCTTGGGGGATGAACAAGAATGTAAAGGTTATGGTTTATCAATAATGTGCTTATCTATAATGTTGACAAAGGGTCAAATGTGCTAACTAGTTTTTACGTCAATATAACACAAGATAGATTTATTTTAGAAGAGGTTACCTCAATTGAGAACATGCCTCTTTCAGACTGGCTTATAGGCAAGCCTGTGGTGCACACTTTTAATCCCAGAACACAGGAGGAAGAGACAGAAGGATCTCCGAGTTCAAGGCCAGCCTGGTTTATAGAACAAGTTTCAGGAATGCCAGGTCTGCATAGAGAAACCCTGTCTCCAAAACTCAGAAGAGGTGTGGTTATTAACATATTGCAGCTTACTTTATACATTTCTAGTAAGTTACAGCCTATTTCTACTGATAAGTATATTTCTTTTTCCCTTGATACTAACTGTAGAACTTTGCAGGCAGTAAATGTTTGAACAACTTTTAAAAATAAATTTCAGCTGCTGTTGAGTTAAATCCTGATATTTATTTTCTTGGTATCACTGGCTGTGCATGGACCCTCAGTGAAACTTCTGTCCCCAGACTTAGCTCTATAAGTTATTTAATTTTGATCTGAGTGTGCCATACACATTGCATAAGCCTATAGGTTTCCTCTCACAGGAAGCCCAGTGCAATCCTGTGTGCAGCAATAATTAAGGTGGGGTGGAGTGTGTGGACATCATCCATCTCTTGCACAGGAAGTGGCCATAACTTTGCAATTGTCTTTGGGCTAAAAGAGGTACTTTCCTGGTTCTCACATAGAAATATACAAGCTAAGAACCTTGGAGACTTAAGGCTAGGAGGTCTTCCTCATTTGCTTATGCGCTTAGTCATTCATTTAGCCACTTGATAGTTCTGGGGAAACCTTTTAGCTCCCTTGCTTTGGGAAGAAAGTAAAGATTAAAGGTAGTGCTTGCTTTGGGTTTTTAATAAAAATAGATACAAAAGGGCAGGGTAGACAACAACTGATTTTGGTGGAGGTAATTAAAGAAGACTTTCTAGTGACAAACAGCATCATTTTTATCTCTGTCTTTTAAGACGTAGATAAAATCTTACTCTTCTGAGAAATTCTCTAATCTATCAACTCCTTGTCCCTCATCCTGAAAGAATTATGCATTTTAATCTACACTTCTGATGCCACTTTATAACATTATCAAATTATTTGTCATATTCTATACACTATTACAGTTTTTTTCATACATTTCTGTTTCCCCTTTCTACAATCTGAATATCCTTGAATCTGCTGTGCTGATTGAAGCTCAGCTACTTCATACTTATTTAAGGTCACATAGTTATTAAATCATAGAGCTGAGCTGAAGGACTCTGTCTCATTGTTCTTTCTTCTGGTCTAGCACTGAGTGCATATATAAACTTAAATACAGAACGAGTCCCTGTCACTGCCTAAAACTTCTCCTTACTCTCTTCTCTTCTCTTTTTCCTTGTCTTCCTTTCTTCTCAAACACAACCATGGAAGAAAACATTTCAAATACGAATCTGTTTGACTTTTCATTGCTCTGCAAGAGTTTGGACAACAGGCATAATAAAAGAGACCCACTTCACTGGATGTGGTGACACATACAAATAATAGTAGCACTTGTATGGCTGAGGCAGGGAGATTACTTCCATTTGAATTTGAAGCTAGTCTGAGAAAGGTCTTGAAAGCCTGGGATTTAATGGCAGACTTTGTCTCAAAAAAGAAAAAGAAAATAAACAGTCCTTTTTTGCTGTTGTTCCAATTTTGGCTTTTACCAACATGTTTTGTGCTTGTGGGATAAAGAGGAACTCTCAGGCACTTAGTACCCTTTTTTTCTACTTTATATTCTCTTCAAATATGGGTTTCATTTTTTAACCTATTGGTCCCTAATAATCTCTTTCATGGACCTTCTATCCTGCTGAAAATGGACACCATTAATTATTCCTTTAGTGGAGCCATTGTCTTTGGAAGATTCTTGTTAAAAAGTCAGTCGAGATGCCTGGGAATGCATCTCAAACAGTTTGAGAACTTTTCTGGCACGTGAGAAGGCATGTTATTAATCCCAACACCACCAAAAAAAAAAAAAAAGACAAAAGAGCCAGTAGAATACCATAACTGAGGGAATCCAAAGGGAATAAGTTACTGAATTTAATTTTTTCAGAGTTAGTTGAGAGTACATAGTGTCTTATTTTTAAAAATCTTTACTGCCTTGCTTCTACTCCAAGCTTTAGTCAGAAACCCAAAAGAAAGAAGAGTAAAATCTTTCTAGAATCCAAATCTGGAGATATTGGTCTTAGGGCCTACGCTAACAAATTATTTTGGTGGAAGGAAGTTATTTGCAAAACCGCATTAATGTGAATAGAACTTTGTTCTGGGCTAGCCCCAGAAGCATAGGCCCCATAATCATAAGAGAGCACGGAATATAGAAGAAGGATTGGGAATGGTCATTAATGAACTAAACATGGACTTTTTGAGTTGAAGAGACTGAGAACAATGATTCCCAACTATGCTGTTTAGAGAAGGAACCGAGTTGAGGCCAGGTCCTCACACTCTCAACATGGGCTCTTTTTACGTGAGTCTAAACTTACGAAACTGCATATGCCATGAATAGATTATTTCCAATTCTTGGATATTTCCCAGGGCCTAATTTCCACCAGTTTAACCTGAAAGTTATAACCTGAGTACTGCATCTATTTAAATATATTTCAACTAGATTTGGAAACTGCTACCATCCTTTATTGCCTGTATTGTTAGAATTCAAGGTGGAAGCCCTAGATGAACATCCATCATCATTCTAGATGTAAATGAAGACTTTCCAGGGACTGTAAACACTAGGCTTTAACATACAACTAACTCTCTGTCTTCCCAAACTCTTTGGTTCCCTTTCACATCCTCAAAGTCACATTGACTTAAGGTTGTAGAATTATCTTTTATTTAGCTACTTTTCCCCCCTCGTTGTGATTAATAAATCTAAAAACATCCTAAAATATGGAGCAATAACTGGATGCAAATTCTGCCTTCACCATTATTTTAGTGTTGTTTGCCTAGACAAACTGTTTAGACATTTACAGTGTATGGCAGAAACTTGCCGCATATTCACTGCAGCAACTTGGTCAGAATGTGGCTTTTTCCCCTTGCAGTATCCCTAGTGAGAATGCAAACTCTCTGAGACTCACAAGGAGGGAACAATACACTATCAACATTCCTGAATACCTTGATCCATGCCTGAAATTCAGATCAAGCTGTACACTGGGAAGACATTCCAGGTTGTGATGAAGTTCAACCCTGATGTTGGGTTCACTTACTTCCACAGTGGAAACATCTTAAACTATATGATTTCCAAGATTGCCTAATAGGTGTTAGCTTCTCAGGAAAACTGTCCTTTGTGATGTACTGGAGCAAGCATTGGACCCCAGCCAGCTGAGGCCTGATCTCTACTTCTACAAAGGTGCTGCTGTGATGATGGAGCAAGTGAGTGCTCTCACTTCTGGAGACAAAGAGCCAAAAGTTTCTATATTTTCTATGTTAATCTTTCTAAACTTTTTTATAGCAGGAGATCTAGAATCATGGGAAGAATGGTCATACCCCAAAGAGAAGTAACTTGTCTTTAAAATGGGGTGGAGGGTGAATCTATCACATTTATTTTGTTCGAGGCCTTGTAAATTATGCAGCTGTTTCTGTATGTCAGGAAAGAAGGCATTCTCATAGAATATGATTAAGTAGGTGTGATGGAAATGATACAGTACCAAGTTTCAGACTTGCCACAAATTTGCTTCAAGTTTTATGTTTTGACAATAGATTTTCACTAGATAATATCATAGCTATGATATTTGAGGATTCTCTCTATTGTTCTAGGGAATCCTCAAATATGAATTAATAAGGGGTAGTTGCTCCTTGTCTCATGGGCAGAACTTAATGGCAACTTGTAACTTCCTGCTTTCCCTTTCTGTAGCATGCAAAGCCAGTGTCTTTGGAGGTTAGTTGAGAATGGGTGGAGACAGAGCAGTGGGGGGCTGTTGCTGTGTTAGCAACTACTCCTTTCACAATAGCTGTGTTTTGTCATCTTGTACCCAGATTTCCGTTGGTTACCCTCAACTTTATCTTCCTCATTTCTGTTTCCTCTTCATGACACTAAGAGTCCTTCAGAACATGTGACCTTCCTGCTAAACACATAAAGCTCAGCTTTCCCTGGGCTCTATAGTTCTGCTCAGAACCTATACCCCATCCCAGACAAAGGCACCACTTCAATGACAGGTATAGCATTCATTTGTTCTTTTAGATTCCCATGCTGAGACAGTACCCACAATAGTGGTCTGGATATGCCTAACTGACTCTCAGATCCTAGTTAGAGATGAAGGGTCAAAGATAAGACAGGTAAAGTTTTCTATTGGCTTTCTATTCCAGAGCTTGTGATAGCAGAGAGAAGATAAATACATGATAATTTCTAACAAATGATGGTCTTTTAGAGGATAGTCATGTAGAAGTTAAACGTTCTTCAGAGCTAGGAGTTAGGAGTTCTGAATAGCATTTTTAAAAATTTTGTCTTTCATCTGTCACTTTTCTTTGGGGGAGTTGTTTCTGCAGTCTAGGACTCAGTATTTGAGTCTCTTTTACAAAGAAGATGACAAAGATGAGATGCTGTCTAATGTCTTAGCCTCTGTATCTCTTATTCTGAAGTTTTTCAGCCCTCTGTTGAGAAAGGAAATGAGACTAATGCTTTAATGTATACCTCCAGGCAGTGCTGAACACACCCTGTAAAACTGCTGGTGATCTGAAAAGTATGACTGAAAGATGAATGTTTGTTTCTTTTCTAGTCTTATATGCCACTACTCCAATTTCATAATTTAAAAGTCACAGAGAAGGAAGTTTGGAAGTAAAAACAATAAATTTATAAGTGAGGAACAGAAGTCCAGACAGTAGAAAAGGTAATTGCCGAATGCCACAAAGAAATTCATAGCAAGCTAGGTCTAATCCCAGCCTGCTGTTCTTTTTGTTCTGCTGTGGGACTGAGACACTAAAATGTAAGAAGTGCCATGCAATTGAAGTAAGTGGCTCTGCGTATATTGGAAAAAATGCCAGTATTTGGGCATGCACCTCAGTACTTCTTTTTCACCAGTGTATTTCTTGATATGTGGCTTATTCTGGACATTTATAGATTTTTGGTGAAAAACATACCTTTTTTTTAACCAAGCTTATACCTTTTAGTTTCCTTCATGGATAACGACCCCTTCTTAGTCTCCTTGAGAACAGCTGTGTGGAGCTATTAAAAGGAATGTTTTTCCAGTCTTATGGGAATAAATGATGCTATTTAAAATCAGATAAATGACAAATAAAGGAGTTTAAGAATCCTCCAAATATCACTCCACATAGTCATCTATCTCTTCATTCTTTGGGTCTCACTAACTTTTCTCAACTAAATTTGCTTTTCTTCTATGTATTCCTTTGAACAGGTGTGAACTGGAACATCAAGAGTGAAAATGGCCTACAACCAGCTTAATGACTGACTCCTTCCATCAACCCTGGGAAACAGTATTTATAATAATATTTTAATTCAGTGCACTAAGACTCTTTAGTCTCTTTCCTAGCTCTTTTCCAGGCTTCCTGGAGTGTATGAGTTCTTTTGGGGCATTCAGGAGGCTATGGATACTCTAGAGCATGCATCTCTTCTTAGAGAAGGTAATAAAAAGGGGAGATGATGACAGAAAAATAAACCCAACAGTTATTCACCCCTTTTTCTTTTAATCAGTTTCCTTGGCTTTTATTAGTTCCAGAGTAAAATCTCTTTGAACACCTTTATTGAAAGCTCTAGACATTTACAAAAACCTCGACATATAAGACTTCTGTCTGCATTTCTAGAGAAGACAATTAAAGCTGAGAATAACTTGTCCCAGTTGCTATTGGCTAGGTATACATCAGTATATAATTTTGTCTGTTACTTTCCACTGGATTAAAGTCAGAGAGCCACATTTCTGGGAGATATAGGCTGGATAGAGAGACAGTGAGAAAAGTTATGGACTAGGAAAGACAATTTTAATCTTTAGCTTTTAAGTTATCCCAAATATCAAATTAGAGTGATGTGTTAACCACATATTCAACTAAGAGTTTAGAAAAAACCCAGGAAATTCTTATTGAAACACTGTACAAGTTTTCCTTTCCTAGAAATTTTGAGATATTTGCCACTTTTTGTCCTAGTGCCTAATATAGACCATCTACTGTTCTTTAAAACCTATCTTTAGACATGGGCAGGACAAAAATTGTGCTGGCATTTTAAGTAATAAAATCATGACGCTAGAAGGAATCTCAAAGAAGTTGAGATGATTTGACTCTTCTGGCAACTGTGATGGCTTACTCTCCTGGTGGCTCTGAGTTCAAAGATCCTAGTAATGACCTGCAAAATACACTGCCTGCTTTTTTTCTTTGTTGCTTTTCTTCTCTCTTTTTGCAGGAGGATATAAAAAATCAGATAGGAAAAAGTAATAGTGAGGAGAGCCGAGGGACACAACGAGATGATGTATGATATAACCCCAAAGCTGTAAACAACTTATTGTATGACCTTTAGCAAGTCTTTCCCCAAACATTAGACTTCATTTTCTCATTTATAATCTTCAATGGGTAAAACAAGATGACTTGTGAGAGCATTTTAATAGTATTAATTCTTTAGTCACTTTTTTTTTCTGTAAAGAGTGGTCAAATACAAAGTTTTGTACCTGTTAGGCAAATGCTCTGCCACTAAATTTTTATTCCTAGAACTTAATTTTTTGTATTTTTTGTTTGAGAAAGGTTCATAATACATAACCCAGGTTATCTTTAAACCTGAAGTTCTTCTACCTCTTTCTATGAAAGCTTGTATTTATGCATGTCCTAGCATACTAGCTATAGCTGCAATTTCTGAGAATTGTGTTACATAAGGGATACTAAATTAATGGCTTTAAATGCATTATCACATATTCTCACAATGACTTCATGTACATTTTTGTGGTTATAAACATCTAAGTGTCAGGGACATAAAGTCATTTATATAAGAGGTCCAGATAGTTAGTGGCTGAGCTAGAATTCAAGCCCAATTTTTAAACTCAAAGGCTAGGTACATAAATGGGATACTGAAAACAAGGTGAAAAAGACCATGATAGGAGGAAGGAACATGAATATTGCCTTTCAAATCATGGAGGCAGGATGATGACAAAGCTGTCCTATTTCAGCTGAATAGAAGCATTAATTGAGGTTTGGGTCACAAGAGTATCTAGAAAAACACTGAGGATCTCTGGTTTGGTTTTGAGCATAAGGCCTATTTTGCTCACTTCCCACTTTTGGTGTTTTATCCAGTCATATCAGCTTCTATCATTTGCCTGAGGTTCAGGGTAAGACATAGTCACCTTATTTTCTCTCTTTCTAGGTGCACATCTTCCAAAATCTTCTTGCTGCCCAGTGGAATCTCCTGACCTGGCCTTCTGCAGTGTCACGCTCCGTGTATTTGACAAGCTGAGTTGGACACTCTGTGTGGTAGAGTGTCAGTTTGTCAAATACCCCAAGTGTGGCTCATGCTAATCAGCTCCAGGCCCAGGACAGAGCAAATAGCCTTCTGGCTATATATAAATGCTTATGAGATACCGAGCTCTCTCAAGTTATTCTATGGCTTTGAGGGAACTATAACATTTCATCAGAGGACACCAGAGTAAGAAAAATGCAGCTTTGGGGCTCACAAGTCTGGGATTCATCTATGTACATTGTGAGAATGCCATGGAATGCACAATGGTCTTGAAAACACGTAAGGGATACCAGGAGGGAAATGCTATTTGGTTTATTATTAACGTCTTTTTTCACATTCTTCTTGTAGGCAAGACACCAGAATTTTCATACAACCGTCATACATTGGGTATGTGGGTCAACTGTTACCAGGGTCTTTTGAAAAAAAAAACATCAAACTGTTGGCATTCCAATGCTATAGTGTATACAAGGTGACAACCAAAAGGAATTTTTTTTTTCTGAAAAATAAGTCAGCACCGAGGAAGGAGAGTAAAAAGAAAAAAATAGATTCAGAGGGAAAAGAAATTTGGGAATTATTTGCTTGCACAGGGCTTTTTAACAGAATTTTCTGAGCATTTAATATTTTAATACTGCACTGGGGTGAACTTCTAATACAGAACTATGGAATGAAGCATTTCTAATCTCTCTCCAGAGTCTAACATTTAATGACATATATTTTGAGAAGGTTCTCTAAAAGAATTACATACTCTCCCTTTCTTCTGGAGATAACTTTTCCTCCTTAATTTTCTACTTACCAACCAGGCACCTAAATTACAAGATGCATATTGTCACCCTAGATTTGTTTAGAATGGCTGGAGGGTTGCATCTCTAAAAAGGGATGACTTACTGGCTTATCATTCACAGAAAAACTTAGTAGTTTAGGGGAAAAGACCATCTTCAGAAATGTCTGCAGCAATGTATATACACTGCTGAAAATTCATGTGTTTGACTTCTAGTCTTTAATCTGCCATTGTTTTGATCTCTGTTACTTTTGACAAGTCATCATTTCTCTCCCAAGTTTCTTTGGAATTTCTTTATCAACTTGTTATATGTGAATGTTCAGATAAGTAATCTTTAGACTTTCTCAGATGAAAGAATAGGAGACATCCCTGGCATTTCCTGTGAAAGTGCTTCACTGAAATTGTGATCCATTTTACCATGGCAATTTCAATAAAAATTCTCTCCTTAAGAACAGGGATTTATTTTTTTAAAAAGGAAAATAACATAATTGACACTTTCAAAAGCTAAGGAAGCTGGACTCAGAGCTGCTTCATGAAGGAAGTTGAGGTTTCTACTGTGTAGGGCCCATGCTGTGGAGGCTTGTAAGTGAAATGGAGAAGTTCTTTCTCTCACTGATTATGTGTAGCTAGCATTTGGAAAAGAAGAAAATGCTGAGGGTTTTTTTTTATCATGGACTTAGCAGCATCAGTGGAGATGAAATGGGGAAGACTCTTATTAATTTTCATTTACAATTTTGATTTTGCAATCATCTCAAGGTGGGAGCAGCTCTTGTTGAAACATAATCTGATCCTGTGAATATACAGGAAACCTAGGTAACATGGTTGTTCTCATGAAAAGGAAGAAAGATGAATTGTCATGATATAAACAGGTGGAAGGAATAAGTACAAACCTAACCAAAAACAATTGCTTTACATGGGAGTTTCAATCAAAAGTACGTAGATAGTTCATTTCCTTTCCTTCTCCCCATTCTCCCCCCCCCCAAGAATCTGTTACTTTTAACCCTCTTCACATTTTAAGTAGAGTTCAGGAGTTAGAGAAGATGACCAATGAAAACTGCAACTATTTTGAAGATTTTAGTGGTACTACATACATCCTTTAAAAAGAAGGGGACTACTGTAATATGTACATTCATAGTTCTTTGGAAAAAGTGAAGCTTCTTTCCAAAGTTCCTGTTGCTCTGAGTAGACTCACAAAGTAGAGCTGAAAGAAAGATGGAGTGGGGAATGGATGCTATGTAGAATACTGTTTAAGCAAAGATTGATTATGCTCTAGAAAGGGCTAGCCATGGTACGAGAAGGGAAGTATCATGAGTTTGAAGGTGAAAGACCAACTAACCAAGAAACAAACAGACAAAAACAAAAAGTAAAGGTATAGCTTAGCTTTGTGTTATAGACCAATGATCCCATTTCCATGGGAATCTAAGGCTGGTGGCACTCTCTTCCTTCTTTAGAGACGAAAATAAAGGCAAGTCTGGGCAAGTTAGTAATATCTCATCAAAATAAAAAATGAAAAGAGTACAAGAATATAGTTTGGTGGTAGAGTACTTGGTTAAACCTGGGTTAAATTTCCCATAAAACACACACACACTCTCTCTCTCCCTCTCTCTCTCTCTCCCTCTCTCTCTCCCATGCATGTACACATTCGCATGCACTCACACTCACATGCATGCACACACACAAAAAGAAAGATACACACACAGAGAACTAATGAGAGAGAGAGAGAGAGAGAGAGAGAGAGAGAGAGAGAGAGAGCGAGAGAGAGAGAGCAGAAAACTGTGTGACCTCTATTACTAGGGATATAGGATAAATCTGAGAAAAAAGACTCCATTTTGGTACTAGCCTCCATCCTGTAATTGACCTAGCTCTCACCCTTAGAACTTGGAAAACATGTTTGTACTTGGAGGAAACCATGAAATTCTAGAACACACAATATGCCCACTCTGACACCAGTTAATTAGAAAACAGGTTGAAATGATGTTGTCCTTATGGTTACTAAAACAATTGGTTGCCAAAATAGTTAGTCCAACTTGCCTTTAGCCAATCACTATGTAACATGCTTGCTCTTGCTAAATCTCACCCAATCATGTAAGCGCCAAGTCTGGAAGCCCCTTTCCCTTGCTAAAAATCCCTATAAAAATCACCTTCTTTCAAGTGTAAGAGATCCTGGCCTCTCACTGCTCTGTTAATTCATGCTGGGAGTCTGAACTTAAGCCTGAAATAAAGCCTCTTTGCTTTGCAGATGATTTCTGACTCCGGATGTGGTCGGTGGACTTTTGAGGTCTCACGAACTGGGTACAACATCTTGGGGGCTCGATGAATCTCTCTTCTGTAATTTCTTCAGGCTAAACAATGGGGCAGGGATATTGGGGACCCAGGAAGCCTGAAAGGTTAGTCAAAAGCTAGGCAACAGGGAACCATTTAATTAATGATCCAGTTGAAGAGAGAGGGAGCCATCACATTATCTGGACTGGTTTACTTCAACTTTCAACAAATCCAGATTTCAGCTTGCAATCAATAGCTGATCCCTGAATTGAGTCTGGCAGCCAGGTAAAATTCTATTGAGACAAATTCAGACTAGAGAAAGAAGTTAGATTTATCTAGTAAATGGGGAAATTGAGGAATCCCAAGACCAAGGGAAAAACTCATCTGGGGTCTGTTTGAGCTATGGCAGATCCAGGTCTTCTGACTTCTATTGATTTCCTGAAACTCATATGAATTTTATTTTACAAAAATAAATATATTAGTATCACCATTGTATTGAGATCCATACTTGAGACAAAACAGGTAACAGGTGTCTACAAGACAGCAGAAGTTGACTCATGCCATTAAGACTTAGTAAACTTATGGCTTTTATGTCAGAGATACACATATTAGACAGAGATTTTTAGCATAATTAGAAGCACTTTTAAGTTTATCTCCAGAAGACACCCAAAGGGAAATTAAAATCTCAAGCTTGTGACTGGATAATAAGCAGTCAGTGCTCAACCAGCTTATCAGAACCCTATTGATCAATGTCATAACTCTGAACTTCTGAAATCTCATAACAACATAAGTCCAACAATAGCACAGAGGGGGGGGGAGAAATCTGAAATATCTCCCATATTTAATATACCTTAAATTACTTTCTTATATCATTGCAACTTGCATTCACCTACCTTAAAACATCTACTTAGACCCTCCCATCTTTTTTCCATTTACCAACTTTGAAACATCTTCCTAGAGCCTCAACTTTTTTATATCCTCTTAACTTAAAATTTTATATCCTCAGACCTTGCATAAACTTTATATACAGTTATTCACCATAAGACACAGGCAATTAACATGAGCAAGGCAAACCTGTTTGCCTTTCTGAATAAGAGATCTAGTACCTAGTAGTTCTAACTAGCTAATGAACTGACCAATGAACTAACAGTAGGTCTAATTGTCTGCTCTTTAGCCGCAAAGCTATTATTAGCTTAGCTTAGCCATCAGTGCGATCAGAGATCAGAGAAGGATAAATTATAAGCCAAATAAATGTACCAATCTATGTACCAATCAAAATGACAGTGAGGACTAGTCAGTCCACCACTTATACAGTTGTCCCTGGCTCCTGTGTTCTCATGGCATCATAAGCAGAGGAAGTCTGGCCATCAGGCACAGAAGATGAGAGACTGTTTTTGTGGAAAAGAAAAACATGACAGACTGATCTCACCTTACCTTCAGCAATGTGAAACAATAACTCTCCACCTGTCCACAGTTTTGTCCACAGTTTGGGCTGGGCCCTTGCGGTGGGTCAGTTGGGGCAGCCTTGCTCAGGGATTAGCATACTACAATACAGAGTTGAAGTCCTCTGTTGTTGTGCCCAAATCTTCTTGGAGACTTTGGGGAGCTACTGCCAGGATTTTGGGACTCAGTCATAATGAAACCTACATACACTAGATGCCATATTGTTGGTATAATGTTCTTGTGGAATGTACACAATTTACTCTTGTTCATTCAAATGCTGGTTCTACCCCAATATTTGTTTTCAAACTGGACATTGCATTGTGATGTTTATTCTAGGCATATCCTGTCTCAAGTTTGTGTAAACATGCCACCATTTATCCTCTGTATTTTCAATAAGACAACCGGCCAACGCTGTGCAATGGAGAGAATAGGGTGGGACCTCCTATTCTCCTATTCTCCCCTCCTGGTATGGAGGGGAGAAGAAGGAAGCAAGCTGGAGGAGTTGGAGAGGAAAGATCAGCAGGATAGGACTTGCAATCATGAAGAGAGATAAAAAGGCCCTAAGATATGACTGAAAGCAAGTATAGTGTGGGGAATTTGAATGGGAGGAAACTATGCAGGCTTGGAGGTTTATGATGGAGCAACTATTGCCCAGCATTGTGCTCTAGGTTAATTAAATCAATCCTTGTCTCAGTGTGGTGATTTGGGTATACATCTGCTTTAAGAATAACCACTGTTTAACTAAAGGATAAATCAATAATAAATATTAATATTCAACAATACCATATTCATCTTTAGTCTCATTTTAATGATTTGGGTAGGTTCTACCCTATCTTGAGATAAGACCAGCACAATTAAAGTTGCTGTCATGATTAAATATTTATTAATACCAAAAGAATGCAAGAGCATTAGATTCACATGGTAGGAACAGTTATGTACTCTGCCTTGTGACATGGCAATATCAATTAAAAACCATCTGGTCTTAGAGAAAGGGAAGGAATCCTGGAAACTGGTATTTGCCTGAGTTGGTAGGGCTGAGCCTCTTCTGATTTTCTGGTGATGGATAGAAGCATGACAATGAGCCTCTAGTACTGCGGGAATTTCTTTGGTGTTTGAAGAAGATTTATGGAGGCCCCAGAAAGGAACATAAAAGCATTCAAGATTGAACCCAGAAGTTAGATTTCTTAAGCAAGTAAATTAAGTAAATTCTCAGCCAAAGCCAGGATTTCTCAGTGGCTCCAGCTTGGCAGAGTACATAATTTAAGTTGTCTAGGAAGAAAGGAAACAGGGAAGAAAGCTGTGTTTAAACCAATTGTGTCATTAGGCACTGACTTTTAGCAGATGTTATTGTCTTCAGTAGCAAGAACTTCTTAGTTTCTGGGAGCTGTGCTCAGCTGGCAGGAATAGTTATTGTTGATCTGCTAGTTATTTGGTATTCCTGGCCCAGGCAGGGCTTATTAGAATAGTCATTGATCAGAGCCTGAGAATCTGATTCATCATGAAAGTACCCACTTGCTATGGTAGTCACCATTGTTTCTTCAGAGTTGCTCATTTCCCTGGCACACACCCTACAGACCAAGATCCAGTTACTCATGAGAAAGATCTTGGGGCTTAGATGCTGGTATTTCTATTATCCTGCCTCTTGAGTTCTTATTCACTGAATCTCAGGATCCTGTTAAACAGTAACTGTAAAAAGACCATGTTGGTAATATTTAAATCATCTTGTGCATTCACTGATGTAGTACACAATTCTAGGACATTTATCTTAGAGGGTAAAATATTTTCTGACCCCAAAAGATTCTGTTAGGGGATAGTTTCCATGTTTTCTGCCAATAACAAAAGAATTGAGGGCAGGTAATGGTTAATAATTTAGAAAAAAGTTTGGTACAGAGGCACATACCTGTTATCCCAGCACTTGGGAGGCAGAGGCAGGTGGATCTCTGTGAGTTCAAGGAGAACCTGGTCTACACAGTAAGTTCAGGACAGCCAAGGCTACACAGAAAAAGCCTGTCTCAAACAAACAAACAAACAAACAAACAAACAAACAACCTGGATCTATCTGCATTTTTCTACATGTAGACATCCAGTTAGATCAGCACCATTTGTTGAAGATGCTGTCTTTTTTCAATTATCTGGTTTTTTCTTTGTCAAAAATCAAGTATCCATAAGTGTGCGGGTTTATGTCTGGGTCTTCTATTTGATTCCATTGATATACCAGTCTGTTTCTATACCAGTACTATGAACTTTTTATTACCATTGCTTTGTACTACAGTGAGATTAGGGACAAAGATACCTCCAAATGATACCTTATTTTATAGGACTGTTTTAGCAATTCTGGGTTTTTTGCTTTTCTATATGAAATTGAGGGTTGTTCTGTAAAGAATTGTGTTGGTATATTGATGGGAATTGCATTGAACCTGTAGATTGCTTTTGGTAGGATGGTCATTTTCATTATGTTAATCCTACCAATCCATGAGCATAGGGGATATTTCCATCTTCTGATATCTTATTCAATTTCTTTCTTCAGTGACTTGAAGGTTTTTGTTTGTTTGTTTGTTTTGTTTTGTTTTTCCAAACAGGTCTTTCACTTGTTTGGTTGGAGTCACACAAACATACTTTATGTTATTTGTGGCTATTGTGAAGGGTATTGTTTCCCTAATTTCCTTCTCAGTTCTTTTGTCTTTTGTATGCAGGAAGGCTAGTTGACTTCATTTTTTATTCAGTCACTTTGCTGAAGGTGTTTACCAGTTGAAGGAGTTCTCTGGTAGAATTTTGGGGGTTACTCATGTATAGTATGATACCATCTGTAAATAGTGACACTTTGATTTCTTCCTTTCCAATTTGTATTCCCTTGATCTCCTTTAGCAGTCCTATTGCTCTAGCTAGGACTTCAAGTACTATGTTGAAGATATGGAGAGAGTGGTCAGCCTTGCCTTGTCCCTGATTTCAGTTGGATTCATTTAAGTTTCTCTCAGTTTAGTTTGATGTTGGCTATAGATTTGCTGTGTATTGTCTTTACTATGTTTATGTATGTACCTTGTATCCCTGATCTCTCCAAGACTTTAAACATGAATGGGTGTTGGGTTTTGTCAAATATTTTTAGCATCTTCTATATATAGAAAAATGCAAATAGATCCACATTTAATACACTGCACAAAGTTAAAGTCCAAGTGGATCAAAGACCTCAATATAAAACCAGACACACTAAATCTGTTAGAAGAAAAAGTGGGGAAGAGCTTTGAGATTATTGACACAGGAGACAACTTCCTGAACAGAACACCAATAGCATAGGCTCTGTTTTCAACAATCAGTAAGTGGGACCTCATGAAACTGAGAAGCTTCTATAACACAAAGGACACTGTCATCAGAACAAAAAGACAGCCTACACACTGGGAAAGGATCTTCACCAACCCTATATCTGACAGAGGACCAATATCCAGAATATATAAAGAACTCAAGAAGTTATAAAGCAACAAACCAAGTATTCAAATTAAAACATGGGGTGCAGAGCTAAACACAATTTTCAGTAGAGGAATATCGAATGGCAGAGCAACAATTAAAGAAATGTTCAAAGTCCCTAGTCATCAAGGAAATGCAAATCAAAACATCCCCGATTTTTCACCTTATACCCATCAGAATAGCTAATATTAAAAACACATGTGACAATACATGTTGTAGAGGATGTGGAGAGAGGGGAGCCCTCCTCCATTGCTGATGGAAATGTAACCTTTATAACTACTTTGGAAATCAATCTTGTGTTTTCTCAGAAAATTAGGAATAGTGCTACTCAAGATCCAGCTATACCATTCCTATGCATATATCCAAAATATGCTCAAGTATACAAGGACATTTGCTCAACCATGTTCATAGCAGCTTTATTTGTAATATCCAGAGTGTTGAAACAACCCAGATGCCCCTCAATGGAAGAACGGATACAGAAATTGTGCTACATTTACACAATGGAATACTACTCAGCAAGTAAAAGCAAGGAAATCATGAAATTTGCAGGCATATGGATGGAACTAAGTGAGGTAACCTAGAAGCAGAAAGACACACATGGTATATATTCACTTATAAATAGATATTAGACATATAATATAGGAAAATATACTAACATCTGTGCATCTAAAGAAGCTAAGGCAGAAGGAGGACCCTGGGGAAGATGGTCAGTCCTCATTCAGAAAGGCAAACATGATAGACATTGGAAGAGGGATTATACAGGGAATAGGACAGGAACTTACCACAGAGGGCCTCTGAAAGACTCTATCCAGTGGCATATTGCTGAGACTGATAGCCAAACTGGGCAGAATGCTGGGAATCTTGTGACAGAAGAGGGAGATAGGAAGACCTGGAGGGGACAGGAGCTCCACAAAGAGAGCAACAGAAACAAAAAATCTTGGTCCAGGGGTCTTTTCTGAGACTGATACACCAACGAAGGACCATGCTTGAATATAACCCTACACAGATGTAGCCCATAGCAGCTTAGTCTCCAAGTGGGTTTCCTAGTAAGGGGAACAGGGGCTCTATCTGACGTGAACTCAGTGGCTGGCTCTTTGATCACCTCCGACTGAGGAGGGAGCAGTTTTACCATGCCACAGAGGAAGACAATGCAGGCAGTCCTGATAGGCTAGGGTCAGATGGAAAGGGAGGAGGACCTCCCCTATCAGTGGACTGAAGGATGGCCATGAGATGAGAAGAAGAAGGGAGGATGTTGTCTGGAGGGAACTACAGATTGGATACAAAGTCAATCAATTGTAGTAATTAGAAAATAAATAAATAAACTTAAAAAGGAAAATAAAAAGAAAGGCTCTAATACTGTAAAAAAAAATAGCCATTATCTTTCCTGCTCACCTCATAGACATGTTGTAGGAAACAAGGAAATATCAGATTAGAAATGTACATGTAAAGTGCACAAGAGCTAATCATGAAACCTGAGTAACAGTTCAAAGAAAGGGGAAGGAAGCAGAAGAGAATTTAAAGAATCATCTTTCTAATATTGAGAGATCTTGTCATGAGTTGAAATATGGGGACACAGATTTATCAGAGAAGTAGAAGGATCGCGTGCTTGATTTACATCTTCTTTGGTATTTCTGACTCAGAACGTCAGGCTGAAGATGTTGCTTTGCATGAGTAAAGGGAGAAAAGACCTACTTTTCACACAGTATTCTCATAAAAAATTCTCAGAAAATTCTGTGGGAAACTTGATTGTATAGCCACAGCCCAGAAAAAGTGCACTGCATTCGGTTCCACGTCAGGGAACCCAATCCATTTTCAAATGCACAGATGTCCATCTATTTATTACTCAAGAAAAGGCTCAGTTGTTACATATTTATCCTATATGGAAACATTGGTATTTCATTGAATTAATGAAATATAACTTCTTAATCATCTTAAAACTCAAAGGACCCTAACTAGAAAATCTTTGACCCCTAGTATCTATGGAGAACTGTCGTCTATTCCATAGGAGTAGCTGGCATGAAGATGAACATTTCTTGATAGTACAGTCTGACCTCTACGTGCTTATAATTTTTTCAGAGTAACAACTGGAAATTCATGTACTAAATTACAAGAAAGCTAACAATGCAAACTATGGAATTTTTGTCTTGTAGAAACCTATATTCCCATGTTTTTTCTCCCCCACTGACTGGGATCTTCTGCACATCAAGTATATGTTTTTTTAAAATAATTTATTTAATTTTTTTTGTTTCATGTGTGAAGGTGTCAGATCCCTTGGAATTGGTGGTACAGACAGTTGTGAGCTGCCATGTGGGAGCTGGGAATTAAATCCTGGTCCTTTTGAAGAGGAGACAGTGTTCTTAACCACTGAGCCATCTCTCCAGACCTTATGCTTTTTTTTTAAATGTTGGTATGCTCAGTATCTGGAATACAAACTATTCTCAGCCACTACAGAATAAATCAAATTTCTTTTCTGAGGCTGTCTCTCTTAAAGAGAAACAGAAAGCAGGAATTCTGGGAATTATAACTAAGAAGGGTGAAAAACTGAAACACAAAGACATGTTGTGTAAGGCTTAATTGCTTGTCTGAATTCAGTGACTAGAAAGGAGAGAGGTGGAAAGGGACAAACAAGGATAGAGCCATATCGTGGAGGGTCTTAGAAACAATGATACACCGTGACTTCTAGGAATTGTGAGATGCTTGGGGATATTTTAAGAGGCAAATAATATGTTGTAACTGTCTAGCTTCAATAAGACTATGGGGAATGTTTTCCTTCAAATGGAGCAGGTATTTGCAACTGGTTTAGGTATTTCCACTCCTAAGTTTATCCTGATGGACCAAGAGTAATGGTAACTGAACAATACCACAATTTATACATGAGACCCTGGGGAAAGAGATAGATAAGGCTCCCTTTTATTTGTTAAAGAGATCCATAGCACAAAATATATTTGTGAGTGGAAGATGCTACAGAAAAATAGGCGAGGTAATTCTATACAAAGCGACTAGTGCAGTGGGTACTGAATTACAGCTAAGTCTTTCTTAGAAACAAACATTCCAGTCTCTCTCAACCCTACGCTTTTCATACTCCTTTAACATATCTGATAATAGTGTCTTCATCAGACCATTTCCATGATCAAAACAGCTAGGCTAATCTTAGTACTGTTGCAAGGCCCAGTGAAGAAATTCCTTGGGCTGGAATTCAAAACCTGCAATGATTAGAATGAAAGCTTCATTCTCCCCTGTATTTCACTGTCACTCAACTGTGAATTTTTGGGGGGATGATCTACACTCATGTGCAGTTTAGGCCTTTGTACTTTCGCGTATGTGTTTTCACTTTCCTGTAATACCATCTCTTCACATATTGTCTTCATTCAGTATGACCTAGTTCTATGTATACCTTCTGAAAGGCTTTTTTGATTATCCCAGGTCCGACTTCTCTTCAGTATTTGTTCAATATTTTCTTCTTGACATTTTAAATAATTACTCTTTCTGCTATGTATATTATTGATAACTTCTATGCTTTAACCTGGACATCCACACATAAAATATAAGCAACTTGTATATAGCTTCTCTTGCATTTTTATACTGTGATTTATTACAGTGATAGTTATAATTGGCTGGTTACCTGGATTTTTACATTCTGTTCCATAAGTCTTACATCATTGTTTGCAGGGACAATGAACATCTGTCTCTTTTTATCTTTGTCAAGCTCATTGGAATGTTAGACACAGACCCTCACACAGAATGTAGACACATAATATTGGAAAGGATGAATAAAGGAAAAACCAAACATTCCTATTAATCATTCACCCTGTTGGAATGTCCTATGGTAGAACATGATACAAGCTATGGTGACAACCACAATGCAGCAAAGAGATGATGAAGATGATGGGAAAGACTGAAAGTTTATTTCCTAAAATATAACATAAGACTAAGTGGTATTTGGTTAAAAATGAGGTCACGCAATAGTCTTACCAACTGTTGTAGATTATGTGTCACAATACCAACATACCAGGCAAGATTACCCTTGGTATGGTATTAGCAAGACTATTATAAGATAACTAACAGCTTTCTGATTAGAATTGAGCGCTGCTCTACAGAAGAAAATATCATGCCTGGTACTGTAATCCTGGTCAAAATCAATGGCTGCAAAACTCATGGACCCAAGAGCAGAACTTGCTATTGTTATTTTTAAAATAAATATTCATTTTTCTATCTGAACATTTATGTTTACACCTATAGGCTTTTCTCATTATTGGACAGAGAAGCTTATTTTGTATTGGACAACAGTCAAAGTAGAAATGCATTAACTGGCTAAAGTATTGAGAAGAGACTGAAAGCTCATTCCTAAATGGAATCTTTCTCTCTCTCTTTTACACACACACACACACACACACACACACACACACACACACACACACACCACACATACCATAGAAAGCTTGGGGAGGAGGAGAAGGGAGGTTTAGAGAAAATCATGAAATAGAAAGCAGAAAGATTAAGAGCCAGACAATGAAGAGGAATGATGTGAAATACTGTTTTCTGGACATCACAGGATTATTGTATTCATGAATTTATAGTAGCTGGGATTACCTACTCAAGACTGACATAAGATCAATCCAAAAGTCCTGCATAGATGCCCCTACCCCTTACTGAAGAGCTTTGAACAATTAATACCTTCTTGATGAGAGATAATTTTTTTCAGAGTGTTCCCTCAGAGAGTTTTCCATACCCCAGTGGCTGGTCCCAAACTCATGCACATCTGGCCATCACTAATTAGATTTAGTAGGTTATCTAAAAAGGAGACATTGAAGTAAGGAGGGGGAAGGTTGTAGAGTATATTGTTGGAGATGGAAGAGGTAAATAAAATATAGATATACTCATATTTCATTTTAAATATGTACAAAATTATCAAGAATACAAATAAAATATTGAATGTTTATATAATATTCTTTTTTGTCTTCTGTGACACTTTTTGTCTCTTTATTTTTTTTGATTAAAATTTATTCACTTTGTATTCCAGCTGCAGCCCCTTCCCTTGTCCCTTCCAAGTCTCTCTCTCCTTCCCTCTTTTCCTCCCCTCCCCCAGTCCACTGATAAGGGAGGTCCTCCTCCCCTTCCATCTGATGCCAGTCTATCAGGTCTCATCAGAACTGGCTGCATTGTCTTCCTCTGTGGCCAGGTACAGCTGCCCTCCCTCCAGGGGGAGGTAATCAAAGAGCCACCAACTGAGATCATGTCAGAAACAGCCTCTGCTCCCCTTAAACAAGAAGCAGGACCTTAGGGAAGTTGCTCAATCCTCACTCAGAAAGCAAATGCAATAGATAGCAGAAGTGGGATAAAACAGGAAAACAGGACAGGAGTCTACCACAGGAGGGCCTCTGAAAGAGACAGTACCCAGTAGGGTATCAAAGCAGATGCTGAGACTCATGGTCAAACTTTGGGCAGAGTGCAGGAAATCTTATGAAAGAAAGGGGAGCTGGAAAGACATGGAGGGGACAGAAGGTCCACAAGGAGAGCAACAGAATCAAGAAATCTGGGCCCAGGGGTCTTTTCTGAGACTGATACTTTAACCAAGTACCATGCATGGAGATAACCTAGACCCCTTGCACAGATGTAGCCAATGGCAGCTCAGCCTCCAAGTGGGTTCCCTATATAATATACTTTTAAACATAAAGATAGGGTGGGAACAATAGTGAATATGTTTAATCTTGGCATTTGGAAGGCAGAGACAAGCAGAAATTGTGGGTCTGAGCTCAGCCTGGTCTGTATAGCTGATTCCAAGACAGTCAGTCCTACATAATGTCTCAATAATGCAATACTGTTTATTCAAGAAGTATTAATAATGTCCCAAATGTGAAGTTTTGTAGTTAACATTCAAGAATAAAATAAATAAATGAATTGTTAAACACACACACACCAATTATCTAGCAATGGAAATATATTTGTAAATATATTTGTTACATAATTCATATGAGACTGCCATTGACTCTGACAAACACATTTTATAGAAGTCATATATAAAAATACATTATTTTATTCCTTTATAAGAATACAAAAGAGATTAAAGTAATACATGGCGAAAGGGATGAGGAAAATAAATCTTTTGGTGGGGATTATAAGAAGGTAATGTGGTTGTGAATTATGCCCATTTTCAGGTTATTAAGTACTAATTTAGTTATATACTATTTATGTAACTATGTTTCAATTAACAGTTTACTAAATGAAAAAATGGCAGCCAAATAAATAAAAAACAAAAATTGACCCTCAGCAAAAAGATCAAATAAGAAACTCTAAGTATCAGCCTGTAATGTCTTGAGGTCCTGAGCTAGCTAGAAAGAAAAATGAAATCTCACATTCTTAAGACAATCCTGATAAATGTCAGAGATATAATGTCAAAATAAAGTATTGTAGACCCACTGGTTGATGTTTTTTCGGTCACAGCCAGATTTCCATGCTTATTATGGGGCCAAAACAGAAGGTTTTCACCTTGCCTTAAAGAAGAAAAAGTAGCTATATGTCTTGGAGATGGCATCAAAGGTTGACAGAGCCTCTGTACAGAGGACACAAGCTCCAGTTTTGGCTACCACATAAGGGGTTTTATACAAGAAAAATAAAGTGAATTAAGTCTGTGAAGAAGAAGAAGAAGAAGAAGAAGAAGAAGAAGAAGAAGAAGAAAAGAAAATTAGTTTCTCCCCATCCTCATGGCACAAATGGTTGTAAAAGGGTCAGAGCGAAATTTGAACACATTATATTGTTAATTTTGAAAACAGATAAAAGAGGTCAAGAGCCAAAGAATGTGCATAGCTTCTACACAGTAGAAAGTATCAGGGAATAGATCCTTTTACAAAGCTTCCAAAAGGAATAAAACGCCACTGGCACCTGATTTTAGTTCAGTAATAATTACGTCAGACTTTTGATAATGATACGTATAAGATAACGTATTTCTGTCACTTTAATGTAGAAAATTTCAGGCAAGGTTTTTCATTGGCCGTAGAAAAGTTAATATGTTGACTTTAGCCAAGTCAATAATTGTCACTGGAGTTTAGTTTCCTTATAACCTAAGTGACATATTTGAAAGATATCCAATGCACTTCCTTTATTGACTTTCATCTAGTTATAATCAGCATTCAAAATAACATATCCATCATACTTTGTTTTGATTGATTTTTTCTTCATTACTGCCTGCTGTCTTCTTGCTGCTTGTATCCTTCTCCTTCTAGTAGTTTGTTTCATGTCACATGTGTTGTCATTTCCTCTTAACCTACTTCTTTACAACTAGGTGTTTTTGGAAGAGGGTATTGGAAAGAGAGCTTATTCTTAGTGTATAAGCAAAACTAGAGTCCACACCCTCATTACCCACATAAAATCAGACATACTCATGAGAATCTGCAACCATAGTGTTCAGGGACAGAGATAGGTAAATCCTCTGGCCTTGTTCAACAGTCTAGCCAAGATGGTGAGTTTCTAGATTCATGGCTTATTTATCACTTATTCTTACAAAAATACACATGCATAAAAATTAGGAGCTAGAGTCTACATACAAGGAAAAACACTCAACATTTGTAGTTTTGAACCTAGGTTACTTCAGTTAATACAGTTTCCCGAAATTTAATGTTTTTCTTTATTGTTGAATAAAATTGCACTTGTCATATACGTATTTCCCTTAATGCCCATTAATTTGTTGGTGATGATTTAGGCTGATTATATTTCTTGTTGTGAAAAGAGCAGCAGTAAACACGAATGTGCAAATATCTCCATGGTAGAACATAGAGTCTTTTCATATATGCTTAGGAGTGCAAATGGGACATTTTTTTCCTCATTTCTTTCTCAGAAAGTCCATTACCAATATATAAAAAATATAGATTTTATATGTTGATTATGTATCCCGAAGCTTTATTATGAACATTATATTTAATAAAATTGGAGATAATATACACCTTTATTTCGTTTCATGTTTTAGAGAGAACGCTCTAAGTTTTTCAAGTTAGTATAATGTTGGCTGCAGACTTTTCATATGTAGCATTTAATTATATTGAAGTATGTTTAATATATTCCTACTTTCTTTCAAACTTTTATGAAGAATTCATGTTGAACTTTATCAACTGCTTTCTCTGTATCTGTGCAGATAATCAAGTTAAGCTGACCATCAGAATTGGTTATATTGCCCACATGGTACTAACTTTGGAAGAATGAAGGATGCAAGAGTTAGTGGGTCATAAATTCTTTTTCTTCTTTCAGGTAGACTCTAAGGTCATGTAAAGTATGGCAGGAAAAGTTCATCCATGAAGGCCCTGAGAAGTCAAGTGTCCCTGAAAGGCTACTGTTGGTATAATGTTCTTTTGAAATGTATACACTTTACCCTTATTCACTCAAATGCTGATTTCTCTCCCCTGTTCTCTGGTTTCAATCTGGACATTGCATTGTGATACTTATTCTAAGCATCACCTGTCTCAACTCTGCGTAAACATGCCAAAAGAAAACAACCAGCCACAATGTTGAGCAATGGAAAGGAAGCAGGAAGAGAGGGAAGCACCAGAAGGTATGAAACGAAGGTGTGGGAGACAGAGGAGGAGGAGGGCAGGAGAGAACTGGAAGAGCATAGCTGGAGAGAGGTCTTGGAATGACATGGAGAGTGAACAGGACCTAAGATTTCACTAAAAGCAAGTATAATGTGGGAAATCTAAATGTTAGGAGACTATGAGGGCTTGGAGGTTTAGGATGGAGTAACTATTGCCCAGCATTGTGTTCTAGGTTAATTAAATAAATCCTAGTCTCTGTGAGATGATTTGATTATACAGCTGTTTAGCATTAACAGCAGCTTTACTAAAAGATAATTAATAGTAAATTTTAACTGCAACCTACAACAGGCTACTGTAGGCAGAGAATGGAAACAGCATAACAGGAAATGGTATTGTGGGTAGCAAAACCAGAGTGGTGGAGCCAAGAAGGCCCTCTGTCATCAGACATAGAACTATGAAACTTTAGGATTTTGGAGTCTGTCATTCTGGGTTTCGGTCTCTCTTTGGTCTAGTATTTCTTTACTATGCTCATTTCTCACTTTAATAATGGTAATATATATTATGTGTTATGGTATGTTAGATATAGTGCTCTTTGATTTTACGGGGCATTACGATTATGATATTACATTAAGTCTCAGAAGAGACTTTGTACTTTTAAATAGTGTGGTGACTGTGCAAGACTATGGGGATTTTGGCAGTTGTACTAAATGAATTTTGCAATATGACATGGCCAACAGACTATTAAGGCTGGGGAATAGAATGTGGTAGCTTGAGTGAGGTGTTCCCCTTGAGCCTTCGGAATTAGCATACTTGTTCCCAGTTGGTTACTGTTTTGAGATTATTAGGAGGGATGGTCTTATTGGAAGAAGTATGTCACTGAGGGTGGACTTTGAGGCTGCAAAAACCATGTGCTACTGGAGGTTTATTATCTTGGTTCCTTGTTTGTGGTTGGACTGATGTGCTCTAAGTTTCTGGCTACCTGCTACCAGTTCCATTTCACCATCATGGATTCTAACCCTTTAAAACCGTAACCTGAAACTAAACTCCTTCTGTAAGTTACCTTGGTCATGATGTTTCATCATATCAATAAAAAAGTAACAAATACATACCTCAGATCTCTCAGGAAACAAGAGGTCAATCTCAAAGTCAGTGTGTAACAAGAAATAATAAAGACTAGGGATTGAAAGAAATGAAACAAAGACTGAAGGAACGTTATACACTATTTACAAAAGAGTTGGTTTTTAAAAATAGATTAACAAATTCCCAGGCCAAGCAAACCAAAAGCAACTGAAAGAAGCCTCAAATTAATCAAATTAAAGATGAAAAGGGAGTTGTTAAAACAGACTTCAATGAAATCAGGAGGATAGTTAGAGGATAATTTAAAAATTTATATAAATAACTTGGAAAACTTTAAGAAATAGATTAGTTTCTAAACACAAATGACTTAATGTAACAGTTACTTTTCTGTTGTTGTGATAAACACCATGACTGATGGCAACTCTCAGAACAAGCAGATAAATTTGGCTTATGGATCCAGATGGATAAAAGACTGTTATTGCAGGAAGCATAGCAACAATTATGGACATGGCAACAGGAGCAGGAAGCTGAGAGATTACATCCTTCAACATCAAACACAAAACAAAGAAAAATTCCGGAACTAGGGTGTGAGTAAAAGCTTGGAAAGGGCACCCCCAATCATGTACTTCTTCTGTGAAAGACCACAAAATTTCTCTAAACAGTGCCATCAACTGGAAACCAAAACATCAAATAATGAACCTATGGGGAACATGGCTAGGCATAATGGGTAACTTTGCTTCTAATGTAGCAGAGGAATCCGGTTTTGATGGGTTTTCGATGTTGTTTAAGGAGGTTGGCAAAATAGTGGCTACTGCTGCTGGGTGGTCTCCTGTCTTGTTCCAAGAGGGGTTTTCTGGTTTTGCTTTGTATTCTTTATACATTCTAATTTGAGAAAGGTTGGGAGGAAAGCTGAAAAGTCAGAAGGTTCACTCAATTTTCTTGTATTAGAAAAAAATTGTAAAATTGGCTATGCATCTAGACAGTTTGTGATCAGAGGTTGAAATGCTTGGAAAGCAAAAAGTGTCAGTTTGGAGAACAAAAGGGTGGAGGCCTGGTGTCCAAGAGTGGAAATTTTCCACAGGATGAAAGAGGAAAGCAAACTAGACTGGAAGGCAGACTGTCACCCTGCCCTGCTCCATGAACTTTTGCCCTCAGGTGCCCAGAGGACCTGTATGAGTCAATAGGCCAGGAAGAACAGTAGGCTGCACAGAGAAAATGTGTTACTCTCTAGCCAAGTGCACTGCCATAGGAATCCTTTGAGGCTATGCAAGCACCATCAGGTTTCCCAGGCAACATATGCCTGCTAATGGTGGTGAGGTTTATGATAATAGGACATGGCATCCAATAGAAATGCTAGATTTAAATCATTATAAAGAGTCTATTGTAAAGTATGGAATGCATTCATGTTTTGTTAAGTAACTGGGATACCCCAAGATTGGAAGGAATTGTTATCAGCTGTGTTAGAATATGGTAAGCAGTTACAATGGTTACTATGGTAGGGCAATGAAGCCACAAAATAAAACAATAAAATATAGCAGGGGAAATAAATGTTAAAGATCAATTGCTTGGTGAAGGGTGTTATGCTGATTTCTGAGAACAAATCCAACCTGATGATGTTGTAATTGAATAATGTCTTGATGCAGCATTAAGAACATGGGATTTGGTTGAGGAGGCTCTTTTTACTAAGGTAGTTCAAGGCCATGCAGAAGCCTTCACTGAATTCTTGCAGAGATTAGGTTCAACTGTAAATAGAGTCATATCAAACCCTGAGACCAGATAAGCATTGATACTTATCTTGGTATATGGGAATGTAACTACCGAATGTAAGGGAACATTTAGACTATTAAAAGCATGAGCAGCCCCAACAAACGAATGATATTTGGCCCTCAGGAGCATCATGCCAATATCATAGGACAAGGTATAACTAGAAGTCTCAGAAATCAAAATGCTTGATGCTTTAACTGTGGTGAATTTGGCCATTTACAAAAACAAACAAACAAATCCAAAACTCTAAGATTAAATGCTTTTCAGCTCAAAATAGGAGGTAGATGGGAACAAGCAGATTCTAGCTGTAATGGAATACAATAGCTCTCAGATTTTTGTGGCTACTGTGGCAAGTGAAAGCATTGGTCTAGAGATTGCTGTTTCAAGAGAGACATACAAGGTAACTTCTTGCCATCAGGGAAACAAAGGAAGGGGCCTGTCAGCTCCAGGTCCCTCAGCAAACAATACAAGCAGTCCTCAGTTGGACAGCTAGGAGGTAATGGGCAGGCAGGAAAAGTAAAACTAAGAATCTCAGATTTGATACATGCTACTGAAGGTAGCACAGCTTTGGGTCTGGCTACAGATAAACCCTATCCCCAAGAGTTGAATGTTATAAATTAACCACAGGTGTTTATGGTCCTTTGCCTTCAGGGACAGTAAGGAATGATCTTGGGAAGAAGTGGATTAATTTCTCAAGGATTTATTGTTCATCCAGGTATTGCAGATGGGGATTGCAAGGAATAAATTAAAATCATGGCATATGTAAAAAGGGAATGAAAATTAATGCAGGGGATAGACTTGCTTAGCTGTTATTGTTTCTTTACATCAAGGGTAAAGCGGCTCTCATAGATAAAACAGGGGCACCTGGGAGTACTGGAAAACGTGTGTTCTGGCAAAGAGTGGTTAATTATCAGAGACCCCAATTAATGGTAGAAATGAATGGTGTTGAAATACAAAGTTTGGTAGATACAGGAGCTGAGGTCAGTATCCTTTCTCAAAAGTCTTGGAATTCAAAATAGCTACTTTATAAGGTTTATATACAGTTTATAGGAATTGGTAAATTATTTAAAATAAGACAAAATATTAAAATAAGACAAAATTATTTAAAATAAGACAAAATTATTTAAAATATAACAGAAGGACAAACAGGGAAGTTGAGACCCTATGTGGGTGAACTACCCATAAATTTATGGGGAAGGGATCTTTTACAGCAATGGGGTACTCAAATTAATATTTTTGCAATCCCAGAGAGAGCAAATGATGAAATTAGGGGTAAAATGGTAGACAATCCTGGGGAAGGTATTGATATGTGTAAGCAAGAACAATCACAAGCTGTGCCCACTGACCAAGCACAGGACGTCACAGGGATTGAGTTTCCAAATTTATAAGAGGGGTTGCTGCTGAAATACCAACAGCCTTGCCCATAAAGTGGTTATCAAACAGACCTGTGTGGCAAGAACAGTGGCCCATAATAAAAGAAAATTACAGGCACTTGAACAAATGGTACAAGAGCAGCTGAAGGCTCAACATATAGAGGAACCTAACAGCCCATGGAATTTCCCTTAGTTTGTTGTAAAAAAGAAATCAGGAAAGTGGAGGATAATAATGGATTTAAGAGCAGTGAATAGAGTCATTTAACCAATGGGTTCTTTACAACCTATAATTCCTTTATTGTCTTTATTACCTAAATAATAATAACAATAACTGATTTAAAAGGTTGCTTTTTCACAATACCCTTGCATAAGCAGGACAGGGAAAGGTTTGCTTTCTCAATATCTACTCTGAACAATAGTGGACCAGTAAAGAGATACCACCACTGGAAGGTGTTGCCACAGGGAATGTAAAATAGTCCAACTTTATGTCAGTATTTTGTGTGACAACTGTTAGAAATAATTTGTAAACAATTTCCTCAATCGATCATTTACCATTACATGGATGATATTTTGTTGTCTGATTCTAATCCTGATACTTTAGAAAAAAATGTTTAAGGAAACACAAAGAATATTGCCATGCTGGGGGTTACAGATTGCTCCAGAAAAAGAGGAGACTCACTTAGCTATTTGTGTTATAAAATAAGTCAACAAAAAATTCGACCACAAAGGTACAGATCCTTATTGACCAATTGCAAACTCTTAATAATTTTCAAAAATTAATGGGAGATAATAAATGGCTGAGGCCTAAGATTGGATTAAGTACTTCTGAGTTAAGTAATTTGTTTCAAACACTACAAGGAGATTCAGATTTAAGCAGTTCAAGATGTCTAACTGAAGCAGAAAAAGAACTTAATTCTGATAGAACAAAGACTGTAAGAATCATATGTGGATAGAATTGATCCTAAACTTGACTGTAGTTTGGTCATTTTGCCTTCAACTCATTTTCCTACTGGGCTCATTATGAAAAGGGAAAATAGTATTATGGAATGGATTTTCTTAGCGCATAAACAAAGTAAAAAATGAAAGACGTACATAGAAAAGAGTTCTGAATTTATTGTAAAAGGTAGAATAGGAGTATGTCAATTGTGAGGAACAGACCTGGCTGAAACTGCAGTGCCTCTTGCTAATGCTGAGATTATGTGACTATGGGTAACCAATAAAGACTGGCAAAGAGCTTGTGGTAACTCTTTGGGAAAAATTAATAACAAATATCTTAAAAGCAAATGTATACAGTTTATAAAAAGAACTAATTTTATTCTTCCATGTATTGTAAAGGGAACACCAACTCCTAAGGCACTTAAATTCCATACTGATGCAAACAAGATGAGAATGGAAGGTTATAAATCAGACAAAATAAGCAAGGTGATCAAAAGCTCATATACTTCAGTTGAAAAATCAGAATTGTATGCAATCCTTAAGGTAGTGTTACCTTTTCATATATCTCTTTCTATAATTACTGACTCTCAATATGTGGAAAGAATTATTTTGCTTATAGAAATATAGAAACTGCTGAATTTATTCCTTATAATTGAGAATTGACCTTGTTACTTATGCAATTGAAACAGGCCATTAGAAGTAGAAACTATCCAGTATTTAGTACTCATATTCAGTCTCCTACAGGCTTGTCAGATCCATTGCCATAAGGAAATGAGGAAATTCATCAATTACTAACAGGAAATGTATTAGAAGCCTCGAAATTTCATGGAAAACACTATGTTAACAGTAAAGGTTTAAAGAAAAAAATCTCTATTTCTTGGCAACAAGCCAAAGAAAATTTTAAAAAGTCCTACATTTTCTCTGTATAACCAAACTCCATTACCTGCTCAAAGGTACCGAAAGAAAGGAAATCTGGCAGAGGGATGGATTTCATTTTTCAGAATTTGGAAAATAAAGACATGTACATCGTACCATTGATACATACTCAGGATTCCAATGGGCAACCACTTTAAGTTCTGAAAAGACTGGTTATGTAATTGCACATTTATTGAAAATAATGGCAGTCATCATACACCCACACAAATTAAGCCTGATAATTCACTCACATATGTATCCAGTAAGATGAAGCAATTCTTTGCATATTATAAAAATATAAAGCACATTACTGGTGTAACACAACAATCCTACAGGACAGGCAGTTGTAGAAAGAACCAGTTGTACTTTAAAAGAGATGCTTATTAAACAAAAAGGGAGAGTAAAGACCCCCAAGGACAGGCTAAATAATGCTTTCTTAACTCTAATATTTTTAATGTTGGTGAAAAAGAAACAGCACCTGAGAGACATTGGAATTGCTTTTCTATAGAAAAAAATCTGTAGAACTAGAACAATATATTTATTATAAGGATATGTTGACTTGCAAGAATTTTGAGATGGGGATGTGGTTACGCTTATGTAGTTACAGGGAATGAAAACATCTGGTTAACAACAAAACTTATAAAGATTAGATTTGATCAGGAAAGACCTCCTACTAGCTGAGACTTGAATGTCTTTGCATGGTAAATGAATCATATTGGCTACCTGGTAGTTGTGATGCAAAAAAGTACCTATAATATTACCTTTAAAAGTTTTATTTTCAGAGCAAAAGACCAGATAACAATGAAGATAAAGCAAGCAGCCCAGATTATTCAGCCTCACAGACTGCCTCAGTTATGGATTCCTCAAGAATCTACACAGAGGTGAAATTCAAAATGGCTATGTAAATGATCAAACACTCAGTGACTAGACAGACAACTCAGAGATA
>CM053742.1:80162733-80181766 GCA_028658305.1 Pachyuromys duprasi
TTTGCTGGGTATAGTAGTCTTGGTTGGCATCAGTGTTCCCTTAAAGACTGCATGACTTCTGCCCAGGCCCTTCTGGCTTTCATAGTTTCTGATGAGAAATCTGGTGTGATTCTGATTGTTCTGCCTTCATATGTTACTTGACCCTTTTCCCTTGCTGCCTTTAATATTTTTCCTTTGTTTTGTAGGTTTAGTGTTTTGATTATGATGTGACAAGAGGCATTTCTTTTCTGGTCTAATCTATTTGGTGTTCTGTAGGCTTCTTGTGGGTTTATGGACAATTCTTTTTTTAAGTTGGGAAAATTTTCTTCTATGATTTTCTTAAAAATATTTTGGTCCTTGGAGCCTGGACTATTCTTTTTCATCTATTCCAATTATTCTTAGGTTTCGTCTTTTCATGGTATCCTTGATTTCTTGGATGTTTTGTGTTTGGGACTTTTCCGATTTTATTTTTTCCTTGAGTGAGGAATCCATTTCAGCCAGCATATCTTCAGCTCCTGAGATTCTCTCTTCCATCTCTTGTATTCTATTGGTGATGCTTTCCTTTGTGGTTCCTGATCTTCTCTCTAAGTTCTCCAGTTCCAGGTTTTTCTCTGTTTGGGTTTTCTTTATAGATTCTAATTCTGTTTTCATGCTTTGTATCATTTCCTTCATTTGACTGACTGTGTCTCCTAATTTTTTGTTTGTTTCCTCTCTGTATATCTTTAATTGCTCCTCTATGTGGGGAGTTATAATCTTCTGAATTTCTTTGAGGGCCTTGTTCATTTCCTCTTTTTGTCCCTCTTTTTGTTCCTCTAATATCTGCATAATCATAGCTTTAACATAATTTTCCTGTGTCCGCTGAATTAAAATCTCCATTGCTTTTGGGTGTTTCTGGTGGGGCCATGGTGTCCTGATTTTTGTTGGGTGAGTTCTTTCGCCGACTTCTGGGCATTTGTTTATATATAATCAAGGAGCTGTTTGTGCTTTAAGGCTGAACTTCAGACTGGAACTGTCAATCTCTTGTGTCAGGAGTATTCTTCAAGAAGATCAGGGAGTTCCAGTGGTTTGATAGTGTGTGTTGTGCATTAGTTGAAGTCTGTTGTGGGAACTGTGTGCCCGGCTTCGTGCTCTGTGCTAGAAGCTATGAGCACCACAGGCTAGTCACCCCTCTGGTCTAGAGGCATGGCTCCTCACTATATGCCAGAGGCTGAGTGTCCCGGTTTGAGATGTCAGCTGGGGGCGCCATTCTGGTCTGGAGGCTCCACGCTCTGTCCTGGGCTTGCTGCTAAGGGCTCTCCTCTGGACTGGAGACTTGGTGCCTCCTTCTGGCCCTGGGGCTATGCACCATGGTCTGAGATTGTATTTGGGGGTACTTCAGTCTGGACCTCATACTGTGTGTCCCGGTCTGGGGTGGCGGCTAGTGCCTCCACGGGGATTGTTCCTGCCTGATGCAGCCCTGTCTGGGGAATGGAGTCTGGGGCCTTCTCAGACTGGCCTGTGGACACACACACGGTCTGGAGTGGTTGCAGGCGTTGCCGAGCAGTGTGTGCCCGCTGTATGCAGGCCAGTCAGAAACGGTACCTGGGGCCTTCTCAGTCTGGCCTGGAGACTGTGTGACCCAGTCCAGAATGGTGACTGTTGGTGCCTAGTGCAGCTGCTCATTCAGATCAGGGCTATGTGCCGCTGGTCACCTGGAGTTTTTCCGGGGAATAACTGGGTGTCCCTAGGATTTTCCCACTTGATTTCCTCACCGTAGGACATCCGCTCACCTGGCAATCACAAACGCTGGTGTTTTGGGTCCCAGAGTTCAGTCTCCTGGTCGCTGCATTGTTACTGCTGTCCTACTCCTCAGGCATAGTGTCCTCTCATGGCAGCCATTTTGTATCTCCCTCGGCAATCAACAGTCTTTGTCGGTATCCTAATTTTTAAGGGTATCTAAAAAAGGTCTTTTTCCCAAGACATCCAAAAATAATTTTAAGAACACGATGCCCCAAGAGGTGGGATGTGTGTTTTTGTTGGTTGGTAGGTTATGGATTGGTTATGGTAAGGGAGAAAACAGTACAGGTTAAAATCAGGGATCTTTTTCTTTTTCTCCTCTTTCTTTTTCTCTTATCTTTCTCCCTTAGCTAGTGTTAGGGGAAAGGAGGGAAAAAGGGAACGATAAAAAAGAGGGTATAGGATTGGATTATAAAATAAAAGGTAGATTATTGAATCTACTTGTATCAAATCTATGTATTGGTATGAATTATTGGATATTGATAGTAATTTAAGATTGTTTTGTTCAACTTTTGCTTAATGTATTGTATATATGAAACTCATTTATTGTATATTAAAAATTTAAGGTTATTGTGTTCAACTTTTGTTTGACATATTGCACATATGCAACTCATTTGATATGGTGGTGTGAAATTCTAGTCCTATGAAAGCTAACTATTGCAAACTCTTCAGAATGATTGGAGATGCAAGTTGGTAGTTAGTCACCTATAAACAATCTTACTTGTAGTACTGTCAGATACTAGTTCAACTAACTATAGAAATAAGTTTATTAAATCTCTTAGATATGATTCCCAGGTTATACACATAGTACGTTGATAGAAACATGCAATGTTGCTCTATAGATAGATAGATGGTCTTTAAATACTTCAGAGATCTACAGAATATGGCATTTAAAGATATTTTAATAATAAAAGGATTTTCTGACAGAGAGACACATATGCTCTTGGCAGCACCTCTAATCTACATAAAAGAAGATGACGGGCATTGAAAAAATGTGGCAGGAAAAAAACCCACAGTCTATCAACTGCTGGTAGCAGGCTGTCTGGGCAAACTGTGAACAAGCAGGACACAGGAAAATTGACTGTCCAACTTTACAGAGATTAAGTGGTCAGTCCTTCAAAATTCCTGCCTCACAGAAAAGCCTGTCAGATATTCTGGGCCAGTAGGCTGAAGATTAGATGTTCCAATGACACAGAGAAAGTTCTAGTGACAATCTCTGTCATTTCTAAAGTTCTGTAACCTGTTTACTTTATGTTTCCTATATTCATAGGTAATATTATTTCCTTCTGAGGTTGCTAATGAGGTTGAGAATAGAGTTTTACTACAATTAAGCTGAAGACAATGATTTATGTCTGAAAAGATGTTTAAGGTCTAGAGAGCAGTTTTTAGGTTGATAGATAGAAAATATGATAAGAAAGTGACTTAAGTATAGAACGTAGGACTCCCCAGGATAGGATTGATAGTAGAATATTTTTTTTCCAAGATTGCCAAATACAAATGGACTGGACATTGCAATGTAATTCTTACCTGATAATTCTCATAATTCTTATTGTATATAATTCATTAATGTTAGAGAAAAGTCATTTTTTAAACAGAAATGGGAAAATATTGTGGGCATTTTGATTTTAAGTTGTCCACACCTGTTAATTGTTTTTTTGTGGAGTGTTGTCTTTGCCAGGTAGAATTAGTTGCATTATGAGGACTTTGAGGTGTATAAATATGATAGGCCAGAGGAAAAAAAGAGTGTGGCAGCTTGAAGAAGGTGGAGGAGGACTGCTTGCTACGTTTGACGGATTACCAGTTACCTGGAGTTCTGAATTTCCCAAAGACAGATAGATGTTGGTATTGCCCCCAAAAGAATCCCACTCTACCCAGCAGGAAGAAAGAGGGCTATGTCCCCTTTCCCTTACAATCTTCTTTAATCCTACTTGGGCTTAGGGGTTTAGAAGGGAGGTATAAGCTAAGGAAAACCCAAATAAATTAGAATTTGAAAAATTAGCACCTAGTGATGTGGCCTTGCCAGGCCATAGAGGAAGAGGATCCAGGCTGTCCTGGTGAGACTTGATAAACTATGGGCAGATGGCAGGGGAGGAGAACTCCCCATTCCTGTGGACTATGAGAAGTGGATGGGTGTGGAGGAAAGGAAGGGAGGGAGAGCCTCCAAGGAGGAAAGGAATGGGGCTACAATCAGGATATATGATTAAATAAACTGTAACAAAAAAATAACAGAAAACAAACAAACAAAAACAAAACAAAACAAAACAAACACAACCAAAGAAACAAAAAAAGGGAAAGAAAGAAAAACTAACGCCTACCCATTACCACTGTAAAAGGGAGGAATAGGGGCATATTGAGAAAATAATGGACCAAAGACTAAAACCTAGGGTAAACACTAAATCATGGAGCTTTATTTCTGGTGCCACAAGGGTTTTATGATTCTGTCACTCCTACTTTGCTGTCTGCAACAGGCAATTCTTTCTTGGGTGGTTACCATTTCCTATCTGATCCATGTTTCATGGATCTAGCATCACCAACAATTTTGAGTATCCAACATAATACAGACTTCACTTTTACAGAGTTACACAGTGTGCTCTTGGGGCATGTTTCGGTCTCAGGGTGCTCATATAGGGACTGCCCTGGCACCTTTTTCCTAGTCTCACTGGCTTTTATACTCAATCAGTTCTGAAATATAACTTTACTGACTACACCTATTTCAGTTAACAGTGATTATTTTTACTTCTTCACTCCCCTTAAGTCTTTGCTGCATTTCTCTTATATCCATTCATTTACTACCATTATCTCTCTGAGTAACACAGTGATATCTTTGCCCAAATTCAAAAGATTTGCATAACCTTGGTTTCCATCTATCATTTTTAAGCACTTGTGTAACAAAGCACTAGTATAACTTAACTTCCAAAGAGGATTGCATGGTTGTAAGTGCTTCAGTATTGGTTATAGGTGTATTAGAGTGGTGTGGAAGAAAAAAAGGATTATTTTCAGATCTTGAAAATTATCGTTCTATGCTTTCCTGATTTTATTGATACTGATAAAAGATTTGATGTTATACTGACATTTTTTCCTGTCTGTGAGTTGGCATCTTCCATGTATATCTTTTAGTTAGTGTTTTATTTGGATGTGTATTTTTCTATGTTTGGAAAATTCTTGGCTCTAATTTCATTGAATATATTACCTAAGAATTTTTTCCAAAAAAGAATTTTTACTCAAAAAAAAGAATCTTTACTCTTTCTGAGCCTTTTTTTGGCATGTATCTGCTCCTTCTTCTAATATGAAGTTTGATCACCTAAATGTATCCATGACTTCTCTAATATTTTAGTCATGTTAATTATTTCTTTAGGTATATTCTTTTTTATTAAATTTATTTACTTTTTCTATTAATTACAGTTTATTTACTTTGTATCCCAGCTGTAGTCCCTCCTCATTCCTTCCCAATCCCACCCTTCCTCCCTCCTCCCCACCCATGCCTCTCCTCCAGTCCACTGATAGGGGAAGTCCTCTTCTCCTTCCATCTGATCCTAGCCTATCAGGTCTCATCAGGAAAAGCTGCATTGTCTTCCTCTGTGGCCTGGTAAGGTTACACTTCCCTCAGGGGTAGGCCTCGTGAAGCTCCTGTCCCCTCCTGATCTTTCTATCTCCCCCTTCTTTCATAAAATTCCATGTACTCTGCCCAAAATTGGGCAGAGTCTCAGCCTCTGCTTTGATACCCTGCAGGGTAGAGTTTTTCAGAGTCCCTCTGTGGTAAGCTCCTGTCCTGTTCCTTATTTTTTCTCTTTTCTGATGTTTATCCTGTTTGCTTTTCTGAATGAGGGTTGATCATCTTATCCTTATGTATTATTTTCTTTACCTTGTTATCCATCTTTGAAATTCATTCTTCTGCTTGGTCCTATCTGTTTATGATGCTCCCTATTTTGTTTTCTATTTTATTTATTAATAGAGCATTTGCCTAGCACATTTGGGACTATAGGTTCAATACCCACCATGAAAAACAATGCATGCCAAAAACAATGGGCAATAGTTATCACACTATTTTACACCAAATAATCGAAACAGATATTTGATAGTACCTGGAGTCAAAGAGATCATGGTTGTAAAAGAATGGAGCCAAAAGAAATGTAGCAAAGATTTAAGGGGAGTAAAGCAGTAGAATAATGAATATATATACTTTTGTTTGTGAAAACCAGCAAAAAGAAAGCATTATGACACATTTTCACTAACCTGATTTACTATGTGACTTTGGGCAAGGTTATGCAATTCCATTTAATTTGGGTAAAGAGATCATTGTGTTACTCAGAGAGATCATGGTAGTAAATGAATGGATACACAAGAAAAGTAGCAAAAGTTTAAAGGGAGTGAAGAACTGAACATAATATAGGTGATCTGTGGTATATCTGATATTAACAATTGATTACCAGACCATGAAATGATCTGGAAAGTTCTGACTTCAGTAGCCCAGGTGATACTGGGGATTTTGCTGTTTAAGGGTAGTAGATAATTACTAATGTGAAAGAAGTTTATTATTTTAAGAATCATTTTAAGCATGCCTGTTCATATTAGCTGACTATCAGTTTGAGATGAAATACATAACCCCTGCTCAGATGTAGCCCAAGGCAGCTCAGTATCCAAGTGGGTACCCTAGTGAGGTGAACAGGGACTGTCTCTGACATGAACTCAGTGGCTAGCTCTTTGACTGCCTCCCCTGGATGGGGGGGCAGCCTTGCCAGGCCACAGAGGAGGATAATGCAGCCAATTAGGATGAGACCAGATAAGGTAGGGTCAGATGGACTTGTAGAGGGGCATAGGTGGAGATAAGGGAGGGAGGGTGAGATTGGGAGGGGAGGAAGGAGCAGACTACAGCTGGGATACAAAGTGAATAAACTGTCACTAATATAAAAATAAAAATTAAAAAATTCTCTTTAAGGTTTTAATCTCTGAATTCCTGACTTGGGAATCTTTGAGAGTATTCAGGAATTAAAATTAGTTGTGAGCTGCTGTAAAATCCTTAATCAAGAAATAATGTAGTGGAGTACTGCTTTGATCTTTACCTAGACCATTACTTGCCTCCTTATTAGAGCTGTGTAAGTTCTATTTTTTTTTTACTTTTTCTAGAAAACTTTTTAAATATAATTTTTTATTTATTCCAATTTGTTCACTTTGTATCCCAGCTGTAGCTCCACCCTTATCCCCTCCCAGTTCTTCCCTCGCTCATCTCCTTCCATACTCCTTCCCCAATCCACTGATAGGGGAGGATCTCCTTCCCTTCCATGAAAGACAGTCCTGATGAGACCTAGTTCTGTTTTTTAAAATCCATGTTTGAGAAGTATATTGTCATGGCAATAGAAAGCAAACTAAGAATACATTTATCATTTTCTTTAACCACAGTCTGACTGTTTTCATTCTTGCGTCTTTATCTTTCCCTATCTTCCTAATTCAGCTCCTGGACTCATCATTGATGATCTGTGGAGTTGAATTCCACATAGAGAATTTATGAGTTGCAAAGTTCAGAGTAAAAGAATGATGGAAGTTCTAATGTTACTCTTACCTGGGCTAACAATGGTCCCCTCAAGTTTTCCATTAGTGGCCTAGGTCAGAGGCTGAATTCATTGTTGTTGCTATGAGAACAGAGAATCCAGGTCAGAGGCCTCTCTTGCACCAAAGAGCTGTGAGGGTAAGGGACGGTAGAAAAGCCTTGATGACCTTACTGAAGATCTCTTCTGGGTTTCCACTGTGTCTAGTCATATCATTGATCAATACTGTACAATGAGGTGAAACATCTCTCTTTGTTACTACAAGGGGTGGGCAGTGGGAAGAAGTTACACAAAGAAGAGGTAATATGCCCAAAGTCACATAGTAAGTCAAGTTAGAAATATTTGTAATAATGTTTTATTTTTGCTTGTTTTCACAAAGAAAAGTATATATTCATGATTTTACTTCTTCACTCCCCTTAAATCTTTGTTATACTTCTTTTGTACTGATTCTTTTGCTACCATGATCTTTCTGAGTGACCCAGTGATATCTTTGGCCAAATTCAATAGCATTGCATATCCTTTGTTTTCATATATAATTTTAAGTACTTCTGTATCAAAGCCTATAACTTACCTTCCAAAGAGGATTGTGTGGTTGCAAATGCTTCAGTATTGCTTACAGGTGTATTAGAGGAGTCTGCAAGGAAAAAAAGGGAGGCTGGTTAATGCAGCTGGTAAATAGTTGAAGATACTAGCAAAATTGGGAATTAGGTAAACATAGATTGATGGTTGGGTACCTTAAACCTCCTTTCATAATTTTGGCAAGTTCTATTGCCTGTTCATTATTCTTCACAGAGCACTCTAAGGCAGGATTCATAAGCCAAGCTTCATAGAATTTCAAAGAACACACATCTGGAGTTGAGAGGGTCTGAAAATTGGTTGAGGATATATGTTTTAGTTTTCAATGACTTTTAATTAAAATATAATGATTCATTCTTTTTTAATTTTTATATTAATTACAGTTTATTCACTTTGTATCCCAGCTATAGCTCCCTCACCCATTTCCTCCCAATCTCACCCTCCCTCATCTCCTCCCGTGCCCCTCTCCAAGTCCACTGATAGGGGAGGTCCTCCTCCCCTTCCATCTGACCCTGGTTTATCAGTTCTCATCAGGACTGTCTGCAATCTCCTCCTCTGTGGTCTGGTAAGGTTGCTCCCCTTTAGGGGGAGGCGGTCAAAGAGCCAGCCACTGAGTTCATGTCAGAGAGAGTCCCTGTTCCCAGTACAAGGGAACCTAGTTGGACACTGAGCTGCCATGGGCTACTTCTGAGCAGGGGTTCTAGGTTATATCCATGCATGGTCCTTGGTTGGAGTATCAGTCTCAGAAAAGGACCCTGTGACCATATTTTTTTTGGTTCTGTTGTTCTCCTTGTGGAACTCCCTCTCCAGGTTCCACTATCTCCCCTTCTTTCATAGGATTCCCTACCCTCTGCCCAAAGTTTGGTTATGAGTCTCAGTATCTTGTTTGATACAATGCAGGGTAAAGTCTTTCAGAGGCCCTATGTGGTAGGCTCCTGTCTTGTTGCCTCTTTTCTCATTTTTCCGGTGTCCATCCCATTTGTCTTTCTGAGTGATGACTGATTCATTCTTGATAAAGACTTTAGACGTCTAATAAAGGAAATGGTAGTATGTAACTTCAATGAAAACGGTGAATAATGACTTCCAAAAATTTACTCCATTACAAAAATAAAGGTATAATTGAAATATTTTGATATTCTCATTTTTCCCAGAATTTTTGATGTTGGTTCATAGGAATTTATGGTGTATTTTATGGACGAGAAACAGCCCAGTTATGATTATAACATGAAGCTTTATGGCATTTCAACTTACCACAGAGGTAAAAACAAACAAACAAAGAAAGAAACAAACAAACAATCAATCAAACAAAAAACCTATTCCAGGTGCAAGGATAAGCAGTTCATTCCAAAAATACTATCTTTATTTGATCTAAAAAATTTATGAAAAAAAACATGACTCCCAATTTATTCTTCTATGGCTAGGATAATATTTGTCACACAGAAACATGAGGCAATAGGTAACTGTTTGGGGAAAGAAAAGACTAGCCAATAAATTTAAAAGGAAATGCTCACAACTGAGATAGCCCCCAGGAAGTTTGAAGAGTCTGACAACTTCTTACAGTCAAGTATAGCATATCTCTGCATAAAATCTTATGCATATTGAGAAAAAATGGAAGAAAAGCATAATATCACACTTATGGTTAACCTTGAATTTTTTATTAGCCTAAAATAAATAATGTCATAATTCTAAACTGGCTGCATGTTGATATCATAGCTTAATAAGCAAAATAGTCATTTGGTAAATAATACATGATTTATTTTCTCCTGGCAATTAAGAAAATCTCTGTCCAGTCATTAGCTGACCTTTAGGCTAATCAAATATTGAATTCAGTGGCTACTTATGACAATGAATAGACAAGATGTTGCAGAAGTTCTGAACAAACAAATAAACAAAGAAACCCAGTAAGTAGAACATGTACTTTTAGTCCCCACTACAAGAATAAATTCAGTTTGGCAGCATAGAAAAACCCCATCTAAAACAGAAACAAAATCCCCAAATTAAAATGAAAGAAAAAATCAAGACATTACCCTAATATATAATGATTGTAAGAATATTCTCTAGTAGACTGGACTCATAAAAATGCAGCCAGTCCTGAAGAGACCTGATAATCTAGGGTCAGATGGAAGAGGAGGAGGTCCTCACCTATCAGTGGACTTGGAAAGGGGCAGGGAGGAGATGAGGGAGGGATGGTGGGATTGGGAAGGAATTAGGGAGGAGGCTATGGCTGGGATACAAAATAAATAACCTGTGATTAATATAAAAAATAAAAAAAGAAAAAAAAGAAATGTCAAAAGGCATTCTTCAACCTAAAATAAAAGTGCAGTAGGTGATATCCAAAACTAATCTTAAGAAATAAAAAGGACCAGTAGAGGTAACTGTACAGTCAAGTATTGAATCTGAACATACTTTTCCAACCTGACTTAAAAAAGAAACACTTCACAAAACAATAATGCTAAATCAATATTCATACTATGATAACACACTAAAATTTAATTTGCAGTAATGATATAAAGGATAAGAAATTGATCTGTATAGAAATAACCTCTGAATACTATAAAGTTAAATTAGAATAAATCCAATAAATTAAGAATTGATGATATTCCACACAGAAAAAAATAATGAAAACACTTAGTAAATGCTTAGTTAGGAATTCTATTGCTATGATAAAACACAATGACCCAAAGCAACTGGAGGCAGAAAGGGTTTATTTCAGCTTACAAAACCTCAGGTCATACTCTATCACTTAGAGAAGTCATGGCAGGGATTCATGGTAGGAACCTAGATGCAGGACTTGAAGCAGAAGCCAAGGAGAAATGTTGCTTCCTTATTCCGCCTGCTTTCTTATAGCAGTCAGGACTGCCAACCCGAGGGAGGGGGATATTGCCTGTGGTGATCTGGGTCTTCTCACACCAATAATTAGCCAAGAATACATAACACTGGCTTGCCCACAGGCCAGTCTAGTGAGGACATTTTCTTAGTTGTGTTTCTTTCATCCAAAATTATTGTATGAAGCTGACATAAAACTAGCTAGCACAGTAGTAAAACTAAACAATAATTGAACTATACAATGCACTAGAAATTATCTATTAAACATCAAAGGTAGAAGCAAAGGAGGAACAGAGGAATAAGTATAATACTAGAAATAGAAAATTGGTAAAAATAAATCCTACTTTATTAGTAATTAGACTGAATATAAGTAAAATAATCTCAAATTTAAAGGCAGAGTCTCAGATTATCCCATATAACAATATGATATGCTTGCTTAGTGCTCAAAGGAAAGAAGTTTTTAAAGTAAAAGAATGTCAAAAAGCGTACCATGCAGTTATTAGCAAATACAGAGGTAGAAGGGCTATACTGACACAAGACAAATTAAATTTGAGAACAAAGATTTTTACTAGGTACAAAGAACACTTTGTAATTCTAAAACTTGCTTTTTGTAAAAATGAAAATTCACCTATAAAGATATACTGATAATAATAGAGCCCCCAAAATTCATGAAGAAAAATTAGAATTGGAGGGAGAAATGGTTAATGTATTACTAATAATTTGAAATTAATATCCCATTTTAAATGGTGTGTATAGCAACTAGAAAGAAGATCACTAAAGAGGTTCAAGGTTTGAATAACAGTGTTAACCAATAATGGCATATATAGAGAATTGGTATAGTATTAGCAGAGTAGATGCTATTACCAAGTACACATGGAGCATTGGTAGAAAAGGAACATATTTTCTGTGGAAAACAAATCTTAAATTAAAAAACATCTGAACCAATAACCGTCTCCTCCAGCTGAATGAATAAAAGTAGAAGTAAATCCTGGAGTGTTGGCTCAGGGATAGAGAGGCTTTTTGCTCTTGCAGAGGAGAGGTTTTGGTTTCCCAGCGCTGACACAACCTGTCACTTCCCAAGTAAAAGTGGTTAAAAGATGGAGGAAGGGATGGCCAGCAGGGCCAGTTGCTGCAGAGTGTTTTATATGGTTGGATGTAATGGATAGAGTTTGTGCTTTTGCTATGTTGAGGATAATGCTGATTTCAGTTTGTAAAGTTTTGTGGTAAATTGGGAAGTTCAGCTGGTGGAAATCATTCCCTCAGAAGGACTTTTGTGAATATAGCAGAGATGGGGTGGCATTTTAAAAGGCAATGCAATTGTTATTTTCCAACACTGTAATTTCTAATGATGTGATGACCTAATGAGGTTCCTGTGATTAGCACAACAAAATTAGGTAGAACCTATGTACATATAAACTAGGGCCTCTCAATTGTTCAGAGATGTCTGGAATTATACTATTCTATCACATTTTTCTTACCAGTGCATTTCTACTCTCACAGTGATTTACATTTCTGAACATGGAGCTCAATGATCTTATCTCTCATCACTTGTTTTCCATCAGGAGTCTGCCAGGTGACCTCACATGTATAGTGAGTGACTCTTGTCATCAATCTGTAGGGTATTCAGCTGGAGGGACACATCCCCTAGAACTTTGTGGCTCACTTTCAGGTGGCCTCTGTATTTTGCCTGCTGGATATGGTCTCCCAATGAATCACATAGGAAGATGGTAAGTGCGTCAGAGCAATGTTTCACCAAAATTTGACTGTAGCCTTTCATAGATCATAGATACACTGAATCTTCACATCCCCTTTCCAGATACCTGTTACACTCTGTGGTGTTTTTAGGATGGGATGGCCTAAAGACAGGGAACAAAGTAAAAGAAACAAACACAGACAGCATGTTCACCTAAAGGAGAGTGTGAGTGACAGGCTCAATAGATTTCTGAGAAACATGCTTCCTTCAAATCACATTTTCATCACCCCTGTGCTTTTCTGTTTTGTTAAATTTCCCATCAATCTGAGTCAGTCTGTAGGATGAAGTATTAACAGTTTTCTTCAGTTCTAGTTGTTTTAGGCCCCTTTTATGTCACTATCTTGATAGGAAATGACTGTCAGTAAGTCACTTCCACAGTGAAGGACCATTTTTTTTTCATGTATTATGTGGAGAGTTAGGGTAGACTTAATCTTTAGGAATTCTATGATATTTTACTTGCCTATAATGTTTTCTTTCACTATATTCAAATGAGATGTGAGAAGAAAAATGGTGAATAGTGGACAGTGAAGTACTGCATTTTATGTAGATTGGTGTGTGAAGCAGCCCTTTTCAAATCTAATTATCTCTTCTTGTTCACTTAAGAGAAAGGCACAGTGATTGCACATAAACTCAGGTTTTCTGGAAGGGTGAAAGAGATAAGCAACTGAACACTCTAAAGTTGTAACACAGGATGAAGCAAAAATCCTGGATATAGATTCCTATTTAACCAAACCATTAGCTATTAAGATTGAAACTTGTATTATGTTAGTAAGCCTAGCTTATTTTTTTCCTTATTTCTCTTTTTCCCCTATTTTCCCCATTTCCTTTACTTCTTACCAAAAGATATTAGAGAATTATATCCTGAGGGGAAAATTTTCATCCATGCTTGGTCTGGAGAAGAAAAGAACCTGAGTAAATTTCTAGAGCTGGTTGTGCTAGTTATTGTGGTGGAAAGAAAGGAAATTGCTTCTTCATGGTTTGAGGAGGGGAGCTCAGAGACAAAAAATTAAAAAAAATATGGTGACCCATTGCATTTTATTAGAAATTTTCATATGTAAGCTCATATCTTGATGATTTTATGTTTTATTCAACCAGGGCCAAGGGCTGTATTTAGGCAATGTCTTTCCTGGTAGATGCAGTTTTAAAACACAAAGTATTAGTAAATGAATCTTTTTTATTTAGCTCATATTTTAGTTTGTGCATAGAGTGAGGTTATGCTGTTTGCCTTCCAGGACACACTGCTAAGTAGCACAGCTTCTATTAATGAGGACGCTGAAGTTGAATTTATTGGTTTTGCCCTCATCAGAACCTCTTGCAACATCCATGCCGTATTTTAACCATTAAAAAGGCCAACCTCAGTTAAAAAAAAGTTCATAACTTAATTCAGTATTTCTAGGTACTTCAAATTATGATTGATCCAATCTTACCATGAAGGAAGATGAAACAAGCAGTCCTACTTAGTTATTATTTGTGCTTAGTTTACTGAAAAGGCATTTTATTTTCTTGAATTGTAAATGGATGTGGAGATAGATTCACAGAAATATATCAAATCCTTTAGTTGTTGAACTTAGAAATGTTTACTTTAGAGAAGAGGAGGGTTAAGGGGATACAGATGTTCAGATGTACAGATCTTCAGATGTTTGAAGTGTTGCCATGGAAAAAGAAAGAGGACATGTTCTGGGTTGATCCTTGGATAGAAACAATGTCTAAGAGGTGTGAACAACACCAATACATTTTGGAAATACTCCTCTGGGTAGAATATTGTGGAAATCATTAAATGTCTGTGCTCCAAAAGTGTATAAATTGCAAATTCTGAGTACTTGTATATAATTCTAGTTGGTGATACATTTTACATCTATCTATCTATCTATCTATCTATCTATCTATCTATCTATCTATCTATCTATCTATCTATCTATCATCTATCTATCTATCATCTATCTATCTATCTATCTATCTATCTATCTATCTATCTATCTATCTATCTATCTATCTATCTTGAAGCTGAGTCTCCCCATGTAGCTGAAGATGGCCTGGAACTTTCTATATAGACCAAAGTCTTTTTGAGCACAGAGAGATCAGAGTGTCCCTGCTTCCCAAGTGCTGAGATTAAAAGTATGCCCTACCATCCCTGGCTACAGGTTATTTATAAGCTCATACCTATTTATTAAACAGCATTTATTTATTGGGGAGTTGTATATTATAGCAAGAATCAAAGTTTGGAAATGGGAAATTCATCATAATTGTACAATTTCAAGGGAGAAAGAGAATATGGGGGCTTGGGTGACATTAGAGTCTTCTGGCATCCCTGAAATACCAGAAAATCATGAAGATACTTTCCAAAAGAAGAACCTTTTCTGTTCCTTTTTTTTATTACAGTTCATTCATCTTGTTTCCTGGCTGTGGCCCCCTCCCTTGTCTCCTCACAATCACACCCTCCCTCCCTGTTCTCCCCCCATACCCCTCCCCTAGTCCACTGATAGGGAAGGTTCTCCTCCCCTTTTATCCGACGATAGACTATCAGGACTTATCAGGACTGGCTGCATTGTCTTCCTCTGTGGCCGGGGTGGGGGGTAGTGGTTAAGAGAGTCTGCCATTGAGTTCATGCCAAAGACAGCCCCTGCTCCCCTTACTAAGGAACCGACATGGAGACTGAGTCTGTGGGTTACATCTGTGCAGGGGTTCTAGGTTTATATCCATGCATGGTCTTTGGTTGGGGTATCGGTCTCTGCAAGGCCCTCCATGGCCCAGTTTTTTGGCTCTGTTGGTCTCCTTTTGGAGCTCCTAACCCCTCCAGGTTTTCCAATCTCTCCCTTCTTTCATAAAATTCCATACATTCTGCTCAAAGTTTTACTATTTCTATCCAAGGCAGCTTCTGGAACATTTACTAGATTTAAATGACTCCCCTCCCTTCTGCCCAAATTTCAGAAAACCTGCAGAATTGCACAAAACTGTGACTGCCCTTTAGGAACAAGTATTTCTCAGTAAACACTTAACATCAAAACCCACATCCTCTGCCATAGGAAGAAGAGGTAGTCAAGCATCAGCGTGCTGCTTTACCATAAGTGAGCACTATTAAGTGGCCCAGGAACAGCAGGCCCAATGGGATTCCCATCCTATCTGCAGCCACGTCTCTTCTTTCTTCCATCTTCCTACTGCTGAAGAGACTAGAAATGCTTGTGGATGCCAGTTTCTGCTTTGTGTCTCTATATTTTTGTTTCCAAAATTCTGGTCTCAGCATACATTCCCCCTGCTTCCATATTCAGAGTAGCCACATGGGGTTCTTTCCTTTTGTCCTGCCTAAGGTTGGAGATTTCAGGATAAGTTCCCCACTCTGCTAAGACTTGACTTTCTCTGTGGCAAATGGTGCTTTCTGGTCTTTAATGTATCATATTTTTGAGTCTGCTCATTTCAGTACAGGGATGTTTTTCTTTCTGGTAGATCCAGGAAAGATACATAATTTGTTCTGGCATATGCAATTTTCATCAGTTGTACTATTAACCCCACAGTTCTTATTAATGGACAGGTGTGAAGCACCTGAGTGTTTCATAGTATAAGTTTTAGTGTATTAGAAGATTTTCTACACAGAAAATTGTATTATCAGTCCTAGGGATACACTTGTTGCTGAGCAGTGGTGGAGCATGCCTTTAATTCCAGCACTTGGAAGGCAGAGTCAGGTGGATCCCTGTGAGTTCAAAGCCAGCCTGGTCTGCAGAGTGAGTTCCAGGAAAGCCAAGGCTAGACAGAGTGACTCTGTCTCAAAAAAAAATAGAAAAGAAAAGGAAAAAGAAGGAAAGAAACAAAGACAACAAAAGGGATACACTTGTTATGGAGTGTGTCCCATATCTTATGATGGGAAAGTTTGTTGACTGACTTTTCCCAGTAACCTCATATCTGATGGCAATAAATGATTCATTTTAATTAATATCTCTCATGATGCTCTTGTAAGGGCATCTATTTTTTATTTCTTGTAAGTGAAAGACAAGTTCTATTTGTAGTTTGCTGGACTTAATAGGGATGTATTTTATTAGGTTGAAAATTTTAATTGATTTCACATTGATACAAGGTAATGAAGAATTTCTCCCTAAGTATAGTTGTTTTAAATACCATCCCTTTTCACAGAAACCAGACTTACAATAATTTCACCCACCAAATTATAGGTTTTTTATGACCTCCGATCAGCTAAGCTTTGAAAATGTAAGCAATTCTAAAAACAGAAATTAATGCTTCACCATGTGTAATGTCTAACATTTGTTTGTGAGTGCTAGTTTTTCAAACACTATTTTATTTGGGTGTTCTTAAAGTTTATACCTTCTTACCAACCCCCAACCACAGGTAGGTAAAAAAAAAAAAAGGTTGTAAGGGAAACAGGGACATAGCACTCTTTATTGTAGCCCTTTGGTTGCCTTCTAGAATTTGAAGATAAGACTTTATTGCTGAAGACAACACACGCATACAGAAAATAGAAGACTCCAAATGGAACTGACATGGCAACCTCCTCCCCAAGGACTAGCTCTCATAGTATCTGAAGTTGTCATGTAAGTTGTGAAAGGAGAAAAGTAATTAAATTTAAAATCAACTGTAAACACTGTGGGCCATAACAATTACCAGCATAGCAAGCTATCTCCAGTGGTGCAACAGTGGTACTTTTATCATCAGGGTAAACAACTGTAAACTAATTAGACATGAGGCCCACTCAATAAAAAGGAAATCCTGCCTGCTACAGTAAACCTAACCAACCCTGTGGCTGGTAAGGTAATGGACACTTAAGGAAAACCTACTAATGCCTTATTATAAACTGTTATAGTTCCCAACTGCATTTCAAGTATTTATACTTCTATTCACAGGTAAGTATAGCATTCACTTGTCATCAAAGAAACTCCTTTTTACAGCAGATGGAGACTATCATAGAAATACATCATGCCAGAATGCTAAGAACTGACTATGGGTTGCTTACACCCAACTGCTACTTCTGTTAACACAAGCTTTACACTCAAGGCCCAGGAAACACTGCAGAAAATGGGGCAGGAAAAGTGGTAAGAATCAAGCGGTAGGATGTGTGCTACAAGATAATGCCTTCTGTATAGAACAAGCGGTAAGTCTTAAAATATATATACATATGCACAACACTAAATGTACTCAGAAGGTTGTATTTATGTGAACATACATGCATATGAAGTGCCTGTGTATAAATATAAATGTAACACCAATATTAAAGAAGAAGTTATGAAGTTGGGAGGAAGTGGGGAGAAACACACGGGAGGAGTTTGGAGGGAAAGAGAATACATATGTAACAATAAGAATTATAGCACCAACTGACATGTTACTGTGGAAGAGAGAAATGTCATGGCTTTACCCACAAAAGAAGAGCAATTAACGACTGGTAAGAAAGAGAGAATTAGTCTTCCACAGGTTGAACTTTGGAATAATTTAGGTTATTCAATAATTATAATAATATAATAGTATTTATAATATAACATTCTATTATATTTATAATGATAAATAGAATAATAATTAGATTATTAAACACTAACTAGTTATGTCTGAAAATATACGAATAAAAGTAAAAGACCTAGCAGGTTGTACTTATGTATTTTTGTGTTCAAACACATATGTAACAATAAGAATTAAAGCAAAAGTGTTAATGAATTTGAAAGGGATTAAAAGAGGTATGGAAGGGTTGGAGGAAAAATAGGAGAGGGAAAGAATGATATCATGTCAAAAATAAAAGAGTAAAAAATGCAAAAGACCAAATACATTTTCTTACAAGAACACAAAGCAGAAATTTTAATTTAAAAAAAGTCAATGGGTTGCACATTGGAAGGATGGAGAGGCAAGAAACAAAGAAGAAGGGAACATGTGGTAGAGGAAGAAAGAAATAAAACTGAGGAAAGAAGAAAAGAAAGAAGGAAGACAAGAAAGGAAAGAAGAAAATAAATAGAGCCTCTGCAATTAGCTACAGATGAACAGAGTAGTACCAGGGATCTTACTTGGTTCTGAATTATTCTAAATTTTTGTTCTTTTCTTCTTTTCTTTTTTATATTAATTACACTTTGAATCCCCCCATAAATCCCTGCCTTCTCCCCTTCCAATCCCACCCTCCCTCCCCCTTCTCCACACATGCCCCTCCCCAAGTCTACTGATAGGGGTGGTCTTCTTCTCCTTCTTTCTGATCCTAGTTTATCAGCTCTCATCAGGAGTGGCTGCATTGTCTTCCTCTGTGGCCTGGTAAGGCTGCTCCCCCATCCGTGTGAGGTGATCAAAGAGCAGGCCAATGGGTTCATGTCAGAGGCAGTCCCTCTTCCCATTACTATGGAACCCACTTGGACACTGAACTCCCATGGGCTACATCTGTGCAGGGGTTCTAGGTTTTCTCCATGCATGGTACTTGGTTGGAGTATCAGTCTCAGGAAAGATCCCTGTGCTCAGATTTTTTGGTTCTGTTGCTCTCCTTGTGGAGCTCCTGTCCTCTCCCTATTTTACTATTTCCCACATCTTTCATGAGATTCCATGCACTCTGCCCAACAGTTGGCCGTAAGTCTCAGCATCTGCTTTGATATTCTGAAGGGCAGAGCCTTTC
>CM053742.1:80182266-80204600 GCA_028658305.1 Pachyuromys duprasi
AGAGAGAGAGAGAGAGAGAGAGAGAGAGAGAGAGAGAGAGAGAGAGAGAGAGAGAGAGAGAGAGAGAGAGAGAGAGAGAGAGAGAGAGAGAACAAGGTTGGGAGGAGATGAAGGAGTGGGCTACAGCTGGTATATAAAATGAATAAACTGTAATAAACAAAAAATAATAAAATGCTGTGAAAAAAGAAATGCTCAACATCCTTAGTTATCAGAGAAATGCAAATCAGAAACAACTCTGAGATTCCATCTTACACTGATCACAATGTCTATGATCAAAAATTCAAGTGACAACACATGCTGGAGAGGATGTGGAGAAAGGGAATCTCCTCCATTGCTGGTGGGAGTGCAAACTTGCAGAACCACTTTGGAAATCAATTTGGTGCTTTCTCAGAAAACTGAGAATAGCACTACCTCAAGATCCAGCTATACCAGTCTTGGGCATATATACAAAAGTTCCCCCACCATCCAATGAGGACATTTGCTCAACTATGTTCCATAGCAGCTTTATTTGCTATAGCCAGAATCTGGAAACAACCTCAATAAAAGAATGGATACAGAAATTGTGGAACATCTACACAATGGAATATTACTCGGCTATTAAAAACAAGGAAATCACGAAATCTGCAGGCAAATGGATGGAACTGGAAAAGATCATCCTGATTGAGGTAACCCAGAAACAGAAAGACAGGAATGACATCCACTCACTTATATGCAGATATTAGCCTTATAATATAGGATAGCTATCTACAGACTTAAAGAAGATAAACAACAGTGAGGACCCTAGACAGGATACTTAAATCCCATTCAGAATGGCAAACAGGATAGACACCAGAAGTGGTGGAAGAGAGGAAACAGGATGAGAGTCTACTATAGAGGGTCCTCTGAAAGGATCCACCCAACATGGGATTAAAGCAGATGCTGAGACTCATGGCCAAACTTTGGGCAGACCGCAGGGAGTCTTATGGAAAAAGAGAGAGGTGGGAATAGAGGGACATGGAGGGCACAGGAGAACCACAAGGAGACCACAGGGGATCCTGCAGAGACTGATGCATCAACTAAGGACCATACATGGAGAGGACCTAGACCCCCTGCTCAGGTGTGATGGATTGGCAGCTCAGTCTCCATGTGGATTTCTGAGTGAGAGGAGCAGGGGCTGACTCTATCGTGAACTGGGTTGATTGCTCTTTGATGACTAGCCCCTGGTGATTTGACCTTAGCAAGCCACGGAGGAAGAGGATCCTGGCAGTCCTGATGAAACTTAACAAGCTATGGGCAGATGGCAATAGTGGAGAACTCCCCCTTTCAGTGGCCTAGGGGAAGGGTTGAGGGGGAAAGAGGGAACGAGGGTGAGTCTGTGGGGAGTTGAGGGAGAGGGCTCCAATTGGGATATATAATGAATAAATCGTGAAGAAAAATTAAAATTATAATTAAAACAATTTTTATAATCACACAAATAATTTTATTTAAACAAATACACACTTTTAAAATTAGAGACTGAAAATACTTTCCCTTCTTTTTAAGCATGACTTCATTAGTGAGGCTATGGAAGAACATGTTAAACTTTGAAGAAATAAAAGAAGCAAATCCAAGTAAATTTGTTAACAGTTTAGTAGGTGGAATAAAGCAGTAGGAAAGTGTCACAGACAGAACCCTTCAAAAACTTGATGTTTTAATATATTGCTGCTAAATGAAAGCCTTAAACATATTCTTCAGTGCTTCTTCAACTAAACAGGGCAAGCCTAGATTCTAAGTGTTATGATGCTCAATTTTAGGTATGTATGAATATTGGTGTTGGAATAGTTCGTATGAAAACTAATTCAGGTTTCTGTAAAACCATACTATTTTTACAACATAATATTCTATCAAATAATTACATAAGTGTCAAAGAATACTGATACAGCTAAAATTGGATGTGAAAATGAGAGATAAATATAGTTGAGAAATGGCTGACTGTGAATTTTTTTACCTTAATTTCTGACGAATCATTTGCTAGAGTTTGATTCTTGGAGTTCTTGTCCAAGGTTTTAGGTGAAGGTCAGTATGTTGACTTTGTCTATGCAGCTGTCCATTACACAGAAAATATAATTTTCTGCTGAAATTTTGCTTTATTTCAGAATTAAGAATTATGTAAGACTGGAATACAGTAGAAAGCTATAAAATAAATGTATCTGTAAAATCTGGGAGTAACATCATTTTCATTAACTCTAAACCTTGCTTTTTTAAAAAGAGATTTGTTTCAGCAAAATTTCTAATAACTGTTTTTTTGCTATAAGTCAAAAGCTGGCTACATAAATTTGTGAATTACTTAGAAAAGTGAAATAGCACTGATCTCTGCTCTATTCACAATTAAAGTATCAGAATACTCTTGGTTTAAAAATAAAAACTAACTTTTTATTATAATAAAATTTGGATATGCTCTTTATGGTTTTAATGGTTTGAATTTAATCTTAGTTGTCAAAGCTTGTCTAGATCCCAGCGGCAGTAATTTAAACATATTTTTGTTACAAAAGTTACAAAATTAACATAAATATACTAGCCAGCAGCTGTGGAATAGCTATTTCCCAGCATGAAGTGAGATTCATTGAGACTCAAAATAAACTCTAAAGAAGATTAAGTTCAATATGCTCTTCAAAAAATATTAGACACAGGGTTGAGAAAGAGAAAGGGTTCCCCACTGGCTTCCATACATAACTGGGGAATATTTTCAATAGTATTTGCAGTATCTTCTTGTGGATTAGAAATATTAAAGTTTATATAATCATGGTCATGTAAAACTGATAAAACATTTGGTGGGTTCTTCAGATCATCCAAAAGGCTGTCATTAGAATCTTGAATATTTTCTTCAAAATCACATATTGGTGTTTCATCTAACAGAAAAAGCTGGGATTTTTCCATGCATTGTGTTACATGTTTGTCTGTGGAGAGAAAGCGCTTTCTTACATATAATGTAGGAGGAGAAAATTTAAAACAAAGCATAATTCACAACTCTCTTACTGTTAAATGCTTCGTGGAAGACATTGTTATGCTTCTACTTTTCTGAGTTACACTCTTCAAATTGGTAACCTCAGCCAAGAAAAGTGTACTGTAATTCTTAATAGTTATTATCAACTTTTCCTATTTTCCTGTAGGCTACCAAGTTTTGATGTTTCTTTATATGAAAAGAGATCCAATTACATGCAAGTGTATGTTTGGAATTAAGGAGGAAATAACCACTAGAACATAAATTTGGGATGCTACACTATTCAAAAAATATAAGGCTAACTTTGAATAACTAGGCTTAGTAAACAATAAAGACTTATTTTCTGAAAAAGAACTTTCAATGTTATGTAAAAAACACAAAATTATATTGCATCATTTTAATGTTTTGTAATTGCTTTTGTTTTAAAATAAACCACATAATAATATATTCTCCCTTAGGTTTATATAGTCATTATCTGGAGATGTATATATATATATATATATATATATATATCCAGATATTTAATATAACTTATGAAATAAGAAAAGTAGTTCACACTAGCATTGTTTGAGACTTTCAAATGGTAAGTGGCTTGCCAAGGGTCATATGGGTAGTCAGTTGTGAGCCTGGAACTAAGACACACATTTTCTCATCATTTTACAAATATTCTTTTGTACCTTTTTCCCCAATGGTGTCAAGCAGAAGTCTTTCTTCTTCATTTTTCATTAGAATTAGACTCTAGGTACAAAGAGAAAACACTATAATCCTTATCAATACGTCATTTTTGTGATAAAGTTGAATGACTGAGATAAAATCTTACTCTGAGGCTGTGAGAGTATGGTGTATTTTGCAAATATGAGGCCTTAGTTTCAATTCTCTGCACCCAAAGAACCATATTTCTTGGGAGATTAACAAAGTTAAAGAAAGAACATTTCCTTTTATCTTGCTTTCTAAAAGTATAGTTTTCTTTTCTAACTGCTCTTTAGGCAGAAGATAAAAGTCAATCCATAGTATAACTACAGCCAACTATACCATGTAGGCTTATTTTCCACTTAACCTGAACTAATATCTACCAATAATTATTGAATAAAACAGATTCAAACACACCATGTACTGTATTTGAGCATGCATGTTTGAGCCTGAATAATGATATTCACCAAGTATGCCTACTATGTCTGGCAAAAAGGAAACAATACTTCTTTCAAACTATTCCTGTCCAAACAAGATAACAAGAATGAATTCTCTAGTGGTCTAGCCTCATTATTGGCCAATGATGAAAAATAATGGTTCCATCTACACAGCTTCCCTAGTTGGAAGAAATCATTCAGAGATAATAAGGTTTTCTGAAAAGAAAATGGCAACAGTAGTTAAGATCTTACTAAACTAAGAGAAAGACCTCCAAGTATACTTTTAAGACAGTTGTTTATGAGGCATTGTATTTCCTTACTAATTGTAGGCAAGTGAGGACTTTCTTTTAATTTTATTATTTTATATATTTTAGTTAAAATATAATTACATCACTTACCTCCCTCCAGCACCTCTTAAGTTCCATCCCTTTAACTCCTTCCATGCACACACCCTCAACAAGAAAAAATTTTTTTGTTTGTTTTGAGGCAGGGTTTCTCTATATAGTCCTGCCTGTCAAGGAACTCACTATGCTGATCTTGAACTCAGGAGTAAGAGACAGAAGAATCTCTATGAGTTTGAGGTCAGCATAATGAGTTCCAAGATAGGCAGGAACACAAAGAGAAGCCCACACCTTGTTAAGGGAGATTTTAATAAAGACAATTTTCAAAAACTAGATGCCCCATTTCTGTATTTCTCTTTTAATTTCTAGTAATAACTATGGCCATATCATAACCCAATTTATTCCAGTCAAAATTCTGGTTTTCATTGATAAAATTTGGGTTAACCATCCAATGTTAATACAGTAGTACATTTAGCATTCAGATATTTGGTGATGGCAAAGACTCAAATTCAGATTTTCCCCTTGTAAACATTTTAACTAAATTTTTATGCATAATCATAAACTTATACCATAAAAGAAAGGGGTGTTATTCTGTAGTATTTTTTTTAAGAATGGGTAAAAGGTAGGTAATGTGGTAATACTAATGGTATGTCAATCTTAATAACTTAGTCATGTTTTTGGCACTCCCACCAACATGGCTGACTTTTTTCTCAGTGAACTACTTTGGACATAAAAAATAATTAAATCTATAAGACAATATTCATAACTGTAAAGCATTCTGTTAATCAAAGGAAATTATGCCCAGAAAACCAAATACCACATGATTTTGCCCATATTTGGATCCTAGCCTCTAACTCTTAAGTATATGTATCATTCAGAAGTAAATATTGCTAAAGGTGAAGAAACCAGAAAAGGGTCCATTAGAATAGGAAAAAAAAAAAAAACAAATGGCTTTAAGGGATTGGGATGGGGAAGACAAGAGAACACAGTAACAGAAGAATACCAGTGGAGAATAGGGAGAGAGAGAGAGGGGGGGGGGGAGAGAGAGAGAGAGAGAGAGAGAGAGAGAGAGAGAGAGAGAGAGAGAGAGAGAGAGAGAGAGAGAGAGAAAGGGAAGGAGGGAGGGACGGAGGGAGGGAGGGACGGAGGGACGGAGGAGTGTGTCAAAGAGACTCTGGAAGTCTGCTACTATGACAGCTAATGATTGCCAAGAAAAACAGCAGTTCATTTAGAAGCATACATCAAAAATTCTTTTGAGATGAGTTTTCATTGTATGGTCTAGGTTGTCCTTGAACTCCTGGACTCAAGAGATTCTCCTGGCACTATACGTGTGTGTGCTATAGTACTCGTGACATTGTATAAAGTTTGCCAATTATTTCTTATCAGTAGCTTTTTTGTAAATGTGTGAACAAATAATTTGTACTTCACTAAATGGGTTTCTAATGTATAACAACCCCAAAGCATTAAAATCTCGAAAACACATTATGCTGGAGCAGTTTTGTAATTAATCAGTATTAAGGCCCTTGAGAAAAGAATGTGAATAGGTCAATGATAGAATATAAATAGAGCACCTTAAGCCGTTTCATACTATTCACTTAACTGGAAAGATTTTCTGCAAATAATCTACTATGGCAATATTCACCAGTAAATATATGAACACATAATGTATAAAATGGAATAAAGAGACGATGCATGGTTTTGACATTGGCTTCTGCCATGATATCTATATTGAGTAAAGTTCCAGATTTGTTATTCATCAAAATAGGAAGTTCATAACAGACTTGCTGTAAAGAAGTTACAAGAAAGTTCCTCTAAATGAAATGACATAAATAAATATCTAAATATCTAGCTATTACGGAAAACGGATTTTGTACAGCACTGAAAGATACTGTGAAAAGAACAGGAATTTTGGATATATAAAAATCACTATAAACAAAGTATCATAATTTTATATCATGGAATACTTTAATGTTTACTATTTTAAGTTACAAAAGAAAGGAAAAATGTCATGTACAGACAAATTGTGATGTTGCTAAAAGGAAAAGGGACATCATGATTTCAAAAGACTAGGAAAATATGAAACATACTATATTGGAAAAGTCAAGGTATAAACACAGGTATTCTTGAATTCCAGACTTGATATTAACCAGTGCTAATTCCCATATGTCATTCTATTTTTGAGCAATCAATATAAATGCAGGAAAGTCACAAATTTGAATTTATAAGCTTACCTCACTGAAATGATCAAAGTCATAATTCATTGCCTTCCTATGCATCAATGAATGTAGCTCTACCAAATTTTCTTCAGTATGATGTATATTTGTTGTATCCCTTCAGTGAAAAACAGAGATGGGGAGTGAAGGGAAATGCAAAGAACAGTGTTTTTACTTCTAAGAAACAATGTTTGGGAAAAATCCAACATACAATAAGTTAGAAAGATTATGCCAGGTTCTCAACTAAGAAACCATAAACCAATGTTGCACTTTTCGGTTATAGATATCTCAATTCCAGACTATACAGCCTACTGCTATAAGATTTCAATATATGATTCACCAGTTATAACTCAGTTAGACTAGCCCACTTCTCAGTGAAAATATAGAGTTTTAAACCTGATGAACTCCAGAAAAGGATGGAAGAAAAAGACTACATTAGTTTGTTTCTAAATAGGGAGTGTTTTTAAATCTGAGAAAGCTGTCAGTAGCCACCGGGGAATACTTTTGATATTTTGGTACAAAATGAAGGTAAGTCACTGTCTCAGAAAAAAATGAAGACAATACAACAATATAACTAACTGACCCTAAATGACTAGAACATCTTTACATTTATGAGACTATAAATATTTAATTTTTGGCTTAGAAATGATCTGATTCCTCTCAATGAATGCCACTCAGTCTGAATCTCATCAAAGATGAAAGTAATAGACTTTAGTGAGTGGGACACACACACCAGATCTCATTAAGAAAAAGTGTTAGTTCTTTCATAAGATTCCCTGCAATCTGCCCAAAGGTTGGTCATAATGCTCAGCATCTGCTTTGATAGTCTGCAGGGCAGAGCCTTTCAGAGGCCCTCTGTGGCAGGCCCCTGACTTGTTCCCTGTTTTCTCCTTCTTCTGATGTCCATCCTCTTTGCCTTTCTGGATAGTAAGATCTGGAAAGGACAGGAACACCACAAGGAGAGCAACAGAACCAAAAAAATCTGAGCACAGGGGTCTTTCCTGAGACTGATACTCCAACCAAATACCATGCATGGAGATAACCTAGGACCCTTGCACAGATGTAGCCCATGGCAATTTGGTGTCCAAGTGGGTTCTATAGTAATGGGAACTGGAACTGTCTCTGACATGAACTGATTGGCCTGCTGTTTGATCACCTCCCTCTGAGGGGGGAGCAACCTTACCAGGCCACAGAGGAAGAAAATGCAGCCACTCCTGATGAGACCTAATAGACTAGGATCAGAAGGAAAGAAAAGAAGACCTCCCCTATCAGTGAACTTGGGGAGGGACATGCATACAGAAGGGGGAGGAAGGGAGAGATTGGGAAGGGAGGAGGGAGGGAACTACAGGGGGGATACAAAGTGAATAAAGTGTAATTAATAAAGAATTTAAATAAAAAAGAAAAAGTATTATACAGTTTTACTTTTACTCAGGAGCTCTGTGGCTCTTGACTTCATTTTGTCATTCAGTAGGAATACCAGCTGCTCTGAGAAACATTTGTATTTATATCAATTATTACAATCAATATTGCTACTCAACTTAAATTCAAGAGACTATTAAATTGCTATAGGACAATATTCCAGGAAGCCTTTGGTTCTCCCTATATACGTCTTAATCAAGTAGACCTTGGACTCAGCTTTGATGGCCAAGTGCATCAATGTTAATCCAGCTCAAAATAACCATCCCAATCAACAGTGTTACTGTCATGGTTAGTTATGGTTCTAGTGAGATTCAGAACACTAAAAGATAGATTATTTTACTGTCAAGAGTTGTTACTTTATGTACATTTCTAAGAGTCTACAGTGAGGTTTGGGGTCAAACTGAAGAAACTCTTTTGGGTGTGTTTGTCAAGACGATATTTATATAAGAGGCCTACCAAGGACTAAATGTGAACTTTGAGCTATAATGAGAGACAGTAAGGAGAAATAATACAAATATAAGATGATCAAGCATTCAAACAGGCAATTATAAGCACTGCTGATGAAAGTGAAACTTAGGCAGACATCCTCAAGACAGAGATGTGCTAACAATGGAGCCTTTGTGGCTCAAATTTAATAGTATTTTTGCTGAAGCGTACACAACCTTCAAGTTTCAGGAAGTAAAAGCATTTCTTTTTCTTATAGTTTTGTTCTAAGCAGAAAGTTTCACTGTAATTTCAGAGATAATAATGGGTATAGAATGGAGTATTTTACACTAACAATGCTGGGTTTTCATTTTCATACCAGAGAAGAAACACTAAATAAATTATCAGAGTGTATCTGTAATACATGGGAATCAATGATACTGTCAGAAATTGAGGTATCTAAGGAAAATGCTTCTATAAAGACATCATATTCTCCTCAGCATCTTATTAAACATTTTTTCAAAACCATGTAAATGAGTACCTAGATTAAGGATGGAGAACACTGAATACCTGTTAATTATATTGTTACACAGAGTGTCTGATTTATTATTCATCAAAACTGAATCCTGAGAAGAATGATCAAATTCCAAAGAAATGTCCTTAGGTTCCTGTTCAGAGGATTCCTCAGTTGTTTGTTCTTGTAAAAATGGTATGGTCAAATCCAACTGAATGGTCAGTGAGTCTTCATTAATAGGTGTATTCTGAACTGACACTTCAGGGTGTTTTCTAAAAAATAGTTCAGAAAAACATTTACCCAACATGTTGCAAGAATTCAAATCACATGGGCTAGCACATATCCATTTACATAGTATAAACAGATTTGCAATATTCAAATAAAAACTTATTTTGTACCAATATGCTCTCCTTTTATTTCATTTATATATGATACAACACTCAGTCATACACTGACAGACCAAATGATGAATTAGCAATAAAAATAAGCTATTAGTCATTGATGAAGCATAAATGAACCTTGGAAACATGCTAAGAGAAATAAATCAAACAAGAAAGATCACTTGTATGATTTTATTGATATTAAGTGTCCAAAATAATCAAAGCAAGTTTTATAAATGGGAACAAAAAATCATACTGGGGTAATGAAAATATTCTCATGAAGAATTATGATGGCAAATAAACAACACAGTAACTGTACTATCATGAGCTGAAACATAAAACTTAAATATAGAAATTTTATAATACAACTTGTTTTCATATTATTCATAATTTATATTCACTATTCTCAACTAATCAATGGCTAGATAAGTAAAATGTATATATATATATTTATATACATGTATACATGTACATACATACAACAGAATATTACTTGTGAGTAAATTCTGGCAGTAAACTCTGTCACCTCAATATTAACTGAGAAGGAAGTATGGGTGCTACTTTCTTGTCATCTAAAGGAGAAAATCTAAAGGTAAAACAAAATAGTTTTTTGATCTTTACTTTATATAACAAGTTATATAAACTTTATCAAGGAAAAGATACAAAAGCTACACTGCAGCCTAAAATTTCCATTGATTGGTGTCTAACTATAGCAAAATATTAATGAGCTCTTTCTTTTTTATTACATTTTTATTTTTTACATTAATTAGTTTATTCACTTTGTATCCCAGTTGTAGCCTCTTCCTGCATTTCCTCCCAATCCCAACCTTCCTCCCTCTTCTCCTCCCACGCCCCTCTCCAAGCCCACTGATAGAAGAGGTCCTCCTCTCCTTCCATCTGACCCTAGCCTATCAGGCCTCATCAGGACTGGCTGCAATGTCCTCTTCTGTGGCCTGATAAGACTGCTTACCCACCTCAGGGGGGAGGTGTTCAAAGAGCCAGCCACTGAGTTCATGTCAGAGACAGTCTCTCTTCCCCTTACCAGGGAACCCACTTGGATACTGAGCTGTCATAGGCTACTCTTTCTAATAGAATAATTGGTAGGTAGAGAGATGAATCGCTGTTCAACAACACTGGATGCTCTTCCAGAAGATCTGGGTTCAATTCTCATCACTGATAAGGTGGTTCACAATCATCTATAATCCTAGTTGTAGGGGATATAAGGCTCTCTTCTGGTATTCATTGGTGCCAGGTACACAACTGGTGTACAGACATACATACAGGTAAACACCCATGCTGTACATAAATTTTCTTTAAAAATCTTATATAGAATTATCAGATTTTATTAGTAACCATATTTTCTGCAAGTTTTTTTCTGAGTTGAAAACTAGAAATCTCCTGTCCTCTTCCTATCTTACTATTTCCCACAGAGGACAGGAGCTCCACAAGGAGAGCAACAGAACCAAAAAATCTGAGCACAGGGGTCTTTCCTGAGACTGATACTCCAACCAAGTACCATGCATGGAGAAAATCTAGAACCCCTGCACACATGTAGCCCATGGGAGTTCAGTGTCCAAGTGGGTTCCATAGTAATGGGAAGAGGGACTGCCTCTGACATGAACTGATTGGCCTGCTCTTTGATCACCTCCCCCTGATGGGGGAGCAGCTTTACCAGGTCACAGAGGAAGACAATGCAATCACTTCTGATGAGACCTGATAGACTAGGATCAAAAGGAAGTAAAGGAAGACTTCCCCTATCAGTGGACTTGGGGAGAAGGGGGAAGGAGGGTGAGATTGGGAGGGGAGGAGGGCGTGGTTTATGGGGGGGATACAAAGAGAATAAAGCGTAATTAATAAAACATTTTTAAAAAACTAGAAATCTCTCAAATATTTGAACCTAAACATTGAACCTAAGAAGACAAATTACAAGTCAATTTTCAAGTAAATTTGTACAGTTATAGTTATTTGATATATTTCTATGGCCTCTAGAAGCCATAAAGTTTGAGATACACTTAACTTCTTTCTTTCGTGATGCTTTTCAATATACTCTTATTTTGAGATGTGCCGACTGTTAGGAATATTTACCCTTGTCTACTTGGTAGACATACACTTACTACCGAGATGGCTTTCCTACTGCTGGCTTTAAGATACCATACCATACCATACCATACCATACCATACCATACCATACCATACCATACCATACCATACCATACCATACCATACAATATCTATCATATCACATCTCTATCTATTTAATCTCTGTACAAAAATAAAATTCACAAACTATTGTTCAAATTTTTTCTTCAAAAATATGAGTTTCTCTTTATTTTGCTCTTTAAACATATTTCTTTTTTCTTTTAAATTTTTTATATTAATTACAGTTTATTCACTTTGTATCCCAGATGTAGCCCTCTCCTTCAATCTTCCTCCCTCTTCTCCTCCCATGCCCCTCTCCCAGTCCACTGATAGGGGAGGTCCTCCTCCCCTTTCACCTGACCCTAGACTATCAGGTCACATCAGGACTGGATGCATTGATTTTCTCTGTGGCCTGCCAAGGCTGCTCCCCCCTCAGGGGAAGGTGATCAAAGAGCTAGCCACTGAGTTCATGTCAGAGACAGTCCCTGGTCTCCTTACTAGGGAAACCACTTGGAGACTGAGCTGCCATGGGCTACATCTGAGGTTATATCCATGAATGGTTCTTGGTTGGAGTATCAGTCTCAAAAAAGACCTATACATAGGTGACCCCTAAAATTCAGCCAGAGAACTCCTTCAGCTGATAAACATCTTTAGCAAAGTGGCTGGATAAAAAATTATCTCAAAAAAAATCAGTAGTACTCCTGTATGCTAAAGACAAAAAAGCTGAGAAAGAAATTAGGGAAACAACACCCTTCACAATAGCCACTAATAACATAAGGTATCTTGGCATGACTCTAACCAAGCGAGTGAAAGACTTGTTCAGAAAAAAAAAATCTTCAAGTCTTTAAAGAAAGAAATTGAAGAAGATATCAGAAGATGGAAAGATCTCTCGTGCTCATGGATCCGTAGCATTAACATAGTGAAAATGGTCATCCTGCCAAAAGCAATCTACAGATTCAATGCAATTCCCATCAGAATACCAACACAATTCTTTATGGACCTTGAAAGAAAAATTCTCAACTTCATATGGAAAAACAAAACAAAACCACAGAATTGCCAAAATGATCGTGTACAACAACAGATAGATCATCTGGAGGCATCTCCATCACTGATCTAAAGCTGTACTACAGAGCAATAGTAATAAAAACTGTGCAGTACTGGCATAGAAACAGAATGGTGGGTCCATGGAATTGAATATAAGATCCAGAAATAAACCTACACACCTACGGATACTGGATTTTTGACAAAGAAGCCAAAACCATACAATTAAACAAATTTCTTATACACAACTGACTTAGCAACTTGCTAATCTCCTTTGTATTCCTAGGCCTAATATACCCATGCTCATTGTTATAATGACTTTTGCCTCAAATATTTCAGCTCTACCAAAATATTCTACCTCTGGGTGTCCTTTTGAGATTGACTCAAGTTATTTTATAAATATCTACATTCCAAATGCTCACTACCAGGATTTTTCTTCCATAGTCCACTTGTTAGGCATTCTTTTATAAAATTCATTTCTTCCTGTATGAGACTTGGAATAATTCATCTGGTCTCCAAATATATAAATCAGTATTTTTAAATGTCTAAACAAGGGAAGGTATTGTTGAACGTGCCTTTAATCCCAGTATTTGGGAGGAAGAAGCAGGCCGATTTCCATGAGTTCTAGGCTAGCCTGGTATACATAGTGAATTCCAGGACAGACAAGGGTATATGGTGACAACTTGTCTTAGAAACAGACAAGTCTAAACAAATGTCTAAGCATTTAATGTTTTATATGTTTAAACAAGTAAACTTTAATGTATAGATATCTCCCATCAATAAAACATACTTAAAATAACATACACAAATAATCTTATAAAATATTAGTTAAATGTTATTTTTACAAAGAAATGTATACATGTAAAATACGCTCCAAATAATGTATCCAAAGTCAATGGATATCGCTAAAGGTGAAATTGTGACATCCACATTTTGGTAGTCTGACTGGACTTAAGGCCTGCTCAACAGGAAAGAAATAATGCCTGCTATTGTAAACTTATCCAGCTACCATGGAGTAATGCAAGCATGTATCTTAAAGGAGAACCTAAAAACACCAGAATAATGAGCCAAAATAATTCATAATCATATACTAAACATTCAGTACTGCAATAAATATAACTCTCATCTCTCATCAAAGAAGCTTCACTTTGCCACAGAAGGAAACCATTGCAAAGAACCCAAAAGTCTACAAAATGCAGAGAACAACTGCTTGTGGGTGTCCAGCCCTAATGGATACATATACAACATAACTCCTGCACTGAAAGTCCAAGTAATTCTTTGATCACCCCCACCCCCTGATGGGAGACACCCTTACTAGGCCACAGAGAAAGACAATGGAGAGAATCCTGGTGAGAAGTGATAAGCTAGGGTCAGATGGAAGGGGAGGAGGACCTCCCCTATCACTGGACTAGACGAGGGGCATAAGAGAAGAAGAGGGAGGGAAGGTGGAATTGGGAGGGGGTGGAGGAGGGGGCTACAGCTGGGATACAAAGTAAATAAATTGCAATAAAATTTTAAAAACATTATAAATGCAAAATTTTAATAGTAATGAAGAGAATAGCTAATAAAACCCAAAAATTAATGAAAAAAAGTTCAAGTAGCATTGTGAAAGAAAGGGCCAAAACAAATTAAGAGCCTGAGGACTAGAAAATATTTTGTGCAACTGTGTCTCACGGAAACATCAAGGAAGGTATACTCATGATACCTCCACAATATGGCTGAACAAAGAAGCCCTGAACAAGATCATCACCAACACAATTGGTATCCAGGAAGGGGGAAATCTCATGGGCTCCAGCCTAGACAAGAACTACAGACACCTAATGGCTTTTGAGAGAGATAAAAATTGTCTTCCACAAGGATGAACCTCTTAATAGATTATCCAATAACAATTTATCAGACCTGAAAACATATACCTACAAAATAACACTAGATATATTAAACCCATTGTATTTATATATTAACACATATATAAATATAAAGCCCCTAAAAGAAAAGATGCCAAGAATTTGAGAGTGAGAATGGAAATGTGGGAGGGTTAGAGGGAAGAAAGGAGAAGGGAGAAATTACGTAATTATGTTTTAACTTTTAGCATGTATACAAACTTAAAAATCATTTCAGTAGGTATGTGTTGTTTGCCTATGTGTAGATGTGTATGCATGTATGCTGTGAATGTGGAGGATAAAGGTCAATATCAAATGTCTTTAGCTCTCCCTGCCTTGTTCTTTGGAATAGAGTCTCTCCATTCGAGGTAGAGCTTGCTATTTAGACTATATTGGCTGATCAATGAACATGCAAGATCTGGCTCTTTCTTTCCTTCAATGCTACAGTTATGGAATCTTGTCATTATGACAGCTTTCATGTGAATGCTGAGGATCCAAACTCAGGTCCTCGGGTTTCCAAAGCAAGCTCTTTACCCACCAAGCCATCTCTCTAATCCCTGAAAATCTCAACTTTGTTGGCCTTTAAAAAATATGTGTTTGCAATGCATCCAGTCCTGATGAGACCTGATAGGCTAGGGTCAGAGGGAAGGGGAGGAGGACCTCCCCTATCAGTGGACTTGGGAGGGGCATGGGAGAAGAGGGAGGGAGGGAGAGTGAGATTGAGTGGGGAAAAGGAAGGAGGCTACATCTGGGATATAAAGAGAATAAACTGTAATTAATAAAAATTAAATAGACTTAAAAACATGTGTGTGCTACATTTATTAAATTTGTAATGTGTTTGAATTAATTTTTAATAGAGCTGAGTCAGCTTAGGGAATTCTGTGTGCTTGGTAATTACTTTACTAATGAACTTTGTCTTAAATTCTTTAACTTATTTGCTTTTTATAAGTGTAACTTCTACAAGAATTTCAAATGGTTATCATCAACATGCAGCAATAATGTGTGTGTATATGCACATGGGTATATATACACACACACATATATCTTCTGTTGTGATTGTGTTGTTCTGTAGTAATAAAATCAAGGTCAAACTGCTTTGTAAGCATTTTTGTTGTTTATAAAGAGGAATAAACACTTAAATAGATTCAAGTACTACTATATAATAAATATGCACAAACAAAAAAATATATTACTAATATATCACCAGCATTATGTTTCATTACCAATATGTTGCGCACAAGCCTGCTTACCCATCATCTTCACTTGGCTGGTCTACAGATGAAATAAAATTTTTGGATTCTTTCAAAATTGGTAAGACTCTATCAAGGAGACTTTTATATTTGTCTTCAACAATTTCGTAACCATCTTTCAATATCTCCATCTAAAGAGAAAGGGTTATAGAAAATGAGAGTTGCCTGTGCTTCTGTGCTTATATCTCGTATTTCTTGGATCATAATTGATACAATTCCCATTGAAACTATTTATCAATTGTATAAAAATAACAACTAGATACTTTATTAACAACAAATGTTCATTTTTAAAAAAATTACTATTTTCTTCACAATTTATTCATTATATATCCCGATTGAAGCCTCTTCCCTCAACTCCCCCAGTCCCACCCTTCCTCACTCTTCCCATCATCCCCTTCCCCTAGTCCACTGAAAGCAGAGTTCTCCACTATTGTCATCTGCCCATAGCTTGTGAAGTCTCCTCAAGACGGCCTGGATCCACTTCCTCCATGGCCTGGCAAGGCTGCATCATAAGGAGCAAGTGATCAGAGAGCAGTCAACTGAGTTCATGATAGAGGCAGTGCCTGATTCCCATCCACCACCATTTTTAAATTCAAAATCTTACAGCTTCTTTTTTCTTTTCCTCTGGAATATGGAAATACTGATTGTCCCATTCAGAATCTGAAGCCCCAGATATGACTGGTAATGACCTGTAATGAGACCCAAAATTATTATTATTTATTATAATTAACCTTGTTTCCCAGCTGTAGTCTCTCCTTCATCTCTTCCAAATTTCACCCCCATCCATCTTCTTCCCCTATGCCATTCCCTTGGTCCAGTGATAGGGGAGGTCCTCTTCCCCTTCTATCTAACCGTAGCCTATAAGGTCTCATCAGGACTGGCTGGATGTCTTCCTCTGAGGCCTGACAAGGCTGTACACCTCAGGGGGAGGCGATAAGAGAGATTGCCACTGAGTTCATGCCAGAGATATCCCCTGCCCCTTACTATGGAACCCATTGGGAGACTTATTCTATGGGCTACATTTGAGCAGGGGTTTTAGGTCCTCTCTATGCATGTTCCTTCGTTGCAGTATCAGTCTCTGCGGGGTCCCTGGGGCCAGTTTCTTTTCTTTTTTTCTTTTTTTAGCTCTGTTGGTCTCATTTTGAAGCCCCTGTCTCATCCAGGTCTTTCTATCTCCCCATTCTTTTATAAAATTCCATGCCCTCTGCCCAAATTTGGCTATGAGTCTCAGCCTCTGCTTTGATACCTTGATGAGTAGAGTCTTTCAGAGGCCCTCTGTGGTCTTTTGTCCTGTTTCCTGTCTTCTCCTGCTTTTGATGTCTTTCAGGTTTGACATTCTGAATGAGTATTGGGCATCTTCCCTAAGGTCTTCCTTTCTGCTTAGTTTCATTAGGACTATAGATTTTAGTACATTTCTCCTATATTATATGTCTAATAACTGCCTATGAGTGAGTATATACCATGTGTGTCTTTCTGCTTCTCGGTTACCTCACTCGGGATAACCTTTTCTTGTTCCCACCACTTGCCTGCAAATTTCATGATTACTTTGTTTTTTAAATTACATTTATTTTTTATATTAGTTGCAGTTTATTAATTTTGTATCCCAGCTGTAGCCCTCCCTCATTCCCTTCCAACCCTACCTTCCCTCCCTCATCTCCTCCCTGCCCCTCTCTAAGTCCACTGATAGGGGAGGTGCTCCTTCCCTTCCATGTGACCCTAGCTTATCAGGTCTCTTCAGGACTGCCTGCATGTCCTCCTCTGTGGCCTAACAAGGCTGCTCCTCCCTCAGGGGAGGGGAGATCAAAGAGCCATCCATTGAATTCATGTCAGAAACAGTCTCTGTTCCCCTTACTAAGGTACCCACTTGGATACTGAGCTGCCATGGGCTACATCCGAGCAGGAGTTCTAGGTTATATTATTCATGCATGGTCCTTGCTTGGAGAAACAGTCTCAAAAAGACCCTTGTGCCTAGATATATTTGGTCCTTGTGGACCTCCTGTCCTCTCCAGGTCATACTAACTCCCCCTTTTTTCATATGATTCCCTACACTCTGCCCAAGGATTGGTCATGAGTCTCTGCATGAGCTTTGATACACTGCTATGTAGAGTTTTTCAGAGGCCCTCTGTGGTAGGCTCCTACCGGTTACTTGTTTTCTCCTACTTCCAATGTCCATCCCATTTGTCTTTCTAAGTGAGGATTGATCATCTTACCCCAGGTCCTCTTTCTTGTTTATCTTCTTTAGGTGTACAGATTTTAGTATGTTTATCCTTTTATAGGTCTATTACCCACTTATAAGTGAGTATGTACCGTGTGTGTCTTTCTGCTTCTGGGATACTTCACTCAGGATGATCTTTTCTAGGTCCCACCATTTCCCTGCAAATTTCATGATTTCCTTGTTTTTAATTGCTGAGTAGTATTCCACTGTGTAAAAGGACCAAAATTTCTGTATCCAGTCCTCTGCTGATGGACATCTGGGTTGTTTCCAGGTTTCGGCTATTACAAATAAAGCTGCTACAAACATGGTTGAGCAAATGTCCTGGTTGTGTACTTGAGCATCATTTGAATATATGTCTAGGAGTGGTATAGTTGGATCTTGAGGTAGCACCATTCTTAATTTTCTGAGGAAGCACCAGATTGATATCCAAAGTGACTGTACAAGTTTATATTCCCACCAGCAATGGAGAAGGGTTCCCTTTTTTTTCACATCTTTTCCAGCATGTGTTGTCACTTGAGTTTTAATGACAGATCTTCTGTACCTATCTCTATCCTTGATCTGAAGCTGTACTATAATGCAACAGTAATAAAAACTGCATGGTACTGGCAGAGAAACAGTCAAGAGATCAATGGAATCAACTAGTACACCCAGTAATAAACCCACACACCTATGGATACATGGTTTTTGACAAAGAAGAAAAAAAATACAATGGAAAAATATAGCATCTTCAACAAATGATGCTTGTCTAACTGGATGTCTACATGTGAAAATATGCAAATAGATTCATACTTATCACCCTGCACAAAACTAAAGTCCAAGTGAATCAAAGACATCCACATAAAATCAGACACATTAAATTCCTTAGAAGAAAAAGTGGGGAACATCCTGGAATTCATTGGCACAAGAGAGAACTTCCTGAATAGAACACCAACAGCACAGGCTCTAAGACCAACAATCAATAAATGAGACCTCATGAAACTGACAAGCTTCTTTAAAGCAAAGGATACTGCCATTAGAACAAAACCACAGCCAACAGACTGGTGAAAGATCTTCACCAATCCTATATCTGACAGAGGGCTAATATCCAGAATATATAAAGAACTTAAGAATTTAAACACTGACAAACCAAATAATCCAATTAAAAATGAGGTACAGAGCTAAACAGAGAATTCTCAATAGAGAATATTGAATAGCAGAGAAACACTTGAAATGCTTAACCACAATTTCTGTATCCATTCCTCAGTTGAGGGATGTTTGGGTTGTTACTAGATTCTGGCTATTTTGAATAAAGCTATGAACATGGTTGAACAAATGTCCTTGTTGTGGACTTGAGCATATTTTGGATATATGCCTAGGAGTGGTATAGCTGGATCTTGAGGTAGCACTATTCCTAGTTGTCCAAGAAAGCACCAGATTGATTTCCAAAGTGATTGTACAAGTTTACATTCCCACCAGTAATGGAGGAAGGTTCTCCTTTCTCCATATCCTCTCCAGCATGCATCATCCCTTGAGTTTTTGATTTTAGCCATTCTGATGGTGTGAGGTGATATCTCAGGGTCATCTTGATCTGTATTTCCTGAATGACTAAGGACTTTGAGCATTTCTTTAAGTGTTTTTCTGCCGTTCAATATTCCTCTAATGAGAATTATGTTTTTCTCCATACCTCATTTTTTTAATTGGACTATGTGATGCATTGGTGTTTAACTTCTTGAGTTCTTTAAATATTCTTGATAGGGGAGGACTTTGCAGCCAGCCCTGAGGAGACATGATAAGTTGGGGTTGAATGGAAGGGAAGGAGGTCCTTCCCTGTTGGTGGACTTGGAGGGGGCGGGAAAGAAGGAGATGAGGGAGGGAGTGGGAGGGTGGGAGGGAATGGGGAAGGGGCTATGCCTGGGATTCAAAGTACCCAACCTGTGATTGAGAGAAAAATAAATAAATTAATAAAAAAAAAGAAAAAAAAAGAAAACAGAAAAAAAAATAAATAAATATTCTTGATATAGGATTGTGGCACTCTTACACAATAGAATACTACTCAGCAATTAAAAAAAAAAAGGAAATCATTAAATTTCCAGGCAAATGGTGGGAACTAGAGAAGATCATCCTGAGAGACGTATCACAGAAGCAGAAAGTTACACATTGTATATAATCATATAAGTGGATATTAGACATATCGTACAATATTATATACTAAAATCTGTATACCAAAAGAAGCTAAGCAAGGAGGACCCTGGGTAAGATGCTCAATCCTCTCTCAGAAAGGCAAACAGGATGGACATAGGAAGAGTGAGAAAACAGGGGACAGGATAGGAGCCTACCACAGCGGGCCTCTGAAATATTCTACCCAGTAGGGTATTAAAGCAGATGTTGAGACTCATACAAAAACTTTGGGCAGAGTGTCATGCACAAACTTTGGGCAGAGTGTAGGGGATCTTATGAAAGAAGGGGGAGATAGAAAACCTGGAGGGGATAGGAGCTCCAGAAGAGCAACAGAACCAAAATATCTGGGCCCAGGTATCAGTCTTTACTGAGACTGATACTCCAACTAAGGATCATGCATGGAGATAACCTAGAACCCCTGCACAGATGTAGCCCATGGAAGCTCAGTGTCCAAGTGGTTCCCTTAGTAAGCGGAACAGGGGCTGTCTCTGACATGAACTCAGTGGCTGACTCTTTGATCACCTCCCCCTGAGAGGGGGCAGCCTACCAGGCCACAGAAGAAGACTATGCAGACAGTCCTGATGAGATCTGATAGGCTAGGATCAGATGGAAGGGGAGGAAGACCTCCCCAACCAGTGGACTGGGAGAGGGGCATGGGTAGAGAAGAGGTAGGGAGGGCAGGATTGGGAGGCAATGAGGGAGGGGGCTACAGCTCAGATACAAAGTAATTAAATTATATTTAAAAATAAATTTAAAAAATATGAAATTTAAGAAAAAGAAATGTTCAACATCCGTAATCATCAGTGAGATGCAAATCAAAACAACCCTGAGATTTCACCTTATGCTCATCAGAATGGCTCAGATCAAAAACTCAAGAGACCCAGAAATTTAATGTCATAAGCTATATTAATGTTGCAATGGTCAGCCAGCTCTGTTGTATAGAACCCAAGTTTTATTCGTCCTTTGACATAATGAATTCCATTAGAAATCAGTGCTTTTAGTCTCAGTATCAAAGGTAAAGGGCACTGTACATTTAAGCGAAATGTCACTTAAAAGTTTTGGAATTGTATCCCTTTATAAAAGCCACCTTCCCAAAGGTTTAAATTTTTTAGTACACCTTGTAATCTAAAAGATAAGCAAAGAGTAAAAACTCCTTGAATAGGCCTGATTCTAGAGCAGGGGCAGACAAAACATAGTTAAAGTTAGGACATTTTACTACACTCAAAGTAAATATTAATAATAATGATGCCTCGATATGTTTATCAATGGATATGTTTTTAGTAAGAATTAAAATCCTGTAAGTAAATTATGAACAAATGATTCTATATACTGAAATCATTAACTGAATATAATCAGAAAATGGAAACACAAACAAAAAATGAAGAATGATGTAACTAGAATGCCATCACTACACACCATAATAGTATTATAAAATTCAATTAGAAATCTTCAGTTAGTGACTTCAGCCCCACTTGCAGATATCCAGTGAGGTGAGAGTGCAAATTGGAACTTCTATCTTTGCTGCAGATCTTCACTCAACCCTCATTCGTCTGTATTTAAACAATATGTAGGGCAATATAGAAGGCCAGCCAGGTCCCACACTGTTTATATCCTGTATTCCCTCACCCACACCTATTTCTCTGTACACTTGCCTCCTTCTTTTACCTCTTCCAAAGAAATAGGCTGCACACCAACCCAAACCCACTGTGTGTGCCCCAAATATCATCTCAGACCGTGGTGCACAGCCCCTGGCACAGAAGGAGGCGCCAAATCTCCATTCCAGGGGAGAGCCCTTAGCAGCAAGCCCAGGACAGAGTGCACAGACCCCAGCTGACATCTCAAACCTGGACACTCAGACTCTAGCACAGAGTGAGGAGTAAAGACTCCAGACCAGAGGGGTGACCTGGAGTGCTGTGAACCTGCAGTGCTCACAGCTTCTAGCACAGAGCATGAAGCTGGGCACACAGAGCCCACAACAGAGTTCAACTGAGACAAAACACACACCACAAACCACTGGAAATCCCTGATCTTCTTGAAGAATACTCTTGACAAAAGAGATTGACAGATTCAGACTGAAGTACAGCCTTAAAGCACAAACAGCTCCCTGATTATATAAACAAATGCCCAGAAATCGGCGAAAGAACTCACCCAACAAAAATCAGGACACCATGGCCCAACCGGAAACACCCCAAAGCAGTGGAGTTTTAAATTCAGCGGAGACACAGGAAAATTATATTAAAGCTTTGATTATGCAGATATTGGAGGAACAAGAGGAG
>CM053742.1:80205100-80232251 GCA_028658305.1 Pachyuromys duprasi
AAAAAAAACATAGGCTGGCTTGGTTTACATGGTTTTCATGGGCTTATTTTCTTGGAAATGAGGCTCTTATACATTATTTGAGTACATATTCATAGTCTTCTTTTATCATTTTAACCAAAACTCCAATGCCCTTCCCTCTTCTTTCTTCTTCTTCTTCTTCCTCCTCCTTCTTCTTTTCTCTCTCTCTCTCTCTCTCTCTCTCTCTCTCTCTCTCTCTCTCTTTTGGTTTCTATCATCCCCCTTTCTGTATATGTTCCAATCTTTTATTTCCTTCATAGCAGCCTAATGGTAACCACTAATCTCAGTGTTATTTCTTGCTGGTTTTTATTTCTTTTTCTCATATTCACAATAACTAATAGCTTGTATAATGCCTTAAGTGTCCATTAACTTCCTAAAACAATTGATTCTTAAGGGAAAAGGGTAGAGTACTTTGTAATCAACAGTATTCTATTTTCACAGTGGGTTTATTGCCGGATAATGATATGTTCTGTTTTTCTAAGCAGGCACTTTTTTCTCTCTGATCACACATACTTAATCCATGAATTGTGACTTGTTTAGAACAAAAATATTAGGAGGATATCAGTAAAAGAAAATTTCAGATGAGAGAATAAAGCACCTCTGTAGAATACTTAAGAGGGAGCAGCCTTGCCAGGCCACAGAGGAGGACAATGCAGACAGTTCTGATGATACCTTGATATGCTAGGGTTAGATGGAAGGGGAGGAGGACCTCTCCTATCAGTGGACTTAGAGAGGGGCAGGGAGGAGTTGAGGGAGGGTGGGATTGGGAGGGAATGAGCGAGGGGGCTACGGCTGGGATACAAAGTGAATAAACTGTAATTAATATAAAAAATAAAAATTTAATTGAAAAAATCTTCAAACTTACCTTTTCCTCCTTTTTATTACTGTATTGTTTCCACTCATCGAATCCAAGATAAAACGGAGTATCTGAAAAAAACAGACTATTTTAACTATGATGCCATTCTCAATATATAGGAAGATCAATAATAAAACATGAAGGTTGTGAGAGGTTTCAGAAAATACAACTATAACTTTGGATAATAATCACTTGTTTTTTTTATATGACTTCATATTGGAACAGTGCCATCAAATAATAATTATTCACAGAAAAGAAAAAACAATGACTCCTTTAAAGAACAACTTATATATACCTGTGTCAGCAGTTGCTGTTGTTCACAGTACTTCTTTCTTAGGTTTGTAATTTCAAGACATAGGTCTGAATAGTCTCTGAAACATAAATAGATTACTTTGAATGAAAAAAGATTTCTTAAAATTTCTTAAAATTTTGAAAATAAAATATTTTTAAAAACATTGAATTGTCTGAATTAACAATATCCATTGTGCACTTCACAAAATTATACCTTTATTATCCTAATGGAATATTATTGCATTTTAAGTTTATAATCACTGCCTATATTAGATAATTAGTTCACACAGACTTCAGAGCTATGAGTTTTTAGTGGTGCTGGTAACGACCTAGAGCATTGCACATGCTAAGAAATCATTCTACCACTAATTTGCATTCCCAGCTCCATACACTTATGGTCTTGTAAGCTCAAATTAACTTGATACTTTTGAACTTCAGTGATCAATAGGATGACAGACATCATACTTAATTGCTTGCAATCCTATGTTAATACTTTTCAGACTTGATAATACAAAATCATAAATTCCTTATTGTTCCTTCAATCACTAGAGGAGAAAAAGTTTTCATAGAAGTATATGAGAACAAATAAATATCCAGGTTAGTAGTTTTATACCAGACTTACACATGTACATTTCTATTAAATAATTTAATACACACATGCTATCAAATTACATTTCTAATACTGAATTGGTTTTATATACAAATTGCGTTCTGTGTTTTAAGAATAAACAATATTCTCTTTGCTAAATAAAGTTGAATGTACTTGCTTACCGATACGCTCCCTCTTATCAGAGGCAATGCTTGAAATGCACACTGTTTTAACATATTTTTTCAAAGAGAAGAGTAATGATACAATTAGAAACATGGATACAAAACCTGGAAAATGTTAGCAGCACTACAGTTATGGTTTTGGAGACTATCAGTTTCCTAAAGTTTGAAGTTTAGTTGGATTACATACAATGGAATGTGAGCATACTAAACATACAAAGGAGCCCACAACAAATAGCTATAAATTTAACCTCACTGGCAAATGGATGGAACTAGGAATTAGTAAAGACAAGCACTGTATGTTCTCTCTTATTTGTTTCTGAACTCTGAATCTTGAGATTTGAGTATATAGTGTGGAGTAACCATAAAAACAAGAAAAGCCAAAAATGGACCAAGAAGGAAGAGGAGAAGAAGTTCTAGTGAGGGGAATAGCAGGACACAGGTATTATCAAGGGGGAAATGGGGAAAATTGAGGGTACTTACCGTGAAAGGAGAGTGTAATAGTAATAGTCAGTATTCTCTAAAGAAATACAACTGATAAAACTAAAAGCAGTTTGTTAGACTGGCTTATAAGATGTGACATATATATATATATATATGTATGTATGTATATATGTATGTGTGTATGTATGTATGTATGTATATAACTTCATAGTGGAACATAATACCAGAATTGATTCATTGTTTTTTAAGTTCTTTCTGATCCCTTATCTTTCTGTGTAATGACTACTATTTCACTACTGTTGTGTTAAGTTTGTGTGGGGGTATACTTTGAAGGACAAATTATCATGAAATCTCTATCATTCATAAGTACTTGTAAAAGAATATATTCTGTTTGTAGTTAAGTGGACTAGAAATGGACTTGTGACAGCTAATCTTGACTGTCAACTTGACTACATCTGGAGTCAACTAAAACCCGAGCTTCTGGGCACTCTTATGAGGGATTTTCCTGACAAGATTATTTGAACCAAGAAGACCCACCTAGCTCTGTGCCACTCCTGATGGCAATCCTCCTAAGAGGGCACTCAAGAAAGCAGCTTTTCTTTTTGCCTAATTGCCCTCAATATCACAGGCAAGTTACTCTATCCTGTTGCTGAGGCATCTTTCATCAGTATTAGTACCACTGAAGGGTGGGAATTCCATGTAGACTGATGATGAGCAGCTCGGCAGAAATCCTCCAGGACTCCAGTACCAGATTGGGACTGATGAGACCTCCAGCCTCATAGACTGTGCAACTACTGGATTCTCACGTTCTCCAGTGTGGGATAGTCATTGTTAGGCTACCCAGACTGCATCTTGTAAGTCAGTTTAATAAATCCCGTTTTAATATTTATTTGTTATTATACAGCTCTACATAAATTGTATCCGTTCTATAACTTTAGACAGTCCAACCCTAAATATTTAATACAGATTGTGGTAGCAGGAGTGGCTATTGCTGTAACGGATCTGCTCATATTGTTTGGTGGAGGAATGTGAAGGATTTTGGAACTCTGAACTGGAAACATCATTTAATATTTAGAACTTAATGAAAGGTACCACAGACAAGAGCACAGATGATGGAGGTCTGGCCTGTGAAGTTTCAGAGGGAAGCAAAGATAGAGTTAGGGCCATTCCTGTGATTAGAAATCTTTGGAAGTGAAATAATTGCTTTACTGACACAATTTATATTAATCATCTGGAACTAAGAAATCAGCTGTGATTAAGACAAGATCAGCAGCTGGGCACAGTGGGGTATGCCTGTAATCACAGCACTCAGGGAGGCAGAGGCAGGCAGATCTCTGTGTCTACAAAGCAATTCTGGGACAGCCAAGATACACAGAGAAATCCTGTCTCAAAAAACAAAAACAAAACACAGAAACAAACACACAAAGACAAGATCAGGATTATTGAAGTGAAATATTTGAGAATACTTCCTCAGGGTCAGCACACAGCAGCTGTAGTCCACAGGGTGCCAAAGCTCCTTCAAATGCTGGCAACTAGCAACAAACATTCTTGATTGTTAAAGTAAACAGATGAAGGTGTGATTTTAAATAGAAAGACTAAGAGTAGAATAACATTTTAAAGAAATCCTTGTTGCTTTGGACATATAGAATTAGGTTCTGGTTTTATATCAGTAAAATAAAGTTGGCTTCATAAAACCCTTAAGGTAAATCTCATGCTAATTGGAATTTTAATGCTCAATAATCTTTCTCTTGGGAGAAACTCAAACAATAGTAACCTTACTCTTTTTATATATCAGCAGTTTATGGAAACACATACGTATATATACTGAGAAAGACTGGTGAATCTAAAATATATTTAGAATGGAATAAAATATATTAAGGTCACTAGATTTCCTTCCAGTACTTGGCATAATATCCTTTTGGTTGAATGGGTCCTTAAGTCTATGTTGAAAGGGCCCTCAGCTCAGACGAGCAAAGTTAGTATAGTTCATTAGAACTATACACGGAATTACATGCACTATAGGGGTATTTTTGTGTAAAATGTTAATAATATGATTTTTATGGCTTTTCCAGACATCCTTATTGTTATTTTAGCCACCTTCCTCCATTTTTATTAAACTTCTCTGCTTCCATAAAGGGCAACCTCATTTCACATTTTCCTTATCAGATCACTTTTACACTGTCCCCAACCCCCCAGTATTGCTCCCAATCCCACTCCTATCCTAGAAATGGTTCTGTTTTACTTTCCTAGTTTCTGTAGTTATTAGAGGCTATGTACTCACATCTAAGAGAGTATGTGATGTTTGTCTGCTGGGTCTGGGTTAGCTTACTCAATGTGATCTTTTCTAGTTCCATCCATTCACCTGAGAAGCTTATGATTTCATTTATCTTTACAGATGAATAGTATTCCATAGTGTGTATGTTTGATATTTATATTACATTAGTCAGTTTTAGAGAATTTAGGTTGTATCCATTCCCTAGGTATTGTGAATAAAACAGCAATGAACATGGCATCACAAGTATCTGTAAAGTATGATGGCAAGTCCTTTGAGCACATGCCACAGAGTGAAATAGCTGCCTTATATGGTAGATTTATTATTTAGCTTTTTGAGCAATCTCTACACTAACTTGCATAGTAGTGTCACCAGTTTGCATGTCCACAAATAGTGATTGAAGGTTCCCTTCCCCCTGCATTAGCTCTGGCATTTATTTCAAGCTGCTTTAGTGATCTTTGACATTCTGAATTGGAAAAGTCAGTGGATCAGGGAGCTTGCTGTGAGATTGTGATATTGTGTCTCTTAGTAGCATCAGAGGCTAAACCCACCAAGTCTCAACAACATGATCATGATTGCCTAAACATGATCAGCAATATATAGACAGAATAGGTTATATTTAGGATTATATGTATGCAATAATAATTAGTGAATAAAGAGGCCATGAAGAAGAATGGAGAGGAGTATGTGGGAGATTTTGGAGAAATTAAAGGAAAGGGAGGACTGTGACTGAATCATAATCTCAAGATTAAAAAAAATAGCTACACTAGTTAGAGCAACAGATAAATGGGTCCAGTGACTGCTTCCAAGTACTAGTTATTTTTTGTTTCCTGCACTCATCTTTTTTATCTAACTCAGTAGATAATTTCTGACATCCTTAGTTTTTATTTTGGCACTTAAATTCTTCTAAGTAATACTTTTAAATATGGTATAAAATAATGAAAATTTCACAATGGGAAAGAATCACAAATATTTGCTTAGAAGAAACCTCAAAAGGTACTTTGTTCACTATTTAGGGGTAGTGTTTGAACTTGTTTGCATATGAAACCAGCTAGAACTCATTGACACCTTGTCACCATATGATATATAAATGTGCAACGGTTAACACTCAACAGTAGTCTGACATCCAAAATTAACATGAAGGACTGTTTCATGTTCAGTTTCAATGAAAATCTTGATTTCTTGTTAATGTTGATGAAAAAAATGCTTCTATCGCCTCCATTCCTTCTCTCCTTTCTCTGTTGTTGTATATAAAAAGTTTAATTTACTAAGTCAATTACAAAAGATAGAACCATCAGATTAAAGGTTCATTTATATGTCAGTGAATGATTTTCAGAAAAACTCAGTTTTAATTTGAATACTGATGAATATTTGCTAAAGCTTATCCACACATAACTCCTTTAAAGTAAATAATAAGTTACAATATTTCTAAAAGGCATTACTGTGCAAATCTTTAGATAGTTAAAATTTGCCTTACAATATTACTGCCTGAATAAAAGCCTTACTAAGAGAGACATTGCTGGTGTGTTATGGACTCTGACTCCCTATAAAACACTGAAGAGTATTTTATTATTTTTTAATTTAGTTTTTATAATTTATTCACTTTACTTCCTGATTGTAACCCCTCCCTTGTCTCCTTCAGATGGTCCCACCCTCTCTCCTCCTTCTCCTCTAAGCCCCTTCCCTATTCCTCAAAAAGGGGGAGCCCTCCTCCCCTACCATCTGATCACAGCCTATCAAATCTCATTAGGACTACCTGTATCCTCTGAAGAGTATTTTAAATTTATTTAATAGGACAAACTAAACTAAAAAAAGACCGAAGGACTTATCAGTCTTTACATTAAGGTATGTACATCGGAGTATTTACATACCAGTCTTCCACATTTAACACCCCTTTCTAGTTTTCTTTCTTGGTTAAAATGGACATTTTTATCTAGCTTAGTATTAGTATTTCTGTTGTTATATAATAATCTGGTAATTTATTTCTGATTTGTATAGGAATATACTAAGCAATTACAGTTATATTTGAGCTACTGGCCCATTAACAGTAATTCAAAAATTGAAGCATTGGTGTGTTTTAACTTAATAGAAATCACACTAAAAGGTGCCATGCAAAATAAAAGTACAGTCTCACAATTACGGAATAACCAAACTTAAAACCTTGAAAACAGGTGCTGGAACAGGTATATTAACACCCACTGTTTCATTTGTGCATATCTGGCATCCATGTTGCTCTGCTTGTCTTTTAACTCTTTCATTTCAGTTACAACTTTCTGAAACTCATCACAGTAGAGGTTGTCATCTTCAATTTTTATTGTTGACACCTAAAGTGGGGACAGTAGGGTCAAGTTGATTAAAATTTTGGCATACCATTAAACTATCCATTATGAGCACTAATGAGAAAGAAAAAAGAAAGCATGACTAATAGAAATAAGTAATCTAATTCTGTAAATGTACCTCAATTATAGTACTACACTATGCATGTTTTATATTATAGTTATTATATACATTATTATGTTTTGACTAAATTGAAAGCTCCTGGAAGTTTAGAAATATAGTACCTGGAACCTGGAGATAGTGCTGGCTGCTCTTCTAAAGTATCCGGGTTATTCTGTAACTCAAGTCCCAGGGGATATGATACCCTCTCCTGACTTGGGCAAAACTACGTGTGCATGGTGGATAGATATATTGGCAAAACACTCACACATAAAATTTTAATGAAAACAGAAAAATATAGTTTCAGACTATACTTGTTCCAGATTTCAAGAACAATACCTCACAAATACCTTACACAAAGAAGATCTCCAATAAACAATATATATACACACATATATATTATAGCACACATTATATACATATATCTAGAACAAATATACATGACATATATGTGACACATGACATATAATATCACAGTTATATTGACATACATTTATAACCTCAGAACTCTAGAGATTGAGGAAGGGAAATCATAAGTTTGAGGCTGAAAACGCCTCATCCTCCCCCAAAAGAAAACAAAAGAAAATAAAATGAAAACTCCATTGAGTATGGCAGAATTATTTCTATCCACAATGAAATAACAATACCTTACAGAAGAATGAAATACAATTCATTGTAAGTACTGCAACATAATGAAATGTAGTACATAGCACTATATGTGACTTTGACACAATATCTTAATTTAGAAACATAATGTTATGCATATGTCTCATTCTGTTTAGACTTGAACTCTGAAACTTTCCTTCCATTTTTTGTTGGCAGTGTTTATGAGCATAATTGGAGAGCAGGTTTATCTCATGAATAATCTACATTGGGATTACATCTTAGAAATAACCCACATTAGACTATAGATTCATTTTTGCCCTGATGAGGTGTAAGCATATCAAACAATGTTTTTAAATTTTTTATTATTATCATTTATTATAATTTATTCAGTTTAAACAAAGTTTTTTATTAAATGAAACAGCATACATAGTATGGTTTTACAACTTAATGCCTATAATATAAAAATTAACTCTGCAGTTAGTGATTAAAACACCATTAATTATTTGAACTTTATTGCCTCAAGACAAATGGGATAAGCATCAGAAATGGGAGAAGACAGGACACAGGACAGGAGCCTATCACAGAGGGCCTCTGAAAGACTCTATCCAACAAGGTATCAAAGCAGATGCTGAGATTCATAGCCAAACTTTGGGCAGAGTGTAGGGAATCTTATGAAAGAAGAAGGATATAGAAAGACTTGGAGGGGATAGGAGCTCCACAAGGACAATAACAGAACCAAAAAAATCAGGGCACAGGGGTCTTTTCTGAGACTGATACTCCAACCAAGGACCATGCATGGAAATAACCTAGAGTCCCTGCACAGATGTAGCCCATGACAGCTCAGTATCCAAGTGGGTTGCCTAGTAAGGTGAACAGGGACTGTCTCTGACATGAACTCAGTGGCTGGCTCTTTGATCACCTCCCCCTGAGGTGGGATCAGCCTTACCAGATGACAGAGGAAGAAAATGCAGCCAGTCTTGATGAGTCCTGATAGACTAGGGTCAGAGAGAAGGGGAGGAGGTCCTCCTCTATCAGTGGACTTGGGGAGGGGCATGGGAGGAGATGAGCTAGAGATGGTCAGATTGGGAGGGAGTTACAGTGGGGACACAAAGTGAATAAACTGTCATTTATAAAAAATAAATAAAAATTTTAAAAAAGAAATTCTCAATGCCCTTAGTCATCAGAGAAATGCAAATCAAAAAGACTCTGAGATCCCATCTCACACTTGTCAGAATGACCAATACCCAAAACTCAAGTGACAACAAATGCTGTTGAGGCTTAGAGAAAAGGGAATGCTCCTCTATTTCTAGTGGGAGTATAAACTTGTACAACTGCGTTGGAAATCAATCTGGTGCTTGCTCAGCAAACCGGGAATAGCCATACCTCAAGACCCAGCTATAACGTAACTCCTGGGCATACACCTGAAAGACGTTCCAACATACCACAAGGACATTTGTTCAAGCATGTTCATAGCAGATTTATTTGTAATAGCCAGAAACTGGAAACAACCTAGATGTCCCTCAAATGAAGAACTTATTTTAAAACAGAAGGGCTTTTATATAATGAATGTACTACTCAACCATTAAAAACAAAGAAATCATGAAATTTGCAGGCAAATGGATATAACTATAAAAGATCATCCTGAGTGACATAACACAGACCCAGAAAGACACACATGATCTATGCTCACTTACAAGCAGAATTTAGTCATATAGTACAGGATAGACAAACTACAATGCACAGACTCCAAGCAAATAAGTGCGGTGGGCATCTTAGTGGGATTCATGTCAGCCCACTAGTTAGGGTAGAGGGTGATATCTCTGACATGGTCTATGTTGCCTATTTTCTGATCACTTCCCCCTGATGGGACTTACCTACAAGGACACAGGGGAGGAAGATGAACTCAATCCTCATGTGAATAGATGACCTGGGGTGTCTGGGTAGCAGGGCTTCCCTATTCTGAGGAATAAGGGAGAGAGGAAGGAGGAGATAATATGGGACCGGGAGGAGAAGAGGGAGGGGTCTATGACCGAGATGTAAATTCAATTAATTAAAAAAATTAAAATTGAAATATGGTATCTCTTTTACACATTATTGCTTTCACTAATTAATGAGATATGAGGATCACTGCTCTCCATGTAAAAGTTTTAATCTCAAATTAAATATCTGTCAGGTCATGTGTATTGAAATTATTCTTAATTAGACCAAGAAGAATAAGTTCTCACTAGAATAAGAGATATCTGAATATGACTTCTTTTTAGTGTGGTTGAAAAATGACTCAGTGAAGCATTATTTTACATTTTTCTACCTCCTGGAATTGAAACTGTCATTCTAAGGTCACCATGACTAAAATGAGGCTGTTTTAAGTTGGTATAATAAAAACCAAACTTGGTCTGTTTTGGTGGTCCATTTTTCTTATGATGTCATACTTTTTTGGTGAACCATGGACATTTTGTTTCTATGGGTTATATTAATATCTACTAATATTTACCACATGGAAATTTAAAATTTATCTACGTAGCTCTCAAGAATTACACCGATACAATAGTGAGAGTTTTTGATGGTGTGGCTAAATTGGTGGTCTCCCATAGTCTTGAAACATACTTCAAATTTTTTATAATTTGTCAAGTGATAACAAATTTATTCTTTCTCTTTCTGAAAGCTTCATTTCTTCTGCACTTCTGAAGGATAATTTTGCTGAACACATAATTCTACTTGTGTAAGGTTTTTTTTTTTCCAAAACTTAGTATCAGAAAGACACCCGCTGTGTTGGCAGTGCAGAGGCACAGGTCTGGTGGAACAGGGACACACAATGTGAACAGAGTCATGGGTCTGAGATGGAAGTGGTGGTGCTAAAGCAGCCCAGTCTTCTAAATGGGGTTGTGCAGTGTCAAAATGTTCTCGTAGTGGGAGAAGCAGTATCAGCCCAGAACAGCTGAATGAAACTACTTCAAAAAGACCCTCATAAAGGTAGTGCCATGGCCACTGATGACCTTATGTGGACTGCACCCTCAGGAAGCTCAGCGTGCATGCTGAATTTGGCCTAGGAGAATTCTGCCAGACTACGGGAAAAATTTGTCAGAAACCAGTAAAGTGGAAACTAAATTGGAGCCAAAGTTTGCAGGTGAAAAAAGAAAAAAAAAAAAAGGAAAATCTAGTACTTTCTTTTTGTTAGACCAGCATAATTCCTTACTACATTCTAAATCATATCCTTATCTCCACAGCTATAACCTCTCCTCAGAGAGGTTTTTCTTTACAGAAAATTGAAATCATCATAGAAAAAGTACACAATGCAGAGATTAATGGATTGTGGGAAATGCAGCCCTAAAAGATAAATTTACATCACACTTTCTGCATCTTTATTTCAGGGAACGTTATGAAAGAAGTTGAAGAAAGATTTTAAGAGTCAGAATATCGGAAAGTCTGCTGTAAAATAGTCTCACCACAAAACAGCTCAATAAAAAGATGAGAACAATAGCAATATCAATAAACATGCCAATATAGAAGAAGGAAAATTTCATAGTGCGTCACCCCAAGACAAAGAACTATAGTCACCTAGTGACTTCACAGAGACAGAGACAGAGAGACAGAGACTGAGAGAGAGAGAGAATAATAAATAAAAGTTATCAATTTGAGAGTGGGTAGAGGATCTGAAAGAAGGGGTTGGAAGGGGCTAGAAGGAGGAAAGAGATGGGTGTAAGGAATGTAATTCTATTTTAATTAAAACATAAAATAAATCTTTAAAATTAAAAAATAAATTTAAGTGAAAAATAAATCATTTTCATTTATGCAAACTCAACACATCACAGAAATATCTGTGCATCAATTTCTTTTCAGCCCTATTCATAATAGCTAAGTTATGGAACCAACCTAGGTGTGCAGCACAGACTATGCATAAAGAAACTGTTGTAATATACATAATGGAAGTACTTTTCAACCACTGAGAATAATGTATTGTTGTTTATAGAAAAAAAATGAATGTAACTAGATACAAGCATGTTTGAAGAATGAAACTAAGCTGGGTGTGGTGGTTCACACCCTTAATCCCAACTTTTGGAAGGCAAAGGCAGGTAGACTTCTGTGAGTTTGAAGTCATCCTCGTCTACAGAATGAGTTCCAGGACAGTTGGGGCTACATAGTGAGACTATTTCTCAGAAATGAATAAAGAATGAATGAAACTAATCTCAGGAAGAAAAATACCCTATGTATTCTCTTATTTGTAGTTCTTTTCATATAGTCACATTTATATTATATAATATATAAATATATAATGAATGTGGAAGTGAAAATTTCTAGAACAAAGGAGAGTAATAGGTGGTGGAGGGAGGGGGAAAGAGAATAAGTGGATGATATGGAGAAGGTGCTCAGTATATAATGAATTCTTCTAAGAAAAACTTTATGTGTTCAATAAAACTTGAATTGATAAAAATATGTAATTAATTTAAAAGTTACAATATTGTACAAATTACACATCAGTATTAGAATATTTATATAATCAAGCACCATGTATTCCTAAGAATACTGAACTGAGAGAATAAAGACGGAAAATTTATTTCTTAATCATTTTAATGAAAATAGCTTTATCTCATAGTTTGAATATCTTAAGACTCACAGAGGTTTAAAAGAATACCTATGCTTTAAAAAAATATTATTCTTAGTGAAATTCTAAATTTTCTTCCTGTATTTGTTTTTGGTCCTGAACTTCTAGTATACAGATAAGGTTCAGGTGAAATTTCAGCATACCCAGACATCTTACAAGTGAAAAACTGTTACTATTTTATATACAGCTTTGACTTGTCATCAGATCTACAATATGAAGATAGTCTTTAGTTATTTTCTTCAATATTCAGTATTCATTTCAATTTCATAATATAATCCAGCCCTTCTGCTTGTTTCCTAAAATGTTACATCACTATCTACATGATTAAAAGACAGAAGAAAATAAAATAGAACACAAAAAAGGATATTAAATTTTTAGATAAACTAATACCTAAAGGTCATGTTTAGAGCAACATGAAAAAGTACCTAGCAACCACTTCTCAATTCCAGCAGTTTTATGTTAAGACTTAGAGAAATCATAAAAGAATTAGATGAAGTAATGACTGAATGCCACCCTAAATACCACAGAAGAGTACAAGACATTGGTCCACTTCCTACCTTTCGCTTAATGTTTTCAAGAAGACAGGCTCCTCCCTTTTTGAAAAGTGGATGCTGAAATTCCATGTATACTTTCTTCTCCTGGCTAGTATTTTCATTCGATGGTGGAATCACCTTACGGAAACCATCTTGTATAAAGAAGAAAAATCAAAATTAAACATTAAGAATGAATGCCATAGAATAGATTCTAACAGGAACATTGCAAGGATCAGGAAAAGACAATAATATTTAAAATGTTTGGTGGTCATAAAAATAAATTTGTATGCTCGTCTCTAAAAGTTTAATTTCAAACTTAGAAACTACTACCTTTTCTTCTTGTTCTGTGTCTTTGTGTCATGAGTGAGTGTACAGGCAGACTAGATGGTGTGGTCTTCTCTGTGGGAGCATGTAGAGGCTAGGGGCTGATGTGATAATGTCTTTTTTCTTTTTAAAAAATTATAATTCACTCATTTTATTTTTAAAGATTTATTATTATAATATATTACAATTTATTCAGTTTGTAGCCCGACTGCGTCCTACTTCCCCATCTCCTCCCAATCCCACTGTCCCTCCTTCTTCTCACCCTATGCCCCTCCCCTAATCCACTAATAGGGGAGGTCTTCCTCTTCTCTCTGACCCTAGGCTATCAGGTCTCAACAGGATTGGTTGCATTGTCTTCCATAGTGGCATAGCAAGGCTGCACCCACAGGGGAAGGTAATCAGAGAGCCTGCCACTGAGTTCATGCCAGAGAAAGTCTGTGCTCCCCTCACTAGGAACACCACTTGGAGACTGAGTCTATGAGCTACATCTGAGCTGGAGTTTTAGGTCCTCTCATTGCATTGTCCTTGGTTGGGGTATCATTCTCTTCAGGGTTCCCAGGACTCAGTTTTTTTTTTCTCTCTGTTGGTCTTCTTTTGGAGCTCCTGTCCCCTCCAGATCTTTCTATCTCCCCCTTCATTCATAAAATTCCATGCATTCTGCCCAAAGTTTGACTATGTGTCTCAGACTCTGCTTCAATACCTCAGTCAGTAGAGTCTTTCAGAAATGGTCTGTGGTAGGCTCCTATCCTGTTCCCCGTCTTCTCCTGCTTCAAGTGTCTATCGTGTTTGTCTTCCTGAATAAGGATGGAGCATCTTCACTAGGGTCTTCCTTGTTGTTTAGCTTCTTTAGGACTATAGAATTTAGTATGTTTATACTATATTATATGTCTAATAACCACTTATGAGTGAGTATATACCATATGTGTCTTTCTGTTTCTGGGTTCCCTCACTCAAGATGATTTTTTCTAGTTCCACCCATTTTTCTGCAGATTTCATGATTTCCTTGTTTTTAATAGATGAGTAGTATGCCATTGTGTTAATGTACCACAATTTCTGTATCCATTCCTTGGTTGAGGGACGTTTGGGTTGTTCCCAGATTCTGGCTATTACAAATAAAGCTGCTATGGACATGGCTGAGCAAATGTCCTTGTTGTATACTTGAGCATATTTTGGATATATGCCTAGGAGTGGTACAGCTGGATCTTGAGGTAACACTATTCCTAGTTGTTTGTAAGCTTGATTTTCAAAGTGGTTTCACAGGTTTACATTCCCATCAGCAGTGGAGGATGGTTCCTCTTTCTCCACATCCTCTCCAGCATGTGTTGTCATTTGAGTTTCTTTTTTCCATAGCTTTTAAAATATTTATTTATTACAGTTTATTCATTTTGTATCCCAGCTGTAGCCCCTTCCTGCATCCCCACCCTATCTCATCCTCCCTCCCTTATCTCCTCCTACGTCCCTCCCCAAGTCCAATGATAGGGGAGGTCCTCCTCCCTTTCCATCTGACCCTAGCCTATCAGGTCTCATCAGGATTGGCTGCATTGTTTTCCTCTGTGGAATGATAAGGCTGCTCCCCCATCAGGGGGAGGTGATCAAGGAGCCAGCCACTGAGTTCATGCCTTAGACAGTCCTGTTCCCTATACTAGGGAACCCACTTGGAGATAGAGCTGCCATGGGCTACATCTGTGCAGGGTTTCTAGCTTATCTCCATGCATCTTAGCCATGCTGATGGGTGTGAGGTGAAATCTAAGGGTAGATTTTATTTGCATCACCCTGATGACTAAGGATGTTGAAGTTGAACATTTATTTAAGTGTTTCTCTGCCACTTGATATTCTCTATTGAGAATTCTCTGTTTAGCTATGTACCCCATTTTTAAAATTTGATTACTTGGTGTGTTGGCCTTTAAATTTTTTCATTCTTTAAATTTTTAAATTCTTCATATATTGTGGATATTAGTCCTCTGTCAGATATAGGGTTGATGAAGATCTTTTCCCAGTTTGTAGGCTGACAGTTTGTTCTGATGACAGTGTCTTATGTTTTACAGGAACTGTTCAGTTTCATGAGGTTTCATTTATTGATTGTTGATGTTAGAGCCTGTGATGTTGGTGTTCTGTTCAGGAATGTGTTCTGTGCCAATGAGTTCCAGGCTTTTCCCCACTCTTCATTCTAACAAGTTTAGTGTGTCTATTTTTATGTTGAGGTCTTTAATCCACTTAGATTTTAGTTTTGTGCAGAGTGGTAAATATGGATATATTTGCATTTTTCTACATGTAGACATCCAGTTAGACCAATATCATTTGTTGAAGATGCTATCCTTTTTCCATTGTATGGTTGTGGCTTCTTTGTCAAAATCAAGTATCCATAGGTATGTAGGTTTATTTCTGGTTCTTCTATTCAGTTCCATTGATCCACCATTCTTCTTCTATGCCTGTACCATTCAGTTTCTATATACGGTTGCTCTATAGTACAGCCTGAGATCAGGGATGGAGATACCTCTGGAAGATCTGTTATTGTACAGAATTGTTTTTAGCAATACTGGGTATTTTGTTTTTCCATATGAAATTGAGAATTGTTCTTTTAAGTTGTGTAGAGAATTGTTTTGGTACTTTGATGGGAATTGCATTGAATCTGTAGATTGCTTTTGGTAGGATGGCTATTTTCACTATATTAACCCTAGCATTCCGTGAGCATGTGAGATCTTTCCATCTTCTGATATCTTCTTCCATTTCTTTGTTTTCAATCCCCCATTTACCTAATGTTGTACCATTTTTGAGGCAGCATCTCTCATTGAACTCAGAATTTGCTGTTGTGTCTGAAATGTCTAGCCAAGTGAGTTCTATGGGTTTGCCTATCTCTGCCTTCTACTCCTCCATACTGGCATTTAATATAAGCAATCTGACTTGTATGTTGGTGCATAGGTATATACAACCTGACTTTTATATTAGTGCTGGTATGGAGTCTGAACCCATTTCCTCACACTTGCACAAGGACTTTACCAACTGAGCTGTCTTCCCAGCTCTAGAATTTGAGATTTCAATTTAAATTGCTTGTATACAACTTGACAGTGACTCTACAGTTAAAAGAAATAAGGATGGGTTACATAAATATTCAAGCCTCATTTTAACCAACAGATTCCAGTTTTTCCAGTCACTGCCTAAAGTCAAGACAGCACAATATCTCATTTATTTCCAAGCGAGCATAACACTACATGATCTGCGTGTCATCTTCTAGTGCCATGTCCATCATTTGGAAAATACTGAAAAAGAAGACAGTATGAAAAAGAAAGAAAAACATACGGAATCACAAAAATAGATTGCTAAAACAATCATAGCCAATAAAAGAACTGCTGAATGTATCACCATCCCATATTTCAAGTTGTACTATAGAGCTATATAGTAACAAAAACAATACGGTATTGCACAAAAACAGACATGTTAATCAGTGGCATTCAACTGAAGACCTAGACATATATTCACAAACCTATGGACACCTGATTTTTTATAAAGAAGCCAGAACTATTCACTGGGGAAAAAAAAAAAGACAAAATCTTCAGCAAATAGTGCTGGTGAAGATGCATGTCTGCCCATAGAAAAAGGTGAATAGATCCATACTTATCCTCCTGTACAAAACTCAGCTCCAAATGGATCAACCAGCTCAACATAAAACCAGATACACTGAACCTGATAAAAAAGAAAGCAAGAAAGAGCCTTGAAATCAGCACAGGAGATAACTTCCTGAACAGAACCCAGATTGTGCAGGAACTAAAATCAACAATCAATATGGGGGATCCCATGAAACTGAAAAGCTTCTATAAGGTAATGAACACCATCAATCAGACAAAACTGCAGCCTACAGAATGGGGAAATTTGTTTTCCAACTCCACATCCAACAAAGGGATAATATCCAAAATATATAAAGAACTCAATAAACTAGACATCCAAAAACCCAAATAATCCAAATAAAAAATGCAGCACAGATCTAAACAAAGTGTTCTTAATCAAGGAGTCTCAAATGGCCAAGAATCATTTAAAGAAATGTTCAACACCCTTAGACATCAGGGATATGCAAAATCAAAACTACTTTGGGAATTCCATCTTACACCTATCAAAATATCTAAGATCAATAAAATAAGTGACAGCTAATGATGGTGAGGATGTAGAGAAAGGGGAATATTCCTCCATTGCTGGTGGAAGTAGAAACTTGTAAAGTAACTGTGGAAATCCAAATGATGGTTCCTCAGAAAGATGGATATTTATCTACTTCAAGTTCTAGCTATACAACTCTTGGGCATATACCTAAAGGACGATCTGCCCTACCACAAGGACACTTGCTCAACTATGTGTACAGCAGCTTTATTTGTAATAACCAGAAACTGGAAACAACTCAGATGTCCCTCAACAGAAGAATATAAATTTAAAAAAATATGGTGCATTTATATAATGGCGCATTACTCAGCTTTTAAAAGAATAACATCATGAAATTTGCAGGTAAATATGGAACTAGACAAAATAAAACTGAGTTAGGTGACCCAGACCCAGAATAACACATATGGTTATGTATTCATTTATGTGTGGATATTAACCATTAAATAAATGATAACCAAGATACAATCACTAGACCTACAGAAACTAGGTGTAGAGAAAGGGGCTTCCTAAGAGGGGGAAACAGAATAGATTTTTATGGGTGTCTTGGGGATGTAGAGGACTGGAATGGAAGGATTAGGTTAGAAGGATGAGTGCAGATAGGGTTGAGGGAGAGAATGCAAGAAAAGGCAGCTAGAATTGAGGTGCATTTGTGGGGTGTTATGAAACCTTAGTGCAGTGGAAACAATATATAAAGACAATCCTAATGAAGTCTCCACATAATGAGGGAGACAGAGGCCTAACTGACCATCTATTGTCACCAAATGAAGTTTCTAGCACAGGGACTCGGTTACATACAATTGAGTTGTTAGCCAAAGGGGTCTCATGAAAATTCCCAAGGAACCCAGTCTGTTGCCAAGATAAAAGGTTCCTCTCTACAAACTGATAGCAAGACCCCATAGCCAAGGGCAATATCCACACAACTCATTGAACATGGAGATTTTGACCTGATGCCTACATAAATCTTCTCTCTTACTTTCTAAAGTCTTTGCTTTGGGAAGGTGCTCTTCAGGCTACCAAAAAAATGTAAACACCTACCCAGCCATAACACCTTTGATCTACAATCTGTCCTGTGTGTAAAATCTGCTAGGGCGATGGTGGCACAAACCAGTCTCTCATTTGACTTAAGGCCCACTACATGAGATGGAACCCATACCCAATACTGCTTAGCTAACTAAGAACCAGAGACTAGACAGTCCAGGGACCTCAGGTAAAACCAAATATTATGGGTCTAAAAGAAGTAGCAATAAAATAACTCCTAATAATATTCTCCTCTACTCATATGTCAGTGTCTTATTCAGCCACCATCACAGAAGCTTCCTCCTGTAGAGGAATGTATTCAAACGAGAATACAGAGATCTACAGATGTGTGTGTGTGTGTGTGTGTGTGTGTGTGTGTGTGTGTGTGTGTGTGTGTGTGTGAGAGAGAGAGAGAGAGAGAGAGAGAGAGAGAGAGAGAGAGAGAGAGAGAGAGAGAGAAACCTTGGAACATATAGTTCTAAATGGGATGTCTCCATCAAATTCTTCCCTTCAGAGCTCAGAAAATTCATCAGAAAAGGAAGCAGAAAGTGTTTAAGAACCAGAGGTGATGGAGGACACCAGGAAAGTAAGGCCCTAAATATCAATAAAGCGAAGCTCATATGAACTCAAAGAGATTGAAACAGCAAGCACATGGGTCTGTATCAGGTCCTCTGTGGATTATATTATAGCTTTCAGTTTAGAATTTTATGGAACTCCTGATTGTGTGAATGAGTGGGTCTCTTATTCTTGTAAGCTTTCTCTTGGGGCTCTTCTTCTTTGTGTTGTCTTGTCCAACTTCAATGTGATGTTTTATTATATTATATTTTATTCTGTCATGTTTGGTTGTTATTTAGAAAGTGTGCTCTTTTCTAATAAAATACAGAAATGGATACACCCATATTGGAGGGGAGGTAGGGAGAAAATGAAAAAAGTAGTGGGAGCTGAAACTATAATCAGGATACATTGTATGAGAAAATAATCTATTTTTAATAAGAGGGGGAAATACATGAATAAGTAAACAGATGATTTTTAAAAAGAGAAAAGGAAGACAAACAAAAGTATCTGGAGATATGACAAACTACGTCATTACTCCCAAGCAATAACAACAATAAACACCACAACCAAATTTAAAAAATACTAAATATCTGAATAAGAATTCTCAAAAGAACAATACATGTGTGTGTTTGTGTATACAAAAGACTACCTAAAGACAAGAAAGCTTGAGGGGAAAAGGGATAATGCTAGAGTGACTACCATATCTCTTCTCAGGTGACATTTCAGGATCACAGGATTAAAAAAAAAGCATGGTACTGGCATAAAACTTGAGCTAACTGAATAAAATTGAAGACTGAGATACAAGTCAATGCAATTATGACTGCCCGATTTTCTAGAAAAATGCCAAAAATATTCACTAAAGGAAGACATGTTCCTCAACAAATAGTCTAGGGAAATTCAATGTCCACACATAGAAAAATAAAATTTGCTCAACTATATTTGTAGCAGCTTTATTCTTAATAGCCAGAATCTGGAAACACCCCTGATGTCCCTCAGTTGAGGAATGGATACAGAAATTGTGGTACACTTACACAATGGAATACTACTCAGCTATTAAAATGAGGAAATTATGAAATATCCAGGCAAATGGTAGGAACTTGAAAAGGTCATCCTGAATGACCTATCCTAGAAGCAGAAAGACACACATGGTATATACTCACTTAGAAGTGGATAGTAGACATAATATAGGATAATCATACTAAAATCTGTACAGCTAAAGAAGCCAAGAAAGAAGGAATTCCCTGGGTAAGATGCTCAGTATTCATTCAGAAAAGCAAATGGGATAGACACTGGAAGAAGATGAAAATAAGGATCAAGACAGGAGACTACCACAGAGGGCCTCTGAAAGACTCTCCCTAGCAGGGTATTAAAGCAGATGCTGAGACTCATAGCCAAACTTGGGGCAGAATTCAGTGAACCTGATGAAAGAAGGGGAAGATAGAAAGACCTGGAGGGGACAGGAGCTCCACAAGGAGATCCACAGAACCAAAAAAAAATCTGGGCCAAGGGATCTTTTCTGAGACTGATACTCCAACCAAGGACCATTCATGAAGATAACCTCAATCTCCTGCACAGAGTTGCAGCCCAGTCTTCAAATGGGCTCCCTAATAAGTGGAGCAGGGGCTGTCTCTGATGTGAAGTCAGTGGCTGTCTCTTTGATCATCTCCACCAGAGGCAAGGGGAGCAGACTAACCAGGCCACAGAGGAAGACTGAAAGACAGTCCTGATGAGATCTGATAGGCTAGGGTCAGATGGAAGGGGAGGAGGTCCCCCACTCTCAGTGGACTGGGAAAGGGGCATGGGAGAAGATGAGAGAGGTAGGGAGGGCAAAAAAGGGGAGGTAATGAGGTTGGGGCTACAGCTGAGATTCAAAGTGAATAAATTGTAATAAATAAAAAAATTATATTAAAAAATCAACTTGAAGTAAGTCACAGACATAAATATGACACCTGAATCTTTAAAGTGCTAGAACAGTTAGGATGTACTCTAAATAGAATAGACTGCTATTCGTTCAGCAACAGTTTTTGCATTTTATATTTTTATTAGATTCTTTATTAATTACACTTTATTCACTTTGTATCCCCCCTGTAGTTCCCTCCCTCCTCCCATCCCAATCCCTCCTTTCCTCACCCTTCTGCACCCGTGTCTCTCCCCAAGTCCACTGATAGGGGAGGTCTTCTTTCCTTCCTTCTGATCCTAGTCTATCAGCTCTCATCAAGAGTGGCTACATTGTTTTCATCTGTGGCCTGGTAAGGCTGCTCCCCCCCTCAGGGGAGGTGATCAAAGAGCAGGCCAATCAGTTCATGTCAGAGACAGCCCCTGTTCCCATTACTATGGAACCCACTTGGACACTGAAATGCCATGGGCTACATCTGTGCAGGGGTCCTGGGTTATCTCCATACATGGTACTTAGTTGGAGTGGGAAATAGTAAGATCTGGAGAGGGCAGGAACTCCATAAGGAAAGCAACAGAACCAAAAAAAAAAAATCTGAGCACATGGGTCTTTCCTGAGACTGTTCAGCAATATTTTACAGATTCAATAAACCCCAATTAAAATCCCCATGAATTAATGCCAACAATAGATATATAATCATTGTGAAACGATAAGGCTTGCTTATATATTGGTTTTCTATACTGCCACTTTGTGAAAAGGGCAGGTAAATTCTAAGATTTTCTGGCAGAATCTTTGGGATCTTTAATAGTATCACACCATCTCCCAATAGTGATAATTTGACTTCTTCTTCTCTTATTTGTATCTTTTTGTTTCGTTCTATATTTTTATGTTCTAGCTAGGACTTTGAGTGAAGACAGTTAGCAGTCTTTTATTCCTGATTTTAATGGGATTGATCCAAGTTTTTCTCCATTTAAAAGTGATGTTGGCTGTGAGTTTGTCATATATGCCTTCTGATGTTTTGGAATGTTCCCTCCAGTTCTATTTCCTCTAGGACTTTCACCATGAAGAGGATTTCAGATTTTTGCCAAAAGACCTTTTTTGGCCTCTTTTGAGAGAAGCATGAGATTTTTGTCTCTAACACATTTGTTATTAATTTGAATATGTTCTGTAGTGTTACAGAATATACTTTAGATATTTGCTAGGTTCATTTAGTCTCTGACATTTAATGCTGATGTTTTCAGGTTTTTTTTTTTTCCTGGATGACCTGTCCATCAGTGACAGCATGTTTTGGAAGTCATCTACTCTTACCATGCTGCTATTCCTCTATAGCTTAGTATCCACCAGTGTTTCTTTTTGTTCAGAAGTAGTCTTTACAAAAATCTTTGTAAGTTTTGAACTGTGGTTACACATTCTTTCAGCCTATTTTATCATGAAAGATTTTTCATTCTTTATCAATTATGATTGATAATTTTGCTCAGTAAAGTCACCTGCTGGAAAATGGGTACTTTAAAAGGGCCTTTTGGGTGGTTATAGAGAACTGTGAGTTGGACCAATGATATGGGCAGCTTCAGTGATTTAAAAATGTGAATCAAGCTGACATGAGATTTTTGTCAGATGGCCTAGGACATAGGAAGGAATGGGGCCTAATCTGAGTTGAGGCAGTGTGGTATCCCAAGACATTTTCTCCATTCTTAATATAGTGTTGAAATTCTTAGCTAAAGAAAAAAAGACAAAAGAAGCAAATAAAAAAGACAAATGTGAAAGAAAGAATTAAACTTATCCTTATTTGAAGATGATATATTCTATGCATAAGACACGGTAAACATTGCACCCAAAAGTTGAACTGATAAACACTTTCGGTAAAATGGCAAGATACAAAACCATTCCAATGACATTATTCTCTATATAAGTCATAGTAAACATTCCACTCAAAAGTGAACTGATAAACACTTTCAACAAAATGTAAGGATAAAAACAAAACAAACAAACAAAGAAACAAACCTAAGCCCCAAATCAGTAGTATTTCCCACAGTATATTTAAGAGGTTTAATATGTAGAATGTACAGATAATTAAAAATTTAAACAAGGAAACAAACAACTAATCAAAAAAAAAAAAAGCCGCTAAGGCTCCTAGAATGATGGTGCACACCTTTAATCCCAGCACTAAGGAGGCAGAGGCAGGTGGATCTCTGTGAGTTTGAGGCCAGCCTGGTCTACAAATTGAGTCCAGGACAGCCAAGGATACACAGAGAATCTCTCCCTTGAAAAGCCAAAAACACCACATACTTAACACACACACACACACACACACACAACAGGAAATAAAATAGACTTCCTAAGGAGATGGAGGGAGGGAACTGGATGGAGATGGGGTAGGGAAGATAACAGGTAAGAGGAGGAGTGTGAGAACTGAGAGAGAGAGAGAGAGAGAGAGAGAGAGAGAGAGAGAGAGAGAGAGAGTATAGAAATCAGGGGGGTCATCTCTGGGAGAGGGGAATCTCCCAAGGGTCTATGGAGGTGACACTAGCTGAGACTTCTAGCATCCCTGTTAAGGAGATCGAAGTCACCACCTCCTGTAGCCAGGTGTGACTCACAGAAGAGAGAAGGGGATTAAAAATATTTAATCACATAAAAACCTTCTACTTAAATGTGTCTTGTCTACATGAAGTGAAGGGCAAAGATGGAACAGAGATTGAGGAAATGGCAAATCAGTGACTGGCCCAGGCTGAGACACACCCCATGGGAGAGTATCAACCCCTGTCACTATTAATGATACTATGTTACGCTTACAGACAAAAGTTAAGTGTAACTGTCTTCTGAGAGGCTTTTTCTGCCAGCTGATGGAAACAGATGCAGAGACACAAGGTCAAGCAGTGGGCTGAGCTCTTGGAGTGCTGTGAAGGAGTGGGTGGAAGGATACAGGGAGCCGGATGAGGCAAGAATACCACAGGAAGACCTACTGAGCAATCTAACCTGGGCCCACCGAGGCTCACAGAAACTGAATCATCAACCAAAGAGCTTGCATGGACTGAACCTAGACCCCCTACACATATGTAGAGATTCTGCTGCTTGGTCATCATGTGGGTCCCCTAACAACAGGAGGGCAGGGTTTTTTTTTTTCTCCTAGCTGGGCTGCCTTGTCACTCTCCAGTGGGAGAGGATGTATTTAGTCCCTATCTTTACTTGAAATACCAAGTTACACTGGTACCAGTTGGGGTTCCCCTTCTCTGAGAGGGAGAAGAGGGGAAATGGGAGAAGGGAGTGTAGGGGTGGGGCTAGAAGGAGAGGATGGTGGTGCCTAGGATGTAAAGTGATCATATTAATTAATTAATTAATTAATTAATTAATTAATGAAAAAGCAGCTATGGAATTGAACAGAGTTCTGAAAGAAGAAATTCAAATGCCCAATTACTATGTTTTTAATGTTCAACATCCTTAGCTTCCAGGACAATGAGAATTAAAGCTACTATAAAACTCCCTCTAACTACATTCAGAATAGTTATCACCAAGAAAACAAATTATAACAGATGCTGGTGAAGATGTAAGAAAAGAGAAATCCTTATTCACTGTTAGTAGGAATGTAAACTGGTGTAGTCACTATGGAAATTAGTGTGGAATTTTTAAAGGAAAATGAAAAGTACAATTATATATGACACAGCTACATGACCCTTGGGCATATACTAAAAGGACTTTATTTTAGCAGTAAGATTCCTGGGTATCCATGTTCATAACTGCTCTAGTCACAATAGGAAGGAAACACAATCAGCCTAGATGTCTACCAACTGTTTAATGGACAATGAAAAATGTGGTGTATAAATAAAATGAAAAATTATTCATCTAAAACAGAAATGAAATTACAAAATCTGTAAGCACATGGACAGAACTGAAAAATATTCTATGAAGGCTGATAACTGAGAGAAGACAAACACCATACTTTCTTGCTCATGTGGACTCCAGGTTATACTTTTTGTATATTTGTATTTATGTGGGAGTGAGCATGTATAGAGGTGAGGAAAAAGGAAAGGTTCATGAGAGGATAAAAAATGTTCTTAAAGAAAATGGTGAGAATAGTAATAGAATACATCTTCTATTAAGAGCATGGCCCGAGTACCTGTGAAGTAATGAGGTTAAACATAGCTTACTGTGCTTATCTGCGCTTAATTAATAATAGGGAATTGCCCAAATATACCCTAAAAGGAAGCAATTATTTCTTTTTAATTTTTATTTTTTCAATATTAATCACAGGTTATTTACTTTGTATCCCAGCTGTAGACCCTCCCTCATTCCCTCCCAACCCACCCTCCCTCATCTCCTCCCTGTCCCTTTCCATGTCCACTGATAGGGGAGGTCCTTCTCCCCTTCCATCTGACCCTAGCTTATCAGGTATCTTCAGGACTGGCTGCAATGTCCTCCTCTGTCGGCTAGCAAGGCTGTTCCCCCCTCGGGGTCGGGGGGAGGTAAAGGAGCCAGTCATTGAGTTCATGTCAGAAATAGTTCCTGTTCCCCTTACTAAGGAAACACATTTGGTATTGAGCTACCCTGGGCTACATCCGAGCAGGGGTTCTAGGTTATGTCCATACATGGTCCATATATATGTGGAATTATATTACCAGTTATCTACATAAGCCTCTGGGCTAGAAATGCTCCCTGCAGGAGCCAAAGTTCCTTTAAAAAAACAAAACCTAATACCAGACATCTTTGAGTTATTTGTCAGGGTTGTCCAAGAGATTCCCAAACCATTATAAGCTATAGGTATTGTCCTTGGCTTTTCCCAGATGTAGAAGGTAAGTTTCTATTGCTGCAAATACTATGCACTTTGCACACAATGCCCAAAGGCCTGTGAGTTGAATCTGACCTAAATATCTCAGGAAGGATTAAGAACTGGCTTTCATGGTATCAGAAGGTGACATGGAAGCTCTAAAACAGGGAAGCAACCAATAATCCTATTCAGTTATGAGACCTATTAACCACAAAGACTAACATCGTACACTAACCCTATGATTACATTAGGAAAACCAACAGTTCATTAATTGGACTTATGACTGACTCAACAAGAGGAAACTCGTGTCTGGTAATGGAAATCTAGCCAACTATCCAGGGCCAGTGATGTCATGAATCTTAAAAGAGAACCTACAACCACCACTATACTAAACCAGCATAATCTCTAACTACGTTGTAAATATTTGTCCCTATAGCCTCAGATAAGTGTAGTCTCCACTCCACATCAAGAAAATATCTCTTTGCAACAGACAGAGACCATTACGGAAAACTGCAACCAACCAAAACACAGAGTTATACAAGTGACAGCACATGCTGGCAAGGACATAGAGCAAAGGGAACATATCCATTGTTGATAGGAATGCAAACTTGTACAATCACTGTGGAAAACAATATGATGCTTTTTCAGAAAACTAGAAATAGGTTTACCAAAAGACCCAGTTAATCCACTCCTGGACATATACTCAAAAGACACTCCACCATACCACAAGGATATCTGCTCAGCTATGTTCATTGCAGCTTTATTTGTAATAACCAGAAACTAGAAGAAGCCTAGATGCCCCTCAAATGAAGATTTAATAAAAAATGTGGTACATTTACACAACGAAATACTACTCAGCTACTAAAAATGAAGACAATAATGCAATTTTCAGGCCACTGGATGGAACTAGAAAAGATAATCCTGAGTGAGGTAACCCAGACCCACAAAGATGCACATGGTATGTACTGACTCATTAGTGGATATAATCCATAAAGTACAAGAAAACCATCATATAATCCAGAGACGCAAAGAAATTACATAGCAAGAAGAGCCCAAGGGAGCTTGAATCTCACTCAGAAGGGGAAATAAAATAGACATCTGAAGTAGATGGAGGGAGGGAATATGGTGGGAGAAGGGATGAAGAGGGAAATAAGTAAGGTGTGGGGAAAGGGGAGAGGACTGGGAAGGAGAACAGAAATTGGTGATAGACATCTCTGGGACAGGGGAGGCTCTTGGGAGTCTTTGGTGGTGACCCTAGCTGAGATTCTTCTAGCAGCAGGGAAAGAGAAACATGAAGTGGTCACCTCCTGTAGCTAGGCGAGCTTTCCAGTGGAAGGAAAGGGACACTAACCCACATACAAAACCTTCTTCAACCCAGCCAAGCAATGACTGGCACAACTTTAGTTTCATGCCAAAAGAGAGAACTCACCATTGACACAATTAATAATATTCTGCTATACATGCAGACAGGAGGCTAGAGTAAAAACCATCTAAGTGTTTCTCCATATGAAGTTGAGTATTTTTCTTTCAAGGTCTGTGAAGAATTGTGAAGGTATTTTGATGGGCATTGCATTGAATCTGTAGATTGCTTTTGGCAATATGGTCATTTTCACTATGTTAATCCTACCAATC
>CM053742.1:80232751-80281224 GCA_028658305.1 Pachyuromys duprasi
CAAGAACACGACAAGAAAACCTACAAAATCAACTAACCTGGACGCATAGGGGCTCAGAGAGAATAAACCACCAACCAGAGAGTGTCCATGGGACTGATCTAGCCCCACCCCCCAAATATGTAATAGATGTAGAGCTTGTTCCTCATGTAGGTCTGCTAAGAGCAGGAGCAGAAGTCTGTTGCCTGCCTTTGGATTCCTTTCCCCTCACTGGATGGCCTTGTTTAGCCTCAAAAAAGAAGTACCCAGTTCTACTTGATGTGTCAAGTCAGGTTGGTAAACATGTCTCCCCTTCTTTGAGAGGAAAGGGAGGAGGTTTAGGAGCAGGGGCAGGGAGGTGAGAAGAAGAGACAGAAAGGAGAGAGAGGAAGTTCTGACCAGGATGTAAAGTTAATTAATTAATTAATTAAAAAGATTTTAAAAAAATGAAAATTTCAGGTGAATAGCTGGAACTGGACTACATTCTACTGTGAAATTACCCAGTCCCAGAAAGGAACACAGCACATGTTCTCAGTTATGGATCCTAGGATAGTAAAATATAGATAAAATAAAAGTAAAGGGTAATATTGGGGGCAAAAACTTTCAAAGAAGTAGGGTACAGAAGTTGAAAAGCAACAAGTAATCCAATTAAAAAATGGGGAACAGAGCTAAACAGAGAGAACTCTTGATACAGGAATATCAAATGGCAGAGAAACACTTAAAGAAATGCTCAACGTCATTAGCCATCAGGGAAATGCAAATCAAAACCACCCTGAGATTTCACCTTACACCTACCAGAATGGCCAAGATAAAAAACTCAAATGATAATACATGCTGGAGAGGTTGTGGAGAAAGGGGAACCCTCCTCCACTGCTGGTAGAAATGTAAACTGTACAACCACTCTGGAATTCAATCTGGTGATTCCTCAGACAACTAGGAATATCACTTCCTCAATATCCAGCTATACCACTCCTAGGCATATATCCAAAAGAGGCTCGAGTACACAATAAGGACATTTGTTCAACCATGTTTGTAGCAGCTTTATTTGCAATAGCCCAAAGCTGGAAACAACCCAGATGCCCCTCAACTGAGGAATGGATACAGAAATTGTGGTACATCTACACAATGAAATATTACTCAGCAATAAAAAACACGGATATCATGAAATTTGCAGGTAAATGGTGGGAACTGGAAAGGATCATCCTGAGTGAGCTATCCCAGAAGCAGAAAGACACACATGGTATATACTCACTCATATAGACATATAAAATAGGATAAACCTACTAAAATCTGTACACCTAAAGAAACTAGTCAAGAGGGGGGACTCTGGCTAAAATGCTCAATCCCCAGCCAGAAAGGCAAAGCAGATTGACATCAGAAGAAGAAAACAGGAAACAAGTCAGGAGCCTGTCAGAGAGGGCCCCTGAAAGGCTCTGCCCTGCAGACTATCAAAGTAGATGCTGAGACTTATGGCCAACTGTTGGGCTATGGAATCTTATGCAACTGAAGTGCATGGAATCTTATGAAAGATGTGGGAAATAATATGATAGGGAGATGTCAGGAGCTCCACAAGGAGAGCAACAGAACCCAAAAATCTGAGCACAGGGGTCTTTCCTGAGACTGATAGATACTCCAACCAAGTACCATGCATGGAGAAAACCTAGAACCCCTGCACAGATGTAGCCCATGGCAGTTCAGTCTCCAAGTGGGTTCCATAGTAATGGGAACAGGGACTGCCTCTGACATGAATTGGTTGACCTGCTCTTTGATCACCTCCCCTGAGGGGGGGAGCAGCCTTACCAGGCCACAGAGGAAGACAATGCAACCACATCTGATGAGAGCTGATAGACTAGGAAGACCTCAATTATCAGTGGACTTGAGGAGGGGCATGTGTGGAGAAGGGGGAGTTTGGGAGGGAAGAAGGGAAGGGTTTATGGTGGGGTGCAAAGTTAATAAAGTGTAATTAATAAAAATTAAAACAAAAAATGAGAAAAATTAAAAAAAAGAATTTGAAAAAGAGGGATAGGAGAAGGATTAACCAAAATAAAGAGTATATGAAAAAGCTATATGGAAACCTATGATCCAAGTAAAAATAATATAATAAGAGGTTATAGTTGAACACATGTGGTCTGTAATTATTTAGTGTGATACGGAGGGTTAAATGTCTAAGCAGGAATGGAGGAAGAGATGGGGAAAGGAGAAAATAAAGAGAAAGTTAGCCAAACCTATGGATGTATGCAACCTTATATAAAAAACCCAACAATTTGTAAGCTAATTATAATTATTTTTTAAAATAGTATAATCAGAGTTATCCTTCATGCGTGAACAATACTGCTCCCAAAAGACATGGGTTATTAAATGAAAATCTTAGCACCAAGCACAGTGTTCCTTCCTATGAGTTATTATTGATCAGCAAGACCCAGTTCCACTGAAAGCAGCACAGACTATTGTCCATGCTCTTGGTTGCTTACTCTAACTAGATGAGAAAACCCTACTGCTGAAGACACCACCCACTTTGGTTGTAGGACATAGAGAAATCCGTCTCAAACTAACCAGGTGACTTTCTCTCTGCTGGCTAGCTTTCACAGTACCAGGAGGTGCTATTCAGGCTACTGGAGAAGAGAGGGCATAGATCATTTTAATCCAGCCCTGAACTCTGCATGCTATAGTATTGACATGTCAAAAAAAAGTTGTACCTAATTATGTGTGACTATTATTGGGTAAAAGAGTTGTAAATTTGAGATCATTTGTGCAGGAGGGAATTCATGTCTTGCACTATGAACCTGGTCAGCAGTTTATGTCTGGAGAGATCACTGTCTCTATTGGAAAACTCTCTTGGTGTCATTTTGCTAAGTGGTCATGTTATCAAACTTCCATAATCTAAATATTTTTATACCCGCAGTTTAAATTTTCTCTCAGTCTGATCAGAGAACCTTCTTTTCTGATATGAGCAGAGACTTATAAGTCATCAAAGTGATAAGGAAGAGTGAGCACGAGTTTGAAGCCACAAATCAGTATCTATATCAACCCCCACCAACCAAAGCTCCAGGAACAGTAATAAAGATGGGAAGAAAAGGACATAAGAAACAGAGGATGTAGAGGAGTGATGTGAAATGTTGTTTTAGATCTGACATGGGCAGTACACATAGGAACTCAGAGCAGCTGTGATTACCTGCACAATATCAAGCCAGTTAAAATTTCCACAGGAATGGAGGAAGGGCTACTGAGCCTCAGCTCTAAAATGGAAAGTAGTGGCAGTTGGTAGCTACTGAGAAGGGAAAGTCACTTATCTTTGGGGGTATGGCACCTGCTAAGTTGGTCTGCTCCACTGAATGGCCCCACACCCATGTTTATATGGGCAGTAGTAGATTCAATGTGCCAGGGTAAAAATGAATGAATAAATTTGGGGAGTGGAGTTGGACATAGACAGTATATGTAACAATGGCAATGATCAATATGCATTTTGCACATGAATGATATTTTCAAAGCATAAATAAATAATATTATGTTTTAAAAGAAAGTAAAAGTGTCCACACATGTGAGTTTCAGTACACAGAGAAATCAAGCTGTAATGGAGCTAGAAACTTTTGCTTGTTTTCACAGTGTCAGAGGTTTTATGTAGGCTGCTGTGGTGCACATGAGCTACAGTAATATTCTGCATGGCAGGATGTGCCCATTGGTGCAAAGGTGTCATGACAACTACGGGAGTAATCAACTATTCTTTTGTCCTAGGTTTGTGACCCATTCCATGGGAGAGACCTCATACCTGCTATTGCAAATCTGATGAAAAAGAACCCATGACTGAGTAGGTCCTAGGCCTTAGAGAAGTTGTTACTGTAGTTTTACTAAATGGGGATCATGTTGAACTGCTTTTTATAATGTATGCTCATATCCATAGATTAGTGTTGCTCTAAGCCTTTGTAAGAGAAACATCTTTTGAAAAGGAAGGCACTTAGTGCACAGACTCTCAACTGTTCAAAGTGCAGAAAATAAATGATTATATAATTATCTACTCTACATGGGCTATCTATTATTACCTTATCCCTGGCTCAGGGAACATCACTGAAGAGGAGGCACAAAGAATGCAAGCGCCAAAGTTTTAGGGGGAATGCTGAGACACAGAATTTTCTGCATGGTAAATGGCCACTCCATTCACAGATTCACTACAGTTGTGGTTACCTGAAGATTTGCATCATCAAGAAACCTGACCTGTCACAAAAGGAGTATGGACTGGGGTTGTAGGTATCAGTTTGCTCAGTTTTGCTGTAACTTGGTAAGTTGTCCTTGCTCTAACAAATAACCTCTTGCCTGTACTTGGGCAAGAAATTATAATTAAATTCAGTGAACCATATATATTTAAACCCACCAGGGGAAGATTTTTGGGGGGGAAGAAATATATAGACAGGGGTAGAAGAAGCATGAGAAAGGATAATGGGGAAGAAAATAGCCAAAAGCCAGCACATATGTGTATGCAATTGCCTAAGAATAAAAAGAAACACTTGATTTTTCAAAAAGCAGGAGGAGAAGGAAAGAAAAAAGGGTAGGGAGGAGATGAAGGAAGAAAGAGAGTGAAGAATAAAGCTATACAACAAGCACTAAAATCAATTTTGAAGAAAAAATTTGGAGGGATCATAGTACCAAGCTTTAAAATACACATAGCTTACAGATGGGATAAAAATCTTTGCCAGCTACTTCAGCTATACAGAAAATATATAAATAACTTCAAAAATCAAAACTGCTAATTAGTAGGTGAACCAATGAACGGAAGAGACAGTTCTCAAAAGAAGAACTACAAAGGCCAATAAATATTCTGTAAAGTGTTCTATATCCTTATCTGTTAGGGAAATGCAAATTAAAACTCCTTTGAGATTCTCTCTTACCATAGTTGAAGTGGCTCTCATCAATAAAGCAAATGACAGAAATGCTTCTGGGGAAAGAGGAAACTTCACACTCTTTATAATGTAGTCACTATGGAAATTAATGTAGAAGTTTCTCAAAATATTAAAAACGTACTTAGAATATGATTCAGTATTCCTGGACAAATATGTATCTACATTATTATCACTCTATTTACAACAGCAAGGAAATAAAATCAACCTAGACGTCTATCAACACATGAACGGAAAAAGAAAACATGACATATACACATGAAATTTTACATAGCCATAAAAAAACAAAATATGTAGAAAAATACATAGAACTGAAAATATTATGAAATGAGGTAATTCAGTTTTTAAAAGGAAAATACAACAGTTTCCACTATGAGTGATCCTGGCTCCTTTTATATATTGGAGGGAGTGTAGGTAAAAATACTGCAAGAGCTTAAGAAAATAAAAAGAGTTAGGAGAATAATTTTCTTTTCTCGGTAACTACGAAAATAAATTATGTCTGTAGTAAAAGTTGGACTGGTTAAATAGTAATGCCATAATGTTGAAAGATGAAGAGAAGCAATAGGGCAAAATAACTAGGTGTATTAACATGAGAGTTAATAAAGTAATCTTTAAATTTACTTTTTAGTATGTCTGTAGCTATAGTTGGTATACATTAAATAGTTTAAGTGAAATACTATGTATTGTTAAAAAACATGAAGTTTCTGTGATTGTTACCCTAGATGATTTAAAACAACACATTATTCCCTATTTCTCACATTTAGGACTTAAAACTAGAGGATGATCGGTTAATGAATGCGCCAGAGAGGAAGTCTCCGGTAAATTGCAGAGTGAATTCCATATTGAAATGGAAGGTTTTGATCTAATTGTGATGAATTGAGGAAAGAGACTAGTAATAACAATTGTAAACATCAAGTCAGTTCAGAGAAATTTTATGTTCAAAAAAATCTGATAGTAATTTAAAGATATTTTATGATAATAGCACATCATTAACACTATAAAATAATAAATGTTCATTATGAATAATTTAAGAGAAATAAAAGCATAAACAACCTTAAAAGTGTCTAAAGTGAAAGCAATCTCAATAATGGTATTACATAAAATGATACCACACTACATAAACTAGATAAATATTTGGTCTCATTCATCCGTATGTTTCTATAACTGAAAATTTAAATAAGATCTTTTCAGAAAAGATTTGTGTGTGTGTATGTGTGTGTGTGTGTGTTTGAGACCTGTAGTAGTTCAAAGGAGAAATAAAGCCATATTTATATACATTTGAATATTTGGTTGCTAGTTGGTAAAAAACAGTTTAGAAAGGATTGGAGATGTGACCTTTCTGGAGAAGGTGTGCCACCGGAGGTAGGATTTTAGGTTTCAAAAACCCATACTTCCCAGTTAGCTTTCTTTTTTAATTTTTAATTTTATTTTTATTAATTACAGTTTATTCACTTTGTATCCCAGCTGTAGCCCCCTCCCCTATCCCCTCCCAATCCCACCCTTCCTCTTCTCTTATGCCCCTCCCCCAGTCCAATGATAGGGGACATCCTCCTCCCCTTCCATCTTACCCTAGTCTATCAGGTCTCATCAGGACTGGCGTCCTTGTCTTCCTCTGTGGACTGGTAAGGCTGCCTAGTGCTCAGGTGGCAGTGATCAAAGAGCCAGCACATGAGTTCCTGTCAGAGATGGTCCCTGTGCCTATTATTGGGGAACCCTCTTGGACACTGAGCTGCCATACTACTGGGCAGGGATTCTATGTTTATCTACATGCATGGTACTTGTTCGGAGTATCAGTCTCAGAAAAGACCCCTGTGCCCAATTTTTTTCGTTTTTTACTCTCCTTATGGAACTCCTGTTCCCTCCAGGTTTTTCTATACCCCCCTTCTTTCATAGGATTCTCTGCACTCTGCAAAAAATTTGCCTCTGAATCTCAGCATATGTTTTGATACCCTGCTGGGTAGAGTCTTTCAGAGGCCCTTTGTGATAGGCTTCTGTCCTGTTCCCTGTTTTCTCCCTCTTCTGATGTCCATCTTGTTTGGCTTTCTGAATTAAGATTGAGCATCTTACCATGGTCCTCCTTCTTGATTAGCTTCCATAGGTATACAAATTTTAGTATGATTATCGTATATTATATGTCCTATATCCTCTTATAAGTGAGTATATATCATATGTGTCTTTCTGCTTCTAGGATACATCACTCAGGATGATTATTTCTAGATCCCAACATTTGCCTATAAATTTCATGATTTCTTTGTTTTTAACTGCTGAGTATTATTCCATTTTGTAAATGTACTACAATTTCTGTATCCATTCCTCAACTGAGGGACATCTGGTTTGTTTCCAGCTTCTGGTTATTATAAATAAAGCTGCAATTAACATACTTGAGCAAATGTCCTTGTTATACACTTGAGCATCATTTGGATATATGCCTAGGAGTGGTATAGCTGTATCTTGAGGTAGCATTATTCCTAATTGTCTAAGAAAGTGCCAGATTGATTTCCAAAGTGGTTGTACAAGTTTACCTTCCCACCTTGAACTCATTGGCACAGGAGACAACTTCCTGAACAGAACACCAACAGAATAGGCTCTATGATCAACAATCAATTAATGGGACCTCAGGAAAATTAAAAGCTTCAGTAAAGCAAAGGAAACTGTCATCAGAACAAAATGACAGCCCAGAGACTGGGAAAAGATCTTCACCAACCCTATATCTGACAGAGTGCTAATATCTAGAATATATAAAGAACTTAAAAAATTAAACAGCAACAAATCAAATAACCCAATTAAAAATGGGGTACAGAGCTAAACAGACAATTCTCAAAAGAAGAACATCGAATGGAAGAGAAACATTTAAAGAAATGCTCAACATCCTTAGTCATCAGGAAAATACAAATCAAAACGACCCTGAGATTTCACCTTACACCCATAACAATGGCTCAGACCAAAAACTCAGTGACAACACATACTGGAGAGAAAGAGGAGCCCAGTTAGCTTTCTTTGCCTTGTGGTTATGTTTCAAGATGTGTGTTCTCAGCTACTGCTCCAGTGCCGTGCTTGCTTGCCTGTTGCCAAGATTCCAACCATGATGATCATGGACATTAATCCCAAACTGTAAGGGCCAAATTAAATGTTCTTTAAAAATAAGTTGCCTTGGTCATATTGTTTTATGACAACACTAGAAAAGTAACTAAGACAAAACTTCAGCCAATGAAAAATGCTAAGCAGCGTTTAAATAATATACTAGAGTAAGAATGTTTACTCAATTTGGATTTATATTTGTACAGTGAAAAGAAAATGGATATTTTGGTGACAAATACTAATACTGATACAATTAAATCATACTTACACAAGTTGAGTTGTCGTACAAAACTGGTTATCTTGTTATGTTTGAAGTATTTTGGTAGTACTTCATTGGAAAATTTTTCTTCATTCACAATCTGGAAGCTGTGACCATCCTTGTAATAAAGGAAAACCAAAAAGTGGTTATTTACAGAAAAAGCAGCAAAGTTTCACCTAGTAAATATTCAAAACAATACCTAATGAACCACAAACTTTTGAAAATTTAAAGCCCAAAACACAAAATTCTTCACATTGGAAGTAAGCCCATAGCATGTATGAGGTTCTGATTTACATTCTTTATCATGGGGTAAAATATAACATAAAGATACAGAATATGAAAGTAATAAAAACTACATGATACTGGCATGGAAACAGAATTGTGGGTCAATGGAATCCAAAAGAAGACACAGAAATAAATCCACACACCTACAGATACCTGATTTTTTTACAAAGAAGCCAAAACCATACAATGGAAGAAAGACAGCATCTTTAAGAAATGGTACTGGTCTAACTGGATGTCTACATGTAGAAAAATGCAAATAAATCCATATTTACCACTCTGCACATAACTAAAGTCCAAGTGGATCAAAGAACTCAACCTAAAACCAGACACACCAAACCTGTTAGAAGAAAAAGTGGGGAAGAGCGTTGAACTCATTGGTACAGGAGACAACTTCCTAAACAGATCACCAACAACACAGGCTCTAAGAGCAACAATAAATGGGACCTAATGAAACTGAAAAGCTTCTATAAAGCAAAGGACACTGTCTTCAGAACAAAATGACACCCTACAGACTGGGAAAGGATCCTCACCAACCCTCTATCTGACAGAGGGCTAATGTCTAGATATATAGAGAATTCAAGAAGTTAAACACCAACATACCAAGTAGTCCAATTAAAAATGGGGTACAGAGCTAAACAGAGAATTATCAATAGAGGAATATTAAATGGTAGAGAAAAACATAAGAAATGTTCAGAGTCCTTAGTAATCAGGGAAATGGAAATCAAAACGACCCTGAGATTTCACCTTATACCCATCAGAATCCCTATGATCAAAAACTCAAGTGACAACACATGCTGGAAAGGATGTGGAGAAAGGGAACATTACTCCATTGCTGGTGGGAATGTAAACGTGTACAACCATTTGCTCAACCATGTTCTTGGCAGCTTTACTTGTAATAGCCAGAATCCGGAAACAACCCAGATGTCCCTCAACCAAGGAATGGATACAGAAATTGTGGTACATTTACACAAGGGAATACTACTCAGCAATTAAAAACAAGGAAATCATGAAGTTTCCAGGTAAATGGTGGGAACTAGAAAAGATCATCCTGAGTGATGTATCCCAGAGGCAGAAAGACACACATAGTATATACTCACTTATTATTGGATATAGGTCATATAAGATAAACACACTAAAATTTGTACACTTACAGAAGTTAAGCTAGAAGGAGGACCCTGGGTAAAATGATCAATCCTCACTCAGAAAAGCAAATGGGACAGACATAGGAAGAGGAAGAAAACAGAGAAGACAGGAGCCTACCACAGAGGGTCTCTGAAAGACTATTCAGCAAGGTATCAAAGCCAAATGCTGAGACTCACAGCCAAACTTTTTGCAGAGTGCAGGGAATCTTATGAAAGAAGGGAGAGATAGAAAGACCTGGAGGGGACAGGAGCTCCACAAGGAGAGCAACAGAACCCAAAAAAAAAAAATCTGCGCCAAGGGATCTTTTCTGAGACTGATACTCCAACCAAGGACCATTCATGGAGATAACCTAGAGGTGTAGCCCATGAAAGCTCAGTGCCCAAGTGGGCTCCCTAGTAAGGGAAACAGGGGCTGTCTCTGATGATATAAACTCAGTGGCTGGCTCTTTGATCACTCCCACTGAGTGAGAAGGGATTATCCTGACTATGCTAATTGATGCGAGAAGGCCTCTCTTATTTGCAGGCAGGACCATTCCCTGAGCCAGAGATCCTGGGTATATAAGCACTGAGAAGGAGCTGAGAAGCATGCACGCATTCACACCTTACTCCCTGCTTCTTTATTATGAATGTAATGTGACTAGTTTCCTCAGGTTTCTGCTGCTGTGACTTCCTCCGTCATAATGGACTGTGGCCTTGAACTATGCACTGATATGAACACAAAAAACTAAGACATCAAGTTTTCAAGAAAAGTGTTCAAAATGTAAATCACTACAATCTTTTGTCTATGAAATTGACAAGCCTAAAGAAAATATTAAACTCCAGTATTAGCCGATTAGCAAGAGCCTAGACAAACAGGTATTCATACTGTCAGAATTTAAATTGTCTTGATATTACTAATAGTAAGTATTCAAATGCCCAAACTTAGAAATTCTAATTCAAAACTGTATAGAAAATAATTACCGATTATGTGCTAAAATTTAGCAATGAACAGTTATAAAAGTACTTGTATATGGAAATTAAAAAAACTGGAAACTACCATAATACTAATACAGTAAATAAATTTGTATAAATGAATATTATATGATGATCAAATGAAGTTATGCAAGGCTATTTAGTGAATGGAAATGCTCATGATATATTTCAAATGAGAAAGAAAAACTTTCAAAAGATATAAAATGCATCCTTTCATAAATGAGAAATATGAGATATTGACATAGATCACTTATCGAGCACCTAGCTTCCATCCATAGCATACTTGCTCCCCACAAAAAATATTCACATATACAAAACAGTAGTTATCAGTGGATTGCAGTATATGTACTTTGCTTACGCTTTAAAAAAGTAGACTGTAACAAAAATTATTTTAAAGTAAGCAACGGTGATAATATTCTTATATGCTATTCATTCACTGAAATTGTAAATTTAAACTTTATATCCCCTTCTTTCATTACAATCCATGAATTCTTCCCAAAGTTGGGCCCTTCAGAGACTGATACTCCAACAAGGACCATGCATGAGAAGACCAAAAAAAAAAAAAACCCTGCTTAGATGTATCCCATACACTCAGTCTCCAAGTGGGTTCCCTAGTAAGGGAAACAGGGGCTGTCTCTGATGTGAGCTCAGTGGCTGGCTCTTTGATCACCTCCCCCTGAGTGGAGAGCAGCCTTACCAGGCCGAAGAGGACAACAATGTAGCCAGTCCTGATGGGACCTGATAGGCTAGGGTGAGATGGAAGGAAAGGAGGAACTCCCCTATCAGTGGACTGGGAGAGGGGCATGGGAGATGAGAGAAGTAGGGTGGGATTGGGAGGTCTGAGGGAGAGTGTCTACAGCTGGGATACATAGTGAATAAATTATAATAAATTTAAAAATATTTTTAAAAGAACAAATTATAATGACATATGTATGAAATATAATTTTCATATTATGAAATATACTTTGATAGCTTAAACCTCATTCAGAAAGAAAACACAGGGATTGTTTTTACACATGTAATCTAGCACTTGGGCGGTAGCAGAAGGAGGATCACAAGTTTAATAACAACAACCCTCTACTATAAGATCCTACTGAAAAAAATAGGGATATTTGGAGATTAGCTTAGTGGCAGAGGTTTATCCAGTAGCACAAAGTCCTAGGTTTAATCTGTAGCACTGGAAGAATTAGGAAGCAATTATTTACATTGTGTAATCAGAACCATATAAGGTAACAACTGCAAAAGAGCAAACAATCCATACTAGTTTCTTACCTACAGAAGAGGAGAAAATAGAATCTAATCACAAGATTAGAGCACCATATTCAATATCCTCTAAACACAGACTCATATACACATACACACTTGCACACATGCACAGGTGTGAGAACACACACACACACAGAATCAATGGGCACTCTGGCTTTCTAAAAATGATCAAAGTGAAACTTGGCAAAAAAAAAAATCTACTGATCGTTAACTCTGACAGAACTAAAAATCTTTACACCCAATAAAAATGTCACCTTGCCTAGTAATTTAATTACTAGCTAAGATTAATCACTTATAAATGATGGATAGAATCTGCACTTTTTCAGATGAGAAAAAAAATAAACCAGGAGGACAACAGCTAATTTCATGGAACACACATTAAAGACAATGGGACTTTGATTCCTGTTGGCTAGACACACTGTTTTGCCTCATTGGAGGATCATTTCATGATGTATGTGAGCCGTAACAGTGCTAGAACTAAAGATGATAAGGTAACAATACAGAGTACTAAATGCAAAAAAGAAAAAAAGAGCTGCACACACATATACATGTTTGTAAGTATGTATGGATATCTATGTGTGAAAACAACCTACCATAGTGTTGTCGTATCATCACACTGTAAACTATGAACATATGTGTGTTTCTTTTCTGTGGCTGTGATAAAATATCATGACCAAGGGAAAATTTATAGGAGCTTATAGGTACACAGTTTTGACCATGAGGGTGGGGAGGCATGGAAGCAGGAGTAGAAAGCAAGGAGATTACATCCTCAACCCCAAGCATTATGAGTCAGAAAGAATGAGAGAAAACTGGAAGTGGATAATACTTTAAAACCTCAAAGCCTGTCCCTAATGACATACTTCCTCCAGGAATGCGGAGTCTCCTAAACTGTTGCTAACAGTGAAACCACATGGGAACCAAATGTTGAGATAATCAAACCTATAGGAGGGGTGTCATTTCTCATTCAAGCAACCACACATGGAGATTTTACAGGTAGTTGCTTATCAGTCTCACCACAGTACAGTTAATAAGAATGGCTCCACTACTAAAATAGGTTTGTTGTTGAGAAACATCTTCTGAATAGTCTCACAGGACACTATGCAAGCAATTATGCTTTGGAGCTGAATCAAAGTGTTATTAAAACGGGGGAGTTCCATTGAAATATGATTCCACACTGGGGAATGACTGTGAATGGACAGAAATTTATATTTCAGGAATGACAAAAATGTTCTAAAATTGTGGTGATGGATTGTATTACTTGGTGAACATGTTTTTAAAAACTTTGAATTTCTTTCTTTGGCTGAATTCAACAACATGTGAATGTGTCAGTAAAACAGTTTCTTAAAAATGGATTCCATTTCCCAGCACTCAGAGAGGCAGAGGCTGGTGGATCTCCGAGTTCAAGGCCAGCCTGGTCTACAAAGTGAGTCTTAAACAGCCAAAGCTACACACAGAGACCCTGTCTCAAAATTCAGAAACCAAAACCAAATCAAACCAAAACAGAAGATTTCATTTCAATGTTGCTAGGATATAAAATTCTTATTCTCCTTTATTTTGTACATCTATATTTATTATTTAAAAATAACAATATCTGGGGCTAGAATTTGGCTCAGCAGTTAATAGCAGTAACTGTTCTTTCAGAGGGCCCAAGTTTGTTTCTGAGCACTCATGGATATCTGGCAGTTCATGACCACATGTAACTCCTATTTCAGGGTATCAAAGCCTTTTTCTGGCCTACATGGGCACTCATATACACATGGTATACACACACACATGCGCGTGCACACACACACACACACACACAGAGAGAGAGAGAGAGAGAGAGAGAGAGAGATTGAGAGAGAGAGAGAGAGAGAGAGAGAGAGAGACCACAAACATACAATTAAAAATAAAATATGGGGTCTTGAGAGATGGTCCAGAGGTTAAGAGCACTGGCTATTCTTCCAAAGGTCCTGAGTTCAATTCCCAGCAACCACCTGGTGACTCCTAACCATCTATAGTGAGATCTGATGCCCTCTTCTGGCCTGAAGATGAACATGCAGGCAGAATACTGTATAAATAATAAATTTTAAAAAATAAAATACAATAGATAGAAAAATCAGTGCTATAGTGTTCACTCTCCTTATTGAAGAATTACAGTGTAAATCATCTTAAAAATCCATAAATGTTTTCCTTGTCCACTGTGCAATGGCCTAGTAAGATAATCATCACAGAAAATTTTTTGTGTATATTTGTTTTTTAATTAATTTTTTACATTAATTACATTTTATTTGCTTTGCATTCCAGCTGTAGCTCCCTCTCTCATTCCCTCTCCATCCCACCTTCCCTACCTCATCTCCTCCCATGACCCTCTCCAAGTCCTCCCCTTCCATCTGACCCTAGCTTATCAGATCTCATCAAGACTGGCTGCAATGTCCTCCTCCTGTGTCCCTCAGGGGGGATGGTCAAAGAGCCAGAAATTTTATCCAACTTTAATATTCAAAATAGAGCTTTTATTTCTATATACCATTAAGCAAATATTCTATTTATGTGCCATTTTATCTAAGCGTATATTTTACTTATTTAAGGAGCACATGCAGTATCATTCATGGAGAATTGTACTAGTTTTGCTTATTTTTATTACATCATTTTTGCTCTACTAACCTCTTACAATTACTACATTTTAGCTTCTTTGCTTTTCTATTTTACAATGTTAGTGATTTTGTTTTCTGTTTTGCTTTTGTTTATTCCTTATAAAACATTAGTGAAGATTTCATTTGCACAGTCAGAATGGTTAAGATTAAGAAAATAACTGACAACAAATGGTGGTTAGATATGGAGAAGGGGGATGCCTCATTCACTATTGCTGTTATTGCAAGCTGGTTTGCCACTCAGGAAATCAATGTAGAGAGGATCACAACTGCTTTGAGATAGTGTCTTTTATAAATGACATGGAAATAGCATTCATGAACTTCACATAAATTTATAACTATGAAAATCCTAGGGTAAAGCTCAGAGGGATAGAAAGATTAATCTCTGAACTCTCTATGGCAACTTTAATTAATAACTTATTATCACTGCTTTGTGGTTTTGGTGATGACCCCAGAGCCTTTCACATGACAGCTTTAGAACTGACCTACATCACCGCACTTATTTGTTTAAATATTAAATATTTTCTTGAATATTTACTTTTGATTTTTGGAGACAGGGTTTTTCTGTGTAGCCTTGGTTGTCCTGGACTCGGTTTGTAGGCCAGGCTGACCTTGAATTCACTGAAATCCCCATGTTTCTGCCTCTCTGAGTTCTGGGATTACAGGCCTGAGACACCTCACCTGGCTTTACTTCAATATTTTTGTTATAAAAAGAAGTTATAAATTGAAGATGACACCCATTATTTTCTTCAAATGAATTACAAGTAAAAGCTGTTTATGAAACAAGAGTGGCTATGAGTTGATCCGTATTTGAAGTTAGCTGTGTTTGACATTTTACTGACAAAAATTTTACCTCAGCTAAATGTGGTAGTCCATTCCTGTATTACTACCACTGAGCATACTGAGGCGGGATGATCATGAATTCAAGACCAACCTGGGTTACACAGTGAGACCCTGTCTCAAAAATAAACGGATACGATGTCAAAGTGACTATTACTTTAGAGAACTGGCCACAAGATGTCTTTAGCAGATTCCATATGATTTTATCCCCAGTCAGAATGATTAGAAGCTACATATAAATCAAAATCCCAGGGGAGGGGAAAAAAGTGCATTTGTAATTACCTCAGCTCACTCGATGAGAGGCTAACAATGTCCCAGTGATTTTACGAAGTGCATTACAAATTATCTCAGAAAATGTAACAATAGCTAGCTCTGAAACACCCAGGTTGGGTACACGTGGCTGGAAAGTTTCCTGTGTTTATCAACCAGCCAGGGCTACATAGTCAAGCCCCGTCTTTCAGAGAAATAGAAAGAGCTTATTTTGGAGTTCGGTGGTAGAGCACTCATGTAGCATACTGTGTAGTCTCACATCCATACCATGTACCATAGCCTAAAAATCAACAAACCCCTTAATTTGTGCTTTGGTAGGAAAGCAGGAGTGTTCATCATTCAAATTTTTATAGTGAAGCCGTACTATACCAAGTGACTTTTTTACTTATGTCACACATGCTTATTTTGAATTCTGAAGAGAACAACAACAACAACAATAACAACAAACGGTAGAAAATGGACCTAGTTTTGCCAGGCATCGCAAAACTGGCTGAAATAAGCTTAATCATTTTACAGAACTGAGTGTCCACCAAAGGACCATGGGGGTCGCAAAAATATCCTGTGCCTGTGTCCTTCAACCTATCTGAAAGTTCCCCACACCCTAAAAAGACCCTTTCCGAAGCCGCGTCCTTCACTTTAAACCCACTCTTGCTTCTTCCCACGAAGTCTTTTACCTTGCTCCAGTGAATCACATGGTCCAAGACGGCGTCATCGACTAACACCCACAGTTTGGTGAGAAAGCTAGGAACCACTGTCTTGCAGTATTGCTCCATGTTGTCCGGTGTCAATGCCTCAAGAAAATGTCAGTGCTGTAAGCACCAACAAAAACCTTAGAAACGGAAATTCCGGTTAAGCAGCAGTTTTCCGTAACAAAAAGCCGTTACCAGCGTTACCGGTCGTCGGAACTTTCCTGGTGGGGGGGCGGGGGAAGGCCTCAAGTGCGAAGGGGGCAATTCTCATTGGCTAGCTACAGTACCGTGATTTCAGCGCCTTCTGGCACGTGACTACAGGGGAACTTCCGGTACAGGAATGCTTTTGGTGTGAGGAAAAATGAGCAGAACCAGTAGGGGGCACTACGTTTGACGTTTTTCCTGTTGCTTTTCTGGCTATATGTCCTTCGTACAGTAATAGTGTCTGCAAACTCCCTCTTTGTCCTAGCAGAAGTTAGCTACTTCCTGCTAGAAGAATGCTGGATATATTACATGTTAGTCATGACCTTTGAAGGAGCAGGGACTCCTACTGTATACAGTCAGGGCCTGGCAACCAAGCGGTGTGGCACTGCACTAAGTTAGCGCTGAACTAACTTGATGTAGAGTATTGCTTAATGGTATTACAAGGCAATACTTTGCAGTACATGGTTTTTATCCGCTCTCTGGAGAGATGGTGAGAGTTGGGTTTTTTGTTTGTTTGTTTGTTTTTGTGTTTGTTTATCAGTCTCACTAGACAACCACAGCTGGCCTGAACTCACTATGTACATCAGGCTATCCATGAACTCACAGAATTACATCGGCCTTTGCTTCCGTAGTACTGAGATTAAAGAAGTATGCCACCACACCAGGCTGGTAAAATTTTTGGTATACGTTTTGGTGAAATGAGACACTCCTAAAACATTAGAGCATTCCCTTCTTCTAGTGATAAGGTTAGAAAGGAGACCAAGAAGAAAGAAATTTGTCTAAAGCCGTACATAAAGTTACAGTCATAAAGTGCCTTACCTTGTAAGCATTCAGATCTGAGTTCAATCCCTAGCAACAACAACAGACAAAACAACAACAAACAACAACGACAACAGCAAAAAACGAAAGTGCTGCCTCTGCTCTGAATCGCAGTGCTGAGAAAGCACAGACCGACATATCCCTCGGACTAACTAGCCAATTTGGTGAGGCTGAGTGAGAGTCCCTGTCTCAATCTAAAGGGTGAATGGCTTCTGAAAAATAATAGAAATCCTGATTTCCCTGTGCACACATCCGAACACACACACACTCATACACAGACACACATAATACATATAATCAGACATACAAGAACATAATGAATGATTAAAATGCTACTTCTCTCTGGGTTAAACTGATTTAAGAAGTTTTATACTTACGAAGACAAGATTTATCATAACAGCAAATGTTATCAAAACAATAACATGTTTATCAAAATAGTGGTAAGGGCTATCAAAGGTATAGTTTGCACTGATTTTATTTTATTTAAGTAAAATTTTAAAAGCATATGCAAGAAAAATGAGTATGAGTTTTAAATATCTGCAGAGAAAATCCACATCAAATTAATGTAAAGTTCGATTTTAAAATGCGAGATGTAAAACATACCGGCTGGTGCAGTGGTGCACACCTGTAATCTTAACACTCGGAGAGGCAGAGGCAAGCAGATTGTTGTGAGCTCAAGGCCATTTGGATCTGAAAAGCGAGTCCAGGACAGTTAAGGCTACACAGAGGAACTCTGTCTCGAAAAAACAAAAACAAACAAACAAAAACCCTGAAGGTCTATGCTTTGTTTTAAAGTTTTTATTTGTTTGTTTGGTTGGTTTGGATTGGTTTGGTTTTTCCAAAGAACGTTTCTGTACATTAACCTTAAACTCACAGATATCCACCTGCCTCTGCTTCACAAATGCATGCACCACCACTCCTGGCTTCTGTTTTAAAGTTAACATTATAGAGAAGTTGGATTAGCTATCTAAGGCCACAGAGCCAATGGTTTGGGAACAGGTTCATACATACTAGCTACATTTCTAAAAAGAGGTGTACACAGTGGTATATAGGAGATGCTATTGCCAGGTAATCCACAGGTTTAGTTTTTAATATTTAAAAGTTTTCTTTATAAAAATATTATATGTATGTGCACACATTATCAGGTGCACTCATCCATACAGACTTATTTGAAGAATAGTTGTTGATGTTGGAATATTTTTCTCAGTTGTTTCTGTACCTAATGATTTTGAAGACAGGTTTTTTGCTAAACCTAAAGATCATCATTTTGGCTAGATTAGCTGACCAGTGAGCCTCCAAGATCCTGTTGTCTCATCTCCCCCATGCTAGGGATACAGGCATACACTGATGTGCCCAGCTTTTATGCAAATTCTATAGATCCAAACTCAGGTCCTCATGTTTGAAAAGCAAGCACTTTCCCCACTGAATCATCTTACACTGAGATCATAGATTATCATTGTTCTTGTGCACTAACCAAATAGTTCTAATTATGACGTTTCTCATTTGGAGAGCAAAAAAAAAAAAAGAAAAAGAAAAAGAACAAAGAACAAAGAACAAGAAAAAAAACATTTTTAGCTCAGCCTATATAAATGTTTTAATATATGCTAAGAATTACAGCCACCATGAACCTGGATGTTAACATGATAGTAATGGTTTTAGTGATTTTTCCAAACCACGTTTTTACTCAGTTCCTCTTTGCCCACTCAGACTTTATGATTCTGGATAAAAATAATTAAATTTATATACCTGTCATAACTGCATGCAAAATTACTAATAAAGGTGATTTATGAGAAACTTAGGAAAGCACTATGGTTTAACAATCAATTTATGACACTATATCCACCGGAAATTATGAAAGGTTTAGTTTCCCAAAAAGAACTGGAAGAAAGTGTTAATAATTTGCAGATTAAAAAGTTTCCACCAAAATATGAAGACTATTTTATTATCTTTTTATAAACACAGGAACAAATATGGCATCAAAAATGAATGGTTTTCCTTCTAAGAGCCACAAGGATCAATATGTCCAACTCATAATTATTGCAGTGTATTTTATTATTGTAGCACATTTTGTATTATTGCACTATTTTATAATATAATAATACACTACACTTTATAATTACAATTATTATTATAATTGTTTTAGCACATTTGTCAACTCCAAAACCATGGACAGTTCATTTAGGTGTTACCATTAAGTGTCTGTGTGTGGCCACATTCATTCAAAGGTGATGAGGGGAAATTTTTGGTTCTTAGCTGCATCTTCTTACTTTCTTCTTTCTTCTTACTTACATCATATCTTTACTCCCGCTTTTATGAAGATGAAGTTTACTAGGATGCATGCCATGCTGACAGCATAACATGTGAGCATCACAAATTATTTCCAGGGTTCCAAGATTCTACTCTAGTGATCTGGTTTAGTTCTATGTCTCAGTATATAGGCAACACCTTTACATTTGTTCGATCAAGAACAGCTTCTTCATTTCTCTTCAGTATGGTTTTGGCAAATTATTGCTTTGCTTCCTATATGCATTTTCTAAACTGACTCACTGTCTTAGAAATTCAGTCATGTGTTCTATAAGAATAAAAGCCTTTACAGCAATTTTGTAAAACACACACACACACACACACACAGATGCACATACACACACGTATAGAATGTTTCATCTAAAAGGCACCTGAAAAATCACTTGCTATATTTTATGGAGTATATAATTGAGTCATAATTGAGGCCTAGTCCCTATTTTCATTGACTAAATGGTATTTTTTTCTTATTTACCTTTATTTTATGTACACTGATGTTCTGCCTGCTTCTCTGTGTGTGATGGTGTCAGATCCTCTGAAACTGGAATTAGAGAAATTTGTGAGCTGTCATGAGGACTGAATCCTTTGAAAGAGCAGCCAGTTGTCTTGACTGCTGAGCCAACTCTCAACCTCCCAAATGTTATTTTTAAATTTTACTTTTCCATGTTAGGGATGGAATACAAGTCCTCACAGATGCAAGACAGGCAAGTATTTTTGTCACTGAGTTATACCCAAACTCCAAGTAGTGGCTATTTCAAGAGCTGGTAATATGCCACAATTCAAAAAGTAAGAGGTAATTCTTAAATGGAAATTACTAAAATTATTACATAAAATATAAATTACTAAAATTTACTATAAAATTGCTAAAATTATTAAATAATTTATATAATGAAGTTTACCTTGAAATATGTTTTCTTTTCTAGTTTTTAAAAAACATTTTGATAATTCTGTAAGTGCATACAATGTTTTGATTAAGTCCTTTCCACTTCTCCAATCACTTCATGAGTTCATGAGTACACTCAGTATTGCCACTATTTGTATGAGTGTGAAGCCATCTATAGAGCATGACTGGCCTCTCAGGCTTGAATTTTCAAAGAAACTTGACTCTGCCTCTCCCAGCAGTCATCCATCACTTCACCAGCTCCTTTCAGCTGGAGGTCCTTTTTCGGTTTGCAATGAAGTATCCTTCATCATTTAATCTTTATTCTACTGTGCTCTTTAAACAGTACTTGTTTATTTGAAGTTTCCAGCTTGAAGTGTAGCTAGGCTTCCCTGCCTAGCAAACAAAAAGCTTTGGATTTGATCACAAGCACCAAAACAAAACAAAACAAAAAGTTGAATTTCCTTACTTATTTCGCAGAGTATCTTAGTTCATTTTTTTCACATGAATTCAAAATTATAAATATCTATTCTTATTCCGTTTGCTTGGATTCTCTTTTTCATACTAGGGATTTACTGCAGGGCCCAATGGATATTAGGTAAGCATTCAACTACTGAGCTGTATCCGCAGTCTAATCCTTGCTTCTTTGAGTAAATTAAAGTTATTTCTAATAATAAGACTGATATTAAAGTAAGAATGCAAACTAATTATAATTTTTTTGCCCAACACCTTCACCATTCTTTTCCCTATTTCCCTCCTCTCTGTTTCTTTTCTTCCATATATTCCCACCATTCAAGAATAAGCCAAGGTAGTCTTTGGAGTTTGTTCTTTCTTGCCTTCAGTTAAGTCTCAGACTTCTGTAAAGGAACTCTGACAAACAATTTTCAATGTCATTATGTTATTTTAAAATTATTTTCTTTGCCAACAGTTAGATTTTTATATCAATAGATCAGTTTTGTCATTACATAATGAAAAAAGTTCTACGTTTTCTTACCATCTCCAAGGTTTTATGTTTATAGTCTAATTGAATTATAAAGTTGTTGAAATCAACACTTTGTAAGCTGTACTTTTTTGTATAAGTATAAACACAAACAGCTTTCACATCGGTTAACTAACCAATGTTCCCCGAAGCCATTCTTTCCTTTGCAATCATATCAATCATATTTCCTTCTGCTCAGTTACATTGTGATTATATCCCTACTAGTTTTTATGCCTGTATGTTTTTGTCCCAAAAGCATATTTTTGGGCTTTTGTCAGACATAATTATTCTGTCCAGAAACTTGTGGTGATTTTTGTTCTTTGACACACATATTAGTTCATTTTTTGTTACTATAGTATGATATATGATGCGGGGTCCTTCATTTAAAAAAGACTTTTAAAATGATCAAACAATGAAATTAAAAGCTCACATGAAATAAAAAGCAGTTAGTTTTGTATTGACTAACTATTGCTAGATATGAGGCCTGCACTGGAGTAGAGTTGATATTTACAGTGATACTCATTGGACGAAACTGATTTTCCTTTTCCCATCAGGTATATTTGTTGGGTGTTGTTTTGTTTCTTTAGGAGGGACATAAAGTTGGGTGGATAGAAAAGTAAAGAGGATCTTGGAGTTGTGGAAGAGGAAAACATGATCAAAATGTATTATATAAAGAAGATTTAAATTAAAATGAGACAGTAATACAATGGTATACTATATACTTACCATGTCCAGAGACTCACAGTTCAATCCTCAGCACTACATGCAAACAGAAAAGCTGTATTTAACTCACAGTTCTGGAATTTCAAGGGTGTGGATATGGCATCATTTGGGATATGATGAGGGTACCCTTGGCTATGCTACATAGAAGATACCAATATAGTACAAGCATATGTGTTAGATGAGATCATGTGGTGAGGCAAAAATAACACAGATTATTTTGTTAAAAAAATCTTATAGGAATTATCTCAAGGCATCAAGAGGCCTTCCTTATTCACCTCATAGAACTGCTCTCCCAGCAAACTATTCATCTCCAGTAGACCTCTATTCCTCTCTGTCTCTGTCTCTCTCTCTCTGTCTCTGTCTCTGTCTCTGTCTCTGTCTCTCTCTCTCTGTCTCTCTCTCTCTCTCTCTCTCTCTCTCTGTGTGTGTGTGTGTGTATGTTTCTTTTGTTTCTAAAAATCCAACCCAGAGCTTATGAGGTAAGATCAGTTTTATAGATTTCCTGATTCAACGCTGCCTTTCTTCATTGTCACGTCAAACACAAGTTTCCACCACATCAAGCCTTGGATTTATTGAAATAATGCTTTAAAATATACAACGTATAAAGTTAATATTAATTACCTTCTTTGAAGTGGTCTAAATTTCCCTTTCCTGTCTTAATACCCACTATGCTACTTCAAACAATCTATGAGTTTACAGAAGGAAGCACATACACACATGCTTACCTCAAGGCTTATTACTTATTCTTGGTTTTATTGTCCATATTCTCTGTGCCTACCAATATTCTACCAGTGTTATAAAGAAGCAAGGTAACACAGTAAAGGAACTGTGGAATCTAGGATCAGATCATATGTTGTTGAATTCTTATCCAGTAGTGTATTGGCTGTGAGATATTGTATAACCTACCTCTCCACTTCAGTGTTTTCACATAAAATGAAGGTAATATCACCAATCTTTCTTATTTATTCACTTATTCTTATTTCTTTTTATGGGCTTGTGTCTTCTTGCTTATATGTGTACAACATGCATACCTGGTGCCTGATAAGATTAAAAGAGAGTATTGGATCTTCTAGAACTTGAGTTACAGTGGTTATGAGTTTGAATCTCTTTTCTTTTTAATTTTTTAATTTTTAATTTTTTACTTTAATTACATTTTATTTGCATTTCATCCTAGCTGTAGCCCCCTCCTTCATTCCCTCCCCATTCCACCCTCCCTCCTCATCTCCTCCCATTCCCCTCTCCAAGTCCACCAATAAAGGAGGTCCACCTCCCCTTCCATCTGAACCTAGCTTATCAGGGCTCATCAGGACTGGCTGCAATGTCCTCCTCCATGTCCTGGCAAGGCTGTTCCTCCCTCAAGAGGGGGAGGTGGTCAAAGAGCAAGCCACTGAGTTCATGTCAGAGACAGTCCCTCTTCCTCTTACTAGGGAACCCGCTTGGATACTGAGCTGCCATGGGCTACATCTGAGCAGGGATTCTAGGTTATATCAATGAAAGTAACTTGGTTGGAGCATCAGTCTCAGAAAATACCCCTGAGCCCAGATGTTTTGGTTCTGTTGCTCTCCTTATGGAGCTGCTGTCCTCTCCAGGTCTTACTAACAACCTCTTCTTTCATATGAGTCCCTGCACTCTGCCCAAAGTTTGGTTATGAGTCTCAGCATCTGCTTTGATACACTGCTAGGTAGAGTCTTTCAGAGGCCCTCAGTGGTAGGCTCCTGTCCTCTTTCTTGTTTTCTCCTTCTTCCAATGTCCTTCCCCTTTGTCTTTTAAAAGTCTCAGGAAAAGACATGAAAGAAAAAAGCCAGACAGATTTCTCTTTTTTCCTTCGTTCCATGTATAACCTACTTTGATGTAATGACAGAGATAAGAATTGAATCACCTTTTCCTATCTTTTTGTCAAAATGGCTTATCTGTTATCTAATTATCCCTGTACAATGTACTTTTTATACAGTGTTGAGGATCAAGTCCAAGGCTTCACACAGTCTGGATTCAATAACCTATCTTTCTACTGTGTACAGAGTCTAATTCTGAGATCTGTTCTACTGATTTTTTTCCATTACATTGTGTGCTGGTACCAAATTTCTTTAATTTCTATAAAGTTCCATTATATTGTAATAATATCTAGTAAGACAGATATTGCTTTATAATTTTTCTTTTTCAATAAGTTTCTGAGTCTTCTGATGTGTTTAGTTTTTCCTGATGTGTTTATTTTTCCAAATGAATTTCAATATGATTCTTCTCTAAGCTCATCCTCATATTGAGAAAAATATCATTTTAAGGATTCTGTGTTAAAATAATTGTCTTCCAAGAATTTCAAGTTTTTACTTATGTTTCCTTAATTTTTATAGTTTTAGTAATATAAAGTTGTTTGTCTTTATATAGCTTAGATTAAAAGTTACATAAAAAGCTCATATAATGAAGTATATTATTATATATAAATATTTATAATTATATATATATATAATTGTTAATATCTGGTTTAGACAGCTCTGTAGTAAGTAGAAAATGACAGCATTCCGATCTTTGTGTGACTAAAATAAATGACTGGTGTTTATTGCGAAAGTTTTTGTAAATTAAGTACAGATATAGAATGGTCTTTGATTTGTAAGCATTCTGGTCAGTTTGTCAAGTTGACACAAGCTAGGGTTATTTGGGAAGAGTTAACAATAGTTGAACAAATACTCCATCAAATTAGCCTGTGGGCATGTCTGTTGGGTATTTTCTTGTTTATGATTGATGTAGGAGAGTCCTACCCACTGTGGGTGTTGCCATCCCTGAATAGGTGGTCGTGGATGTCCTAAGAAAGCAGAAGGAGAGGAAGATCTCCCCTATTAGTGGACTGGCGGAGTGGCATGGGTGAAGAAGAGGGAGGGAAGGTGGGATTAGAAAGGTAGGAGGGAGGAAGTTACAGGTGGGAAACAAAGTGAATAAACTGTAATTAATAAAAATATAAATAAAAAAGAAAGCAGACTAAAAAAGTCATGGAGAGGTGAACTGGCACCTGCCCCAGCTTCTAGCTGGAGCTGGACTTGCCAGTCTGAAGAGTGTGTGCGTGTTAACGCCCTGGCCATGTTGCACGTTGGCATCACCTTGGGCGTGAGCTTGGACCCAAAGCCACGGGCCGTCAAGAGGGGACCGCAGAAGCAGCGAGTCCTGGGACTGGCAGGAAGGATGGGCAGCTCCATATCTCCCCTAAGTTGGTCAAGTTCCTGTTTGGGTGCCTGGCTTGGATGGGTGCTGCAATTTTTGTGTAGCCCCTGGACCTGATGAAGAACCGGATACAGTTGAGTGGTGAAGGAGCCAAGACTCGAGAGTACGAAACCAGCTTCCATGCTCTCACCAGCATCCTGAAGGCAGAAAGGCTGAAGGGCATTTGCACTGGGTTTTTAGGTGGCCTACTGCATAAGGCCACTTACACCACCACTCGTTTTGGCATCTATACTGTGTTGTTTGAGTACCTGACTGAGGCTGATGGTACAACCCCTGGCTTTTTCCTGAAAGCTCTGATTGGCATGACTGTTAGGCGCTACTGGTGCATTTGTTGCAACACCAGCCAAGGTAGCTCTTATCAGGAAGACCATGCTGATAGCCGGCTTTCAGCTAACCAGTGTCAAGGCTACAAAAATGTGTTTAATACCCTAATTCAAATTGACAGGGAAGAGGGAGTTCCCATACTGTGGCGGGGCTGCATCCCTACCACGGCTCAAGCTGTCATTGTCAGTACTGCCCAGCTTGCTTGCTACTCCCAATCCAAGCAGTTCTTGCTGGACTCAAGCTACATCTCTGTCATGATCAGTGGCCTTACCACCACTGTGGATTCCATGCCTGTGGAAGAGCTTCACATCATACTATGCTCCACTGGGGTCCCATACTGTCCTCACATTCATCTTCTTGGAACAGATGAACAAGGCCTACAAATGTCTCTTCCTCAGTAGCTGATGTGGCAAAGTCCTGGGACTAATGTGCCAGCGTTCCCAAGTCACCCACTGCTAACTACAGTCGCTGGGCTCTAAGGGGGGCTGGATTCTGCTACTCTGGGCTCCTCTGTTTTCCCTCCAGAGTGTAGTTTTCTCCTTTGCAGTAAAGGAAGTTAGTCTGTTCTACCCCTCTGCTCCAGCTTGCCATGTTTGGCCTGATGCTTATGATCATTCTGTGCCTGGCTGTTCCTGGGGTCACCTAAGAAACTGAGGATTTCTGGTCTCCACTTAGGTGTTAGTTTCAGGACCAACAAGACAGAAGATCCCTATCTCTGGAGAAACCAAAGCAGAACTGAGAAGGCATGAGAGGGCAGAAGCTATCAAGTTGTCCAAAGGGTCTGCGGTGGAAAGATGTGGCCTTATTCCTCCCTGAGGACTTAATCAATAAATTGGATTGATAACACAGAAAAAGAATGAAAAAGAAAGTAATGGAGAACAAGTCTGTAAGCAGCATCCCTTCATGGTTGTTGCTGCATCACATCTCACATATAGGCTCCTGTCTTGGCTTCACTCAGTGATGGACTGTGGTTGGGATAGTGTTCCTCCCCAAGTTGCTTTTGGTAATGGTGTCTGGTCACAACAATACAAAGAAAGGAGCAGGGAGGAGATGATGGAGAGGTGAGGGTATAGGGAGAGAATGCGGGAGGGGGCTACAGCTGGGATACAAAGTACATAAACTGTGATTAATATAAAATAAAATATTAATAAAAAAGAAAGCATATAAGAGCAGCAGCAATAACTGTTTTCAAAAACTGGTGCTATTTACACACCTGCTTATTAGTTTCATATTCTTCTCTACATATCCACTTTAGGATGGAACCACTCCATTGCTAGTATGATATACAAATAAAGCACTTACCACTATTTGCTTTGAAGCAAATAACTTATAATTATTCATGAACACATTTTGCGATATTCCAAGCCATTTTTATTCCCTCTTCTGAGAAGTCTCTAGTCATATCTACAGCCCACTTTTAACTGAGTTGTTTTCTAAACTCTTTGTTTATTTTAGTTCTTAGTATACTCTGAATATTAAATTTCAGTCCTCACTTAGAAAGACAAATGGGATGGGCACTGGAAGTAGGAGAAAACAAGTAACAGGGCAGGAGCCTACCACAGAGGGTTTCTGAAAGACTCTACCTAGCAGTGTATCAAATGAAAATGCCATAATGCTTTGTATGCTAATGTAAAAATCAAAGCTATTGTTTTTTTTAAATTTCTATCAGATGTTTAGCTTGCAAAGTTTCTCTCCTCCTCTTGTGTTTTCTTCATTTGCTTGATTGTTGCTTTTGCTGTACTTAAACATTTTTGGTATCATGAGATAACATTTGTCAACAGTTTACCTTAATCACGGGTCAAATGAAGTCCTATTCAGAAAGTCCTTTCTTAATCCTATATTTTGAAGGTTACTGCCTATGTTTTTTTATTATTTTATTTTTATTTTTACTAATTACAATTTATTCCCTTTGTATCCCACCTGTAGCTCCCTCTCTCTTCCCCTCCCAATCCCACCATCCCTCCCTCTTCTCCACCCATGACCCTCCCCTATTCCACTGATAGGGGAGGTCCTCCTCTCCTTCCATCTGATCCTAGTCTATCAGGTCTCATCAGGGTTGGCTGCATTGTCCCTGTTCCCATTACTATGGAACCCACTTGGACACTGAGCTGCCATGTGTTACATCTGTGCAGGGGTTCTAGGTTATCTCCATGAATGGTCCATGGTTGGAGTATCATTCTTAGAAAACACCTCTGTGTCCAGATTTTTGGTTCTGTTGCTCTCTGTGGAGCTCCTGTCCCCTCCAGGTCTATCTCCCCCTTCTTTCATAAGATTCCCTGTACTCTGACCAAAGTTTGGTTATGAGTCTCAGCATCTGCTTTGATACTCTTCAGGGTAGAGTCTTTCAGAGGCCCTCTGTGGTAGGCTCCTGTCCTGTTCCCTGTTTTCCCCCTCTTCTTTTTTTTTAATTTATTTATTTTTATCTCAATCACAGGTTAGGTACTTTGAATCCCCCTCTTCTGATGTCCATCCTCTTTGCCTTTCTGAATGAAGACTGAGCATCTTACACGTTTTTTTCTATGAGTTTTACTATTTAAAGGTTCATATTGAGGCCCTTGTGTTATTTGGAGCTAATTTTTGTTCAGGGCGTTGAAAATGGATCTAATTTTATTCTTGTGCGTATGGACATTCAGTATTTCCAACACCATTTATTGAAGATGTTGTTTTTTCTCCATTGTGTGCTTTTGGCACCTTGGTGAAATATTAGATATGTGTGTGTGTGTGTGTGCATGTGCGTGTGTGCATGCTCTCATGTGTCTTTGCATTGATCTACAAGTTCCCCTCCCCTAATACCATGCTAGTTATTTTTTATTACTATAGCCATGTCTTGAGTTCTGAAATGGTAATCCCTACAGTTTTTGAATATCCCCAGGATTGCTCTCTCACTCCTAAAGTATCTATTGCTGTGATAAAATATCACAGCCAAAACAAATTGGGGAGGAACTGGCTTATTTCACTTTACAATTGTTGTTTGTCATCCAGGAAACTCAGAGCAGGAACTCAGTGCAGGAACCTAGAGGAAGGAACTGATGTAGAGGCAATAGAGGAGTGCTATTCATTGGCTTGATCTTCATTGTTTGGTCTCCCTGCTCTTGCATAGCACCCAGGATCACCAGCTCAGGATGGCACTGCCTTCAGTGAACTAGGCCCTCCAACATCAATCATCCATCAATAAAATGCATTGTAGGTTTGCTTACAGGTTACTCTGATCAGGACATTGAGGGTTTCACTTGAGGGTTTCTTTTCCCAAATTACACAAGCTGTGTCAAATTGATATAAAACTAGCCAATACAATTGACCCCTTGCCAACTTCATCACTTGTCAGACACATCACTTTTTAACTGGAACATTTCCTTCCTCATTTGTCTCTAAGATGATGTTATTATTAATATCACAATATGAAGTATTCCAACCTTTTAAAATGCCACAATATTTAAGACTTCAAACATTTTAAATGTTCTGTCAGCTTAAAATACCCATAATCTCTTTCAAAGTTCAATGTCTTTCTGAAATATCCAAAGTCTTTCTACTATCCAAGACTCTCTCTAAAATGATAAAGTCAATGTCAAATTCCAGTATTTTCAAAAAAAATCCTGTCTGTTAACTGTGGGCTCTTGTCATATAAAAACAAAAATAAGTTACATCCTTTTTTTACTCCAAGAAGGAAGAACCAGAATACAGTCACGGTCTGAATAAAACAAAGCCAAACTCAAACAGTGTAAATAACTCAATGTCGGATGTCTGGGATTCACTAAGGATCTTTTGGACTCCAAAGGGCTTGATCAGTCACATGTCTCTGGCTTTGTCATATAGATAACCTACTGCTTATCTCCTAAGCTCAGACCAGCTCGGACTTATGCCTGCTGTTGTTGTCAGTGGTCATTCTACAATATTGGCATGTCCAAAATGCATAGATCTCTGCTGTACTGAGCTGAACCTTCACAAATAGCCTCTACTGGTAACTCTTCAATGACTCTCACCCTTCCTGTGGTTTTTTGAATCAGATGCCCCCATAAGCTCATATCTTCATATACTTGGACTCTGGTTATACAAATCTTTGGGGAGAACAAGAGCTCCACAAAGACCAAACTGAGCAGGGCACAGGGGTCTTTTATGAGACAGTTTCTCCAACCAAGGACCATGTATGGATATGGCCTAGAACCCCCACTCAGATGTGGCCCATGGTAGCTTGGTGTCCAACTGAAGACCCTAGTAAGGGGAACAGGGACTGTTTCAGTCATGAACTCGATGGCTGGCTCTTTGACCCTCCCCCATACATGCCAGGGAGTAACAGCCTGACTAGATCCCAGGGGAGGACATTGCAGCCAGCCCTGAGGAGACAAGATGAACTGGTGTCTGATTGAAGGGAAGAAGGTCCTCCCCCGTCGGTGGACTTGGAGGGGGCGGGGAGGAGATGAGGGAGGGATGGGGAGAGTGGGAGGAAATGGGGGAGGGGGCTACGCCTGGGATGCAAAGTACCTAACCTGTGATTGATATAAATTACATTAAAAAAGAAAAAGAAATCTTTGGAAAGAATTAGGAAGTATAGACTGGTGAAAGTGGTGTACCACTGAGGGCAGACTTTGAGGTTTTAGAACACGATATCATTCCGTTATTTCTCTATGCCTCCTCCTTATAGATCAAGAAGTAGTCTCTCAGCTACTCCAGAGCCATTCCTGCTTATGTGCTGCCATGCTCCCTGCAATGATGGTTATGGACTCACCCTGTGAAACTGTAAGCTCCAAATAAACTATTTCTTCCATGAATTTCCTTTATCATGATGTTTTATCACAGCAATATAATAGGAACTAAGACAGAAGTTGGCACTGGGAGTGGGGTATTGCTAGAACAATGACTATGGTTTTCTGTTTTTCCTTTTTGTAGGAATGTGAAAGACTTCAGAACTCTGAAATATGAAAGCAGTGCAAACCTTGTCTTAAATATCTGCCTGAGATAAATTTTAAAATGTTGGACTGATGGAACCGAGGAGAGGCCAACTGGGTAGAAAATGTCCAATCACCACTGGAGAGGAGTCCACTTGCCAGTGAAGCCTGTCCACCCATTTGCCTGTCCCCTTGCTATGTTCAACATGCAGCCTTTTTCTGCAAAGTGGTACGATCGAAGGGACTATGTATTCATTGAATTTTATGTTGAAGACAGTAAACATGTTAATGCAAAGTTTGAAAACACTAAAGTTACTTTCAGTTGTCTTGGAGGAAGTGAAATTTTTAAGCATTTAAATGAAATTAATCTTTCTCACTGTATCGATCCAAATGACTCTAAGCATAAAATAATGGACACATCAATTTTATATTGTTTGTGAAAAGGAGAATCTGGTTAATCGTGGCCAAGGTTAGCAAAGGAAAGGGCAAAGCTTAACTGACTTAGTTTGGACTTCAATAATTGGAAAGACTGGGAGGATGATTCAGATGAAGACCTGTCTAATTTTGACCGTTTCTCTGAGATGATGGATCACCTGGGTGTTAATGAGGATGCAGATTTACCGGAAGTAGGTGGAGCAGATGATGAATCCCAAGACAGTGATGCTGAAAAAAAAAGCCACATCTAGAGTAAGGAATGTTGTCATTGACTGGATTTTGAAAAAGAAAAATGATTTCTGCAAGATTTCCTAATTGAGAATATCCCCCTGAGTTGATAGCTCTAAAGGCAGATGTTGCATTTGCCTTCTTTAACCCATTTGTCAACCTGGATTTTTTAAAGGCTTCACTAAGGGTTGATAATGTACCACTCTATGGGGCAATTCAGGTCATCTAAGGCAATATCTTTATGCATGAACATTTCCCATAAACACATTCACCTAAGTCTTATTTTTTCATAACACTTATATCCTGGGAAGCTCTTAGCTTAGGGAAAGAGAAAGGTTTAGATCCTAGACCATAGACCTGAAGGAGGCTGAAACAAATTGGCTGATATCTTAAACTGATACCCTGCCATTCTTACAGTGTATCTTTCAGAATTATTCCATTGAAGTTTATTTTTCAAAACATTTGCTTTACATGATTGTATGTGATCATTTGTCAGTGTTCAGGTGTATTTTAGTTAAAACTAGTGAATGCCTTAATTTATACAGTGTTTGAAGCCTATACATTTGTTATTGTTTAACCCTTAAGATTTTGCATCTCTTAGAAAAATGTAACATTGTTGCTGGAGAGTATTTATATTTTAGACCAGATTTGCATTTGCACTGTCAGTATGGCAAATGAGTAGAAAATGTCAATACACTATTGGATGTTTTTATTTCCTGTTTTGATTTCAACTTATGCCTGCCTAGAAAACCTCAAATTATGTTCATGACAGTGGGGATTTTTAAAAATTTCTACATACTTTCTAATCAACTATTGGAAGACATTTTTAACTGAAAATTTTGGACTAATTTTGTTGACAGAGGAGATTTCAAGATAGTCTAATATTAACGATACGCCATGGCCCTTAGCAATCATCCTTTATGCAGGTATACAAATAAAAAGAGCAAGCAGGACAAAAGGAAATAAATGCACAGTTTGAGGAGAAAATGAGCACCAGGAAATTTAATGTTGGTACCAAGTCTTTTTTTATGCTGAAAGAGATAAAGAGACACCTAATGCAAAAGGGACTAAAGGGGGTGGTGTTTTCAGGACAAAACCCCTTCCCCAGGCTCATCCTGGAACTTGTAAAAATAAAAAGCTTGAGTACTTTTCTGTTCCTAAAAGGCAACAACAAATCAAAGATTTTGCAAATATATTCAAGGAGGGAGGCAGACTCCATCTCAAGCAGGCAGCCAAACGGTTCCAGTTTATAGTCATAAAGTATACAAAAGAATATAGGTTATAGAATCTTTCTCTTCAGTTAAGATGAGTGGTCAAAAGGACAAGTGCATGGCAGGGGAGGGCCTGTATGGAGTACCTGAGAGGCCATTGCCTAAAGCTGTGGAAGTTAAGTCTGGATTGTGTTGGAGACTCTAGGATGTTGAATGTGCCAGAAACCTGGGATACCTGCTAAGAAGAGCTGCATACAGAGAGTAGAACCTGCCTGAGAGAAGTATATTTCAGTCAGCAAAGCAGCAAATGTGGCTCTCAACTTTCCCTTTAATATAGTTCCTCATGTTGTGGTGACCCCTAACCATAAAATTATTTTATCTTTACTTCAGAACTGTAATTTTGCTACTGTCACAAATTGTAATATAAATCACTGTTTCCCAATGTTCTTAGGCTACCCTTGTGAAAGTATCATTCTACCCTCAGAGGGGTCACAACCCACAGATTGAGAATGGCTGATTTAAGCCCTCTGATATTACACATGGTACTACAAGATTTGGTGTTTGTCCTGCCAGATTTGGTCTTGGTACCGTTTCCCTATTCTTACTTTATGAAGTAGTAATGCATATTTTATGCTATTGTAGTTTGGATAATTTGAGTTTTGATTTTACTGGGTTACAATTTAGAGCTTTCTTGAGTCTCAGAAGAGACATTGACCTTTTAATCTATGTTGAGATGGTAAAAAACTATGGGGACTTTTAAAGATGAACTAAGTCAATTTTACATTATGATATGGACACAAGCATAGGGGGATACAGAAGTGGGATGTGGCATTTGAATGATTATAACCCTGATAGGCTCATATGTTTGAAAATTTGGTTCTAAGGTAGTATAACTGTTTAGGAAGGATTGGGAAGTGTGAGCTCTTGGAATCAGGTATGTCATTGGGTTGGGCTTTGGGGTTTTATAAACTCAACCCATTCTCATGAATTCTCTCTACCTTCTGCTTGTTAATCAAAATATAAGCTTTTAGATTTAGTATCTGTTATTTTGAAAATTCTATTGACATTTAGATCTCAGAAAGATACTTTCAATCTTAAGAGATACTCTTCCCTCCAAAAATGTCAACTATACTTAGTGTTTGCTTTTTACGGAGGGACATCATAAAGTTACATTCATGTCAAATACACTAATTTCTAGGTTGGAGGGGTAGGCCAATGGAGAATACCCACTTAGCTTGCACATTTAACCTCACAATATCACTTTTATAATATTTTAAATATTCTCTGGTACTGGATTATTGTGATTTTGAAAGTGTTTTTCCTTAGCAGTAATTGTGGTAAAAGCTTACCTTACCCTTATAATATTGTGTTTCCAGGGAAAGAAAATTATTTCAGTGCTCAGATTTCCCAATGACACAGCCAAGTGCATCTGCAACATTGTTGCAGGAAAGGAGAGTATATTCAAGTTTTAAGGATGTTTCAATAAGGTACCAGATTAGATGTGCTGGGTAATATTGTCAGCTTGACAGAATCTAGAATCACTCTGGAGACAAAACTTTGGGCATGTTTGTGAAGAATTATTTAGCTTAGGTTAGCCATCTGCCCATAGCTTGTTAAGTCTCTTTGGGACTGTTGGATCCTCTTCCTCCATGGCCTGGCAAGGCTGCATCATCAGGGGTGAGTGATCAGAGAGCACTCAGCTGAGTTCATAATAGAGGCAGAACCTGATCCCCTCACTCAGAGATCCACATGGAGACTGGGTACCATTTGACCACATCTGAACAGGGGTCCAGGTCCTCTCCAAGCATGGTCCTCTGTTGGTACATCAGTCTCTGCAGGACCTCCTGGACTCAGATCTTTTAGTTTTGTTGGTATCATTGTAGGGCTTATGTCCCCTCCATGTCCCTCTATTCCTATCTCTCTCTTCTTCCATAAGACTCCCTGCATTCTGCCAAAAGTTTGGCCATGAGTCTTGGAATCTGCTTCTATTCCCTGTTGGGTAAATCCTTTCAGAGGGTCCTTTATAGTAGACTCCTATCCTGTTTCCTCTCTTACACCACTTCTGTTATCTATCTTGTTTGCCATTCTGAACGATATTTAAGCACCTCCCTAAGGTTGTCCTTAGTGTTCAGCTTCTTTAGGTCTGTAGATGGCTGTTCTATATTATATGGCTAATATCTGATTATCAGTGCATGTATACCATGCCTGTCTTTCTGTTTCTGGGTTACCTCAATCAGGATGATCTATTCTATTTCCATCCATTTGCCTGCAAATTTCATGATTTCCTTGTTTTTAACAGCTGAGTAGTATTCCATTGTGTAGATGTTCCACAATTTCTGTATCTATTCCTGTGTTGAGGGACATCTAGGTTGTTTCCAGATTCTGGCTATTACAAATAAAGCTGCTATGAACATAGTTGAGCAAATGTCCTTATTGAATGGTTGGATAGCTTTTGGGTATATGCCCAGGAGTGGTATAGCTGGATCTTGAGGTAGTACTACTCACAATTTTCTAAGAAAGTGCTACATTGGTTTCCAAAGTGGTTATACAAATTTTCACTCCCACCAGCAATGGAGGAGGGTTCCCCTTTCTCCACATCCTCATTGGTCAGCAGGAGTTGCTTTGTGAAAATGGCCATCTTACCAAAAACAATCTACGGATTCAATGCAGTTCCCATCATACTACCAACATGATTCTTTACAGATCATGAAAGAAAAATTCTCAACTTCATATGGAATAAGAAGAAACCCAAAATAGCTAAAACAATCCTCTACAATAAAAGGTCTTCTGGAGGCATATCCATCCCTTATCTCAAACTGTACTATAGAGCAACAGTGATAAAAATTGTATGGTACTGGCACAGAAACAACCACAGAGGAAGACAATACAGCCACTCCTGATGAGACCTAATAGACTAGGCTCAGAAGGAAGGAAAAGAAGACCTCCCTATCAGTGGACTTGGGGAGGGGCATGCGTGGACAATGTGGAGGAAGGAAGGGATTAGGAGGGGAGGGAGGAGGGAGCTACAGGGGGCATACAAAGTGAATAAAGTTTAATTAATAAAAATAAATAAATATTAAAAAAGAAAAAAACTGGTGGATCAATAAAATATAATAGAAGACCCAGAAATAAACCCACACACGTATGGACACCTGATTTGGGACAAAAACACCAAAACCTTACAATGAAAAAAAAGATAACATCTTCAACAAATGGTGGTGGTCTAACTGGATGTCTACATGTAGAAAAATGCAAATAGACCCATATCACCCTGCACAAAATTAATGTCCAAGTGGATCAAAGATCTCAACATAAAACCAGATACACTAAATCTGTTGGAAGAAAAAGTGAGGAAGAGCCTCAAACTCATTGACACAGGAGACAATTTCCTGAACAGAACACCAACAGCACAGGCTCTATGATCTATAAGTAATGAATGGGACCTCTTGAAACTCAAAATCTTCTGTAAAACAAAGAACACTGATAACAGAACAAAACAACAGCCTACAGACTGGGAAAAAAATCTTCACCAACTCTACATCCGTTAGAGGACTAATATAAAGAAAATATAAAGAACTCAAGAAATTAGATACCAACAAACCAAATAATCCAATTAAAATATAGGGTACAGAGCTAAGCAGAGAATTCTCAACAGACGAATATATAATGGCAGAGAAACACTTAAAGAAATACTCAACATCCTTAGTCACCAGGGAAATGCCAATCAAAACAACTCTAGTATTCCAACTTACACCCACCAGAATGGCTAAGAGCAAAAACTCAAGTGACAACACATGCTGGAGAGGATGTGGAGGCTCATATATTTGAATGCTTAGATGCCAGGGAGTAACTCTTTGAGAAGCATTAGGAGGTGTGGCCTTGGTGGAGGAGGTATGTTATGAATGGTAGACTTTGAGGTTTCAAAAGCCCAAGACAGGCTCAGCCTTCCCCCCTTCCACGCCAGCACCATGCTCCCCACCATTTTGATAATGGACTAAGATTCTGAAACTGTAAGAAAACCCCAAATTAAATGTTTTCCTTTATATGAATTTTTATGCTCATGATATCTCTTCACCTCACCAGAACAGTGACTAAAATATGGGCCATGGTTTCTAGTAGTCTCATTGCCATGTGATTGGAGCAGGGTTTTTTTTTTTTTTCTTAACTCCCTATTGGCAGGAATAGCAAGTTCACACTTTTCCTTATCTAACTCAACCTCTAGCACATGAGAGGTCATCCTAGTCATTTCTTGAGCTACACTCCCAACATGCTCATTGTCCTCTTTAGCGTGTGAATAGATTAAAGGCCCATCCATTCTCAGTGGTGACTTGGGACTTAAACTCCATTTTATTTCAGATCATCAGGGTCTTTTCTTTTTATTAATTTTTATTTATTTCTTTTTACAATTCATTCATTATATAACCCATATTGAAGCCCCCTTCCTCAACTCCTTCCTATCGCACCCTCCTTCCCTCTTTCTCCTATCCCCTTCCCTTAGTCCACTGAAAAGGCGAGTTCTCCTCCTCTGCCATCTACCCATAGCTTATCATGTATCATCACGACTGCCTCAATCCTTTTCCTCTGTGGCCTGGCAAGGCTGTACTGCCAGAGGCAAGTGATCAAAGAACAGGCAAAAGAGTTCATGATAGAGGCAGTCCCTGCTCCCCTTACTTAAGAACCCACATAGATACTGAGCTGCATCTGAGCAGGGGCTCTCTCTCCATGCATGGTCCTTGGTTCATGCATCAATCTCTGCAAGACCTCCTGGAATCAGATTTTTTACCTTTGTTGGTCTCCTTGTGGGGCTTCTGTTTTCTTCATGTCCTTTTATTCCCCTCCCCCCTTCTTCCATAAGACTCCCTGCGCTCTGCCCAAAGTTTGGCTGTGAGTCCCAGCATCTGCTTTGATTCCCTGTTGGGTGGAGCCATTCAAAGGACCATCTAGAGTAGGATCCCATCCTTCTTACTCTCTTCCACCACTTCTGGTGTCTATCCTGTTTGCCATTCTGAATGAGATTTAAGCATCTTCTCTATGGTTCTCCATAGTCTTTAGCTACTTTTGGTCTGAAGATTTTAGTATGGCTATCCTATATTATATAGTTAATATCTGTTTATAAGTGAGTGTATACCATGTGTGTCTCTCTGTTTCTGGGTTGCCTCACTCAGGATGATCTTTTCTAGTTCCATACATTTGCCATACATTTCATGATTTCTTTCTTTTTAACAGATGAGTAGTATTCTATTGTGTAAATGTGCCTCAATTTCTGTATCCATTCCTCCATTGAGGGGCATCTATGTTGTTTCCAGATTCAGGCTATTACAAATAAAACTGCTTTGAACATAGTTGAGCAAATGTCTTTGTTGAATGGTGGGGTAGCTTTTGGAAAATGCCCAGAATATAGGTGGATCCTGGTGGTATAGCTGGATCTTGAGATGGTGCTGTTTCTAATATTTTGAGAAAGTACCAGGTTAATTTCCAAAGTGGTTGTACAAGTTTGCACTCCCGCCAGCAGTGGAGGAGGGTTCTCTTTTCTCCACATCCTCTCCAGCATGTGTTGTTACTTGAGTTTTTGAGCTTAGCCTTTGTGACTTGTGTATGATGGAATCTCAGTGTTGTTTTGATTTGCATTTCTCTGATGACTGAGGATGTTGAGTATTTCTTTAGGTCTATTCTTATTCTCAATAGTTTCTCCTCGGACACCTGAGAAACAATAAAAAACTTTGTTCTGGTAAAACTTCAAGCCCTGGAGAATTTCTTCCAGAACAGGGAAATATCATCAAACTGTTTTTTTTTATTTTAATTTTTTATGTTATTTACAGTTTATTTACTTTCCATCCCAGCTGTAGCCCCCCCCCTCATTCCCTCTCAATCCCACCTCCTTCCAGCATCTCCTCCCTGCCCCTCTCTAAGTCCACTGATAAGGGAGTTCCCCTTCCGTCTGACCCTAGCTTATCATATCTCATCAAGACTGGCTGCAATGTCCTCCTCTGTGGCCTAGCAAGGCTGCTACTCCCTGGGGGTGGGGGGGGGAGAGGTCAAAGAGTCAGCCACTGAATTCATGTCAGAGACAGTCTCTGTTCCACTTACTAGGGAACCCCCTTGGATACTGAGCTACCATGAGCTACGTTGGAGAAGGGAGTTCTAGATTATATCCAAACATGGTCTTTGGTTAGAGAATCAGTCTCAGAAAAGATCCCTGTACCCAGATATATTTGGTCTTTGTGGATCTCCTGTCCTTTGTTTTTAAACTTGAAGGCAGTGGCAATGGTCTCTCTATTCTAGTGGTTCTCATCCTGTAGGATACTACCCTTTTCACATATCAGATATCCTGCACATCAGATATTTACATTTCAATTCATAATAGTAACAAAATTATAGTTAGGAACTAGGAATGAGATAATTTTATGGTAGAGGGTCACCACAACATGAGGAACTATGTTTAAGTGTTTCAGAATTAGAAAGATTAAGGACCAACTACTCTATTCCTAAAGACAGTTTTCAGACATTCCTTCTGAAAAACTTTCAAAAAAACTAAGCCTCAAATCAGATCTTAAAATCTGTCCCATCTCATCTTCCATTCATATCCAGCCTCAGAATCCCCTTGACAACCCAAATTGCTGGCTGAATTTGACATGTGTGATTCCTCCTGTCTTTTAGGACCTCAATTGTTTCATCCAATGAAGTGGCAAATGGTTAGAGTCAGTTTATCTAATATCAGACCTTCTTTTATCTCTCTTCCTGTCTTCCCCAGTCAGACTCTGGCTATCAGGCCCTGCTACCTTCAACTTCTTAATGTAATTCTCTTGTCCCTTTCTTTATCCTTCTCTGTCAGAGGAAATCCCCCCGTACCAAACCTCACCTTATTCTTCCTCCCCTTCAGTGTTGACTGAATCTTGTTCTGAGCCATATGACTCTTTTCTTTGCCCAACTAAATGTTTTTCTCCACACCAAAGTACTGCAGCAACTGCTATCCCATACCTCCACTTTTCCATCCTCAACTCCTCAATCCCTTCAATCTACCCACTGCTGCCCTCCTTCTCTACCTCTAACCTCACCTGTTCCCTCAATTTATGTCTCAACTACACCACCAAACCTCATCCCTTATTCCCAATTCTCACCTCAATCCTAGCTACTAGTTTTCTGTACGCAGGTTCTTTTTTCCATGTTCCTGTCCCTCTAGACTATTGACCACTTTGGAGTTAGAGGGACTGACAGTTATATCTGGGTTCATGTTCTGTTTTCCATGGCTGGTACATCTCAAGTAAAGGAATAATAGGGCAGGATTTTCCTCTGAAAAACCTTTCCAAATTTAGAGAAACGTTTCTAGGAATAACACAAGATTATCATTTAATCTGAACCAATATTTAGTATGTTTTGACATCCACCAGTGAAATGGGTGAAAAAGGCCATATCTGGCAGTTATTCATCATGCTAATAACTAATATCAACAGAATTAGTGAATAATCCATTTGGAGTGGATGCTATCCCATCCCAGAATCACAGATGAAATTATCAAATTATGTGTATCTAATAATATGCATAAGAGAGATTATATGATATCCTACTTCCTAGTAGGAATGTTAAAAAATAAATGCTCACAGACAGGTTAATTATGATAAGATTAGGGAAACCAGTCAGGATCACAATTAAAACCCATCTCTTTTAATTATTTTCCTTATAGAAGTAATTGCTAAATGTGCTGCTTTGGACTCTACTTTATCCAAGGGCCAGGTTTTCCTTCAGATTCAAATCATCGCCCAGTCAGTCCCTGATATTTGTAAAAACTTCACAGTCTCAAACTAGGCCCCTAGACTTCCCAACAATGCTTTCTCCACCTGGCCTTCAAGGTTTTTAATAACAAGAAAGAAGAATCCAAATTGGAGAAGTTGAGAAATATCTTCAAGTTAAATCCCACTTACTGGCACCTGTCATCAATCCCCAATGAAACACAAGTCAGCCTATAAAACCAAGTAGGCAATATTCCTAAATGCTTCCTGGGAACTGCTTTAGTTGTCGTACAGTAGCCTATTGGGCAAGAGCATGCCCCAAACCCAAGCCTTCCTCTAAGTCCTTTCTCAACTGCCAATAGGAACACTGGAAAGTACACTGTCCCCAGAAGAGATGGCACTCTAGAAATTGTTTGGATACATCAGCTCTAACCACTCTTGAAACATCTCATGAACCCAGAATAATAGATTGCATCTGACTAATCTCTCTCCTTTTATTATTGACACTGGAGCTTCTATCTTCTTTGATCCCTGACTTTTTAGAAGGCCTCCTCACAGCCTCTACATCCATAATGGTCACAGAGGGAATGACATTTGGAAAACTAACACTCATTCACTCCTTCATAGTCCTACTCTCTTGGCAAACGCCATTTTCATTCAAATCGACACAGGAATCAAACAAACCTGGAAACTAACAAGTTTTCAAATAATACTAATTAAACAGGTTGTAATTTGTACATGAGGGGGTAATGATGCACTGATTCACACTGACCTTCATAAGAATAATAATCATAATGCTTTCTATGATGTTAGCCAACGCATTTCCAAGAGGATAACTATAACTCAAAGAATTACCCTAGCTGTCCTCTATCTGGAGCTATCTGCTTCGAGAACTTATTATTTTCTCTGAGTACTACTTACTCGTTGCTCTGATCAGAGGTGCTGGGCCACCTGTGATATCCCTCTTTCCTCTCTAGCTACCTAATAAATAGATGCATGCTTTTCCAAACTACCTAAACCAAATTCTCTCTATAACAACACAACTTTTAAGGAAATGTAATTTCTCTTTATCCCTTCCTTGTCGGGGTCGCCTCTATTTCTCTCAGAGAGCCAACAAGACATATCCCATACTTTTTCATTTATTTTTTATAATTTACTCACTTTACATCCTGATTGTAGTCCTCTCCCTCATCTCTTCCTGGTCTCACCCTCTCTCTCTCTCTTTACCGCTATACCTCTTCCCTATTTCTCAGAACTGGGGAGCACCTCTCCCCTACTACCTGACCTCAGCCTATCAAGTTTCATTAGGAGTGCTTGTATGCTCTTCCTCTATGGCCTAGTAATGCCTCCTACAACATGTTCAGAGGGAAGAGATCAAACAGTAGACAGCAGAGTCCAGCTTAGAGACAGCTCCTGCTCCCCTTACTAGGGAATCCACATGAAGACTGAGCTGCTTATTGGCTACCTCTGAGCAGGGGGTCTAGGTCCTCTTCATGCATGGTCCTCGGGTGGTGCAACAGTCTCTGCAGGCCCTCATGGACCTATATTTGTTAGCCCTGTTGGTCTTCTGATGACCTTCTATCTGCTCTAGATTCTTCTATTCCCTCAATTTTTCTTACAACTCCCTGTGCTCTGCCCTTTTAGATTTTTTACTTCACTTGTACTGACATTTCCAAAATAACATATATAACAGACACTGAGGAGGGCATTCTATGAGGGGGCTACAGCTGGGATACAAAGTGAATAAACTGTAATTAATATAAAAAATAAAAATTTAGTTAAAAAATCAAACCATGATCAATCATTTCTTTAAAGCTCTAACAAATTTAACTCTCCCATCCCTCAGAGTTTATTTAAAGAACATTACTAAACTCAGGAGCCCTGGAATATCAGATACCTTTTGTGTCCATAGGCCCTGCTTTCTTATATCCATCCAGTTGCTAACCTCCCACCAGGCCAATACAACATCACCCTCACTATGTTTCCCCAAAAGGAATGCCTAGACTTCCCTATAGAACATGGTGATTCAGAAACTATCCACCTTCTGGTCCTCCTACTTACAATCAATCCAAATCTACCTCAGGTTTTGTTGGTGTTGGGAAGAACCATATTTCCTAGGGCTAGGAAAGACTTTCCCAAAACCTGTGGCCACCCTGCCAATAGGTAATTCTGTCTCCACTTGTAGGCTTCTAAACACCTCCATATCTTACTGTTCCTTCCTTGACACCAATACTTTCTGTCTAGTTTAGGAGAAATCCAAAATTGATCAGTCTTTCCTAATCAACTTAAAAAACCTTCACCACAATATCGCTAGGGCACACCTTTTCTTTATTGCACAAATGAAAAGAAGAGCTACACCTACTAACTTGCTTGAGGCTTATTCTAGCTCTCCTACAAGACAAGGCTGTTCTGGGTCAGCAGACTCAGCTCCTACATATACCTACCTAGTAACTGGACATGTACACTGGTCCTGCTATTTCCCAGCATTTCTATCATCTCTTAGCTATCCATCACATCACCTTTTATTGGCAACTTTGAGCATTGTCTCTGGACTTGGGATGGAGGTGATAGGACTAGGTGTATCTTTTACACTGCTCAGCTTCTCTGTCTCATCTTCTCTCAAAAAGCCTTAAACAAATTTTAGAACAGTTCGACATCCTTCACAAACAACTTAGCTCTTTGGCTGCTGTGGTGCTTGCTCCAAAACATTAGAGGGCTAGATCTCCTGACTGCCAAAAGTGGAAGAATTTGTGCTTCCACATTGGAACAATGCTGCTTTTATTTTAATCAAATTTTTATTTTTTATATTATTTACAGTTTATTTACTTTGTATCCTAGCTGTAGCCCCTTCCCTCATTTCCCCCCAATCCCACCCTCCCTCCCTCCCTCCCTCATCTCCTCCCTGCTCCTCTCTAAGTCCACTGATGGGGGAGGTCCTCCTCCCCCTCCATCAAACCTCAGCTTCTCAGGTCTCTTCCGGAATGGCTGCAATGTCCTCTTCTGTGGCCTAGCAAGGCTGCTCTTCCCTCGGGGAAGGGGGAGTTGTCAAAGAGCCAGCCATTGAGTTCATGTCTGAGACAGTCCCTGTTCCCCCAACTAGGGAACCCACTTGGACACTGAGCTGCCATGGGTTACATCCAAGCAGGGGCTCTAGGTTATATCCATGCATAGGTTTCTCCATCCTTGTTTGGAGAAACAGTCTCAGAAAAGACCCCTGTGCCCTGATATATTTGGTCATTGTGGAGCTCCTGTCCTCTCCAGGTCTTACTAACTCCCCCTTCTTTCATATGACTCCCTGCACTCTGCCCTAGGTTTGGTTATGAGTCTCAGCATCTGCTTTATACACTGCTAGGTAGAGTCTTTCAGGGGCCCTCTGTGGTAGTCTCCTTTCCTGTTACTTGTTTTTTCCTACTTCTAATGTCCATCCCATTTGTCTTTCTAAGTGAGGACTGATCATCTTATCCCTGGTCCTCTCTCTTGTTTATCTTCTTTAGGTGTACAGATTTTAGTATGTTACAATGCTGCTTTTAAATCAGCTATTCAAAACTGGTTCGGGACCAGGCCCAAAATCTCAAATACCAGGATCAATAATTCCAAGAAGTATCATTCTCCAGACGGATTCTTCTATCTTGGCTTCTCTCCCTATTTATCCTCTTTCTTCTTATGCTTCATACTTACATTTGTACTTTGTCTTTTAAACATTTTACAGAAATTCCTCTTGGATAGCCTCCTGCTATCACTCAGTCCATCACACAAGACTAAGTAAAAACAATACTTAGTGTCGCTCCAGTCCCTAGATCTATGTCTATTCCACCAGTAACAAATAGTTTGACAGAAAATGATGTATCCTATCTTTTATATATCAAAGGTCTTTAATGACAAACACCCCCTCAAAACAAAAAACAAACAACACACACAAAAAAGCCAAGGCTCTAAACTGAGCTCAAAGTTTCAGGAAGCCAGCTATTTGAGAATTGCATAAGAAAAGCAGCTGACCCTGTTCCTGCTCCCAGAGGTTGCAGAAAACAAACAAACAAACAAACAGCTGACCCTGCTCCTGCTCCAAGAGATTGCAGAAGAAAAGCAGCTGACACCTACCCCAGATACCCAGTGGCTGCCTAAAAGACAACATACCCTGCAGGGTTTTTGTTTGTTTGGGGGGGGTGTTTTTTAAGCTTATCTCAGGAAAACAACTAATTTCTGTATTCTGTCCCTAACGAAACCCCCTTCCCTATCCTTACCTATACAATCCCCAGCTTAAAACATGTTTTTCTTCTGTACTGAGGTCATTATGCTCTGATCAGAGTGTAGCCAGATCTGAAGATGTCACTTCTCTGGCATTAACTAAAGCCTGTTCCAGCTTTTGAAGTGGTCTAAATTCACATCATTTATTTCTGTCTACAATTTTAATTCTTACATATTCTTACACTTTGGACCTTTGGAACTGGTTTGCAGAAGGAATGTGGAATAGTTTGGAAAACTTAGCTAAAAAAAAATCATTTGAATGTTGTAAGCCTGTCTTAACAGGATGCTGACCACGGAATTTGGAAGAACATACTGCTGAAAGAAATGAGCTGTCAGAGGGAAACAGATACTTTCTCAGAAATCTTCTGGAGACCTTCCAAGTAATATTCTGACAGAGGAATAATTAATAGCATTCTGCTTATTAAAACATTTTTAAGAATGTTTATGTGTATGAGTGATTTTGTCTGCATGTTTATCTTTGTACCATACATGTGCAGGACACAGAGAGGCCAGAAGATAGTCAGAGTGTCCTGGAACTGGAGTTACAGACAGTTGTGAGTTGTCAAGTGGGTGCTAAGAATCAGACCCAGTTCCTCTGAGAGAGCAGCCTGTGCTGAGATGTCTCTTCATTCTCTACTACACTTTTTTTTGTTTACATTTATTTATTGGTATTAATGGAGAACACAAACTTGTGGGAGTCAGTACTCTCTAATATGAGGAAGGAATGGGTGGAACTCTAATCATCAGATTGGCACAGTTATTCGTACCCATTGAGCAATCTTGCTGGCACATACTCTGAGAATTTGAGTGAGGTTGAATTGAAAACAAATAGACTACTGTGTTCAACAGAGAACATTTCGAGACAGATTAGCATTCTATGGTATGGCATCTTCTCAGTCTTCTCATTCATATCCATAGTGAAAAATAAAATGTGGATCAGAGAAAAATAAACAGTGCACACTTCAGTTTGTTAAGGGAAAAGGGCTTGAGCAAGTTTTAAATTGCAACCAAGGTATTTGTTAAAAAAAGAACCTGAGTTGTAAAAAGGAACTGTCTACTCTGTGTTAGAACAATGAGAAAGGTGCCCTGAACATAAGTTTCCAAGCATTTTAAAGGAGAGAGTCTAAACTGGAAATGATGAAGGGATTCTCTATTCCTTGAAAGCAACTGCTTAGAGAATGTTTCCATGAAGAAGTTCTGCCTGGATTTCCACTTGGCAGCAGAAGTTAGTAATATTGTCTACATGTGACTGGGTCTGCAAGCATAAAATATGTAAGGCTCGGAGGTGTATAGAATCCTGCATCATGGTTTCAGAGAGCCACTGATGTCCAGGCAATGTGTTTCAGTGTCTCAGTCCTTGAAAGAAGGCCCTAAGAGACCAGTGTATGGTGCTGTGCAAATAAATCCTAATTTTCAATGGAGAACCCAAGATGTTAAAGATTCCACCACCATGGTACATTGATCTGTAGGCACTGGAATAGAACTGACCCTACAATGAGGCAATGTATGTTCCCTATAGCAGAGCTGGAGGCACTGGGCTACTCAGGCACTTTCAAGAGCAGATGATTCTATCACGAGTTGCACATACCTGATATGAAATCTGGGCTTTGGTATTTGTCCTCCATGGTTTTGATATTGCTTTGGTATGTAATTCTTTACTGTGTTCTTTACTGTGCTCCCATTCTTCTCTTTAGGAGTAGGAATCTTCTATGGCATTTTAGTTTGGAAACACTCAGCTTTTTTTTTTTTTTTAACAAGGGCTCACAGTTAAAAGATTGCCTCAAATCTTAGATGATACTTAAACTTTGGATGTCTAAAAGGTATTGGAACTATTAAAGGCACTTTTTGATGTTAGACTAAAATGCATTTTGAATTATATCATGGTTCAGATCTCAGGAGGACAAAGAGTAGAAGGCTAACTCTTAAAATTAAGGTGATTGGGCATCAAATTGATAAAGAGTAGAATTATGATGCTTAATATTGATTTTCAACTTGACAGGATCTAGAATAACCTAGGAGATTAGCATCTGGATGTATCTAGGAGTAATTTCTTAAATATAATTGTCTCTAGGCATATATATATATATATATGAGAATTTATTTACATTAAGTTAGATTCTGGGCCTGTGAATGGAGGACTATTTAGATTAGATTAATTGGGGTGGGAAAATCCACTCTGTGTGTATGAGGGTATCATCATTTTATGGGCTGTGACTTCAAACTGCATAAAAATGAGTAATGGAGCTGAGCACCAGCTTTGTTTCCTGGCTCTACACACAACGTGACTAATAATGTGATTGCATATTTTTGTTGCCATGAGTCAGTCACCCTGATGGATAATACTCTCAAACTGTGAGGCAAAATAAGTTCCTCCTTCCCTAATTTTTTTTTTTTTGGAGAGGGGATCAGATACTTTGTAACAGCAATGTAAAAAGTAACTAACATAATAAGTGAATTAAAATATAAAAAAATTACCATTTGTTTAAATTCTGTATTCAAGGTGTCATCAGAGCCATAATTTCTGAAAGGTCTAGGACCTCTTTAGCTTCTTGTGTTTATTGTGCTGCCTGTCCTTGGCATTTCTCGGATTAATGATGAATCATCGCCTCAATTATGTCGTCATTTTGGAAGTGCTGAGGATAGAATTTAGGACCCTGGGCATGCCAGAGAAGCACACTGATAGTGTGAACTCCATCTTGACCCCTAATTTCACTTTGGCTTTTGCTTCTGTCTTTACATTGCATTCTCCATATGTCCATATTTTTTCTTCTGATGAGAATGTCATTCATTGGACTAAGGTCTACTCTATCAAAGTAGGAATTTAGGTTAATTATTATTGCAAAGATTCTGTTTTTTTCAATAAAGGTACACTTACAGGTTTTAAACAAAAGTGAACTCATAGGAGCTTTAAACTAAAGTTCTCAGAAAGAATATATACACATATGTATACACACACACACACACACACACACACATATATATATATATATATATATATATATATATATATATATACTTATGTTGAAGAGTATAAAACACTAATTAGCTGACTCAATTGGGAGTATTTGAGATGTTGCAGATTCAAAGCCAAAATCTTCTTAATCAGTGTTTAGTGCCCTTAATAGCAATTTAGTGCCAACTTTTGTATCTGACTAAATTTATTTCAATTACTCAGTAAAACCATTGGAATGCATTCATTTGACAGACCACTAGCTTCCACCAATCCATAATGTAGGAATGTGATTACATAACACCTGAAAACCACAGGTGGAGAGATGGCTCAGAGGTTAAAAGTACTGGCTGTTTTTCCAAAGATCTTAAGTTCAATTCCCAGAAACCACATGGTTGCTCACAACGATCAATAATGAGATCTTGTGGCCTCTTTTGGTGTGAAGGCATACATGCAAGCAGAATGCTGTTTAAATAATAAATATATAAATAAATCTGAAAGCAGGAGGGGCTGGAGAGATGGTTCAGAGATTAAGAGCATTGGTTGCTCTTCCAGAGGTTCCAAGTTCAATTCCCAACAACCACATGGTGGCTCACAACCAACTATGATGAGATATGGTGCCCTCTGCTGGCATGCAGGCAGAACACTGTGCATATAATAAGGAAAGAAAATAAATCTTAAAAAAAAATCAAATGGTGCTGGTCCAACTGGATATCTATATGCAGAAAAATGAAAATAGATCCATATTTATCACCCTGCACAAAACTAAAGTCCAACTGGATGAAAGACCTCAACATAAAACCAAACACACTAAACCGGTTAGAAGAAAAAGTGGAGAAGACCCTAGAACTCATTGGCACAGGAGACTACTTCCTGAATAGAACACCAGCAGCACAGGCTCGAAGATCAACAATAAATAAATGGGACCTCATGAAACTGAAAAGCTTCTGTAAAGCAAAAGACAATGTCATCAAAACAAAATGACACCCTACAGACTGGGAAAGTATCTCACAGAGGGCTAATATCCAGTATATATAAAGAACTCAAGAAGTCAAAAA